>JAUBNY010001072.1:773354-833259 GCA_032275445.1 Crypturellus soui
TGTGAAGATCCCACTCGAATGAGCGGGGCAGGATGGATGGCAAGACCTGCGGTGGGGTCCTGCGCTGCGGCACAGTGTCTTGCATTCATTTCAGAGATGAATTGAATCTATAATTTTGAAGCCTGCATATGTTTCCCGTTAATGGCTTACGATCTCAGACCGTTTTTGTTTCACTGGTATTTAGGGAAAAAAACGTTCCTATAGTCTTTAAGAAAAGGAGCTCATTCTCTGACACATGGGAAACTGATTAAGTTTGGGTTTTATTGTGGCATGGGTGTCCACAATCAACTGGAAATACGGGAAAGGGTGTAATTTGGAAGTGACTTTAATTTTATTTATGAAAAGGTTTGATTCTGTGAAAGGGTTAGATGGCATTTTGAAAAGCTGCTTTCACTGTAAAGCCAGTGCTATGAGCTCAGTTGAAAGGGAAGCATTTGGTTTGGGGCTTTGCAATGGGTTTTTATGCACAGTTTTATGCAAGTAACCTGAATCCAAATTAAACATATTGAGGTTACTTCTGTGTGTGCTGCATTTTCATGACGGTAACGTTAGGATGTTTCTTTTGTTAGCTCATGTAAAACTTAACTGCTGCACTCTGCCAAGTTGGGAGCAGGGTAATGATTTTTTCTGTGCGTGTGTAGCTGGGTTTGCGTTTGAGCAGGTATTTGTGTGTTTTTCACCAGATCTGGCAGCCCCATCAGCTTAAGTAGTGGAAAATTTAGTGCCTGACACTTACAGCTTTTTGTATGCAGGGCCAGGGTCTGTTTGCTCCCCAGGTCTGCGTGGAGTGGGGCTGCAGCAGTGCCCGCGGGCACGCGAAGGGCTCCCGGGGACTCCGTAGCTCCTGGTCCAGCTCCATCCTTGTTTCCAGCCTGCCAGGCTCCGAGAAGGGATCTCTGTGCTGGGCTCACCAGCTCGTGCAAGTAGCTGATAAATAATCATACTGTTGCACACCATTTCTTTAGCACTTTGTATCTAGAGCATTTTAAAGTGAGGAGTCTTGCACCTACAGAGCCACACAATATCTCCTGGGTGTGATGGTGGTGCTGATGTTTCACATCCTTCTTTTCCTAGGAAATCCTAACCTGGCAAAGTGCCTGTGTGCTCTCTGTTGACAAATCCTTAAGTTTTAGGCACAAATAAAGCACAGGGAACTATTTGACCAAGAGGCAACTCACAGTCAACTGCTGGCAGCCCTGCAGGAGCAGATAGGGATGCAGATTTGGGTGCAGATAACAAGGTCTTGCTGATTGACACCTGAATGACATTCGAGCCTTGGCACAGGCAGTGTCAGCCGCCCGTAGGTTTTCAATAGAGCCAGATTATTTTCTCAGCTGAGGAGTGGGTTCCTAGGCAAAGGAAAGGATCTTTCTTCCTAGTGCTGATGTTGATCAGTGGAGTGTTGCTGTTTTTTTAAGGAATCTATTTCTCTACAAATTGAAGTCATTGAGGTACCCATTTCAGCTAAAATGCTCTCTAATGGTGCAGTGTTACATTTTTTCCCTTTCTTCAGATTTAGCAAGGAGAAGGTAACATTTGAGATGAGTCTACTTGTTTTCATCAGTCTCCATGAAGACAGGCCACGTTAGCTAGCCTGTTCCCCCTGCAGCAAGTTACATAGGACTTTTTGTCTCTATTAGGTTATTTTTACAGGGGTGTTATTCCACCGGGTTTAGCACACAGTTAAATTCAGATGTACTTTAGTATTGCAGAGGAGGGCAATCAGCGCATGGATGTTTGTGTTGCCCTGCCTCGCTGGTGTACAAAGCTGAGCTTGCTTCTGCTTGGACAGGCTTAAAACAGAGTATGTTACAGCACCAAGAATTGAGCTTAGTACTTTGGACACTGCTTGAGTTTTCAAGATCCTCCCAGGGGACGTGTGACGCCAAGAAAGTGGTAGGGCAAGTTATGGCAAATATGCTGCATGCATTTCTTAATCATCTAGTAGTTATAACTGGGATGTCTTAAACCTTTTGATTTTACTGCAACATTGTATTTTTCCTCCTTTCTTTCTTTCCTTCTTTCATTCTCATTCTTTTCCTTTGTGTCTGTCCTTCTCATGTTTTTATATATATATGCATACATATATATATATATATATATATATTTTATGTTTTTAAGCTGCTAAAGCAGTAAGCAGGGCAGCGTGGTTTAACACTGGAACCACCTGGATCTGATTGTACATGACTTAAAGAAATGCTGTGGTTTATGCCCCCCGCCCCCCTTTTTTTTAATTTAGCTAATGTTTTCCATGATATTCATGGGAGTACCCTTAGTTAATTTAGGTTATGGTGGATAATAAAGCAAGCTTGCTGGAGATTATTTTATTAACTCAAGTATTCAGCATTTCTTATAGAAAAAAAATAGGAATTTGTCCTGGTTTCCAATTGGTCTCTGCCATCATGCTGTGTTTTTTTTTTGCTAAAATAGGCTTGGAAAAGTTAATGTTTTCTCAATACAACTAACAAAAATAAACAGAAATTAAATGAGAAAATATACTTCCAAAGATGTAGGCTGAGGTCATGCACATACACTAGAAAGAATGAGGTTGCTGAAATCTTTGTGTTAGTAAGGGCGGTGGTGGGGGAAATGAAAGCACCTTTTATTTTATTTTTCTCAAGTCTTCAATCATTAAAATCTGGTTCTAACAGCAGAATACTTCTCTTTTTCATGTGTGTTGAAAAGCAGCTACACCATGTATCAAAGCCATCAGTCCAAGTGAAGGATGGACTACAGGAGGTGCCACTGTCATCATCATAGGAGACAATTTCTTTGATGGGTTACAGGTCATATTCGGCACCATGCTGGTTTGGAGTGAGGTAGGTGTTGTCTGAACCGTAATGTCTAATAGCTTTGTCTAGCTTACAGCAAGCCTGGCCTTTTTCTATGCCACATGCTAAATCAACAACAAATGTTGAGATGTGAATCCTTTCCTCGTTCGGTTTTATGAAAATAATTAGTCAAATTTACCTGTGGCAGAACTCTGCTATAGCCAGAGGGTCTGCCTTTCCTTGCACTTGCACAGAATTTAGCTCAATGCCTTTGATTCCAAGGAAAGGGGAGGGTAAATGCTGCCTCGGTGAATAATTCTGCCTTTAACACTGCAATGGCTGCGGGCCCACAGGAAATGAACGTTTAGGGGATGCTGCCTACTTGAAGCTTCAGCTAAAAGAGGGGAGGACTGCAGAAATTCCTGTAGAAATTCCCTGCTTCTGGCTCGCAGGTCCTTAAAGTGCAGGTGCTTGGAGTCAGTGCTATCTGCTTAACGGTAACTGAACATCCAGGGCTGTATCCACGGTGGAAAATACAGCCTCACATCCCCAGGAACATATTTTTGTTGCTGTTTTTCATCCATTTTTTGCTTTTGCTGTTCCTCTAGCTTCCTGTATCCTTTTGTCTCCTAGCACGTTATTGAGCTTGAAGCCTTTTATTTCCCCAAAGCCTGTGGGATGTTAAACCAGAACAGCCGCTTTCAGCGCACGGGGCCGTAGAAATTAGGGCAGAATTCCCCCGGGTTTCCCTGCCGCTGGAAGGCAGCTCAAAGGAAGAGTTTAAGTATTGCCTTTATGGCTTTTCAAAGGACTATTGGAAGTTCTATCAGAAACTGATATTTTTGTGAGTTTAGTGCCCAAGTAAGCATCAGTCTTTCCCAAATGTGTCTGCAGTTCTCACCCTGTGGCACTTAGACTGGAGCATGGAAATCACAGTTACATTTTGTGACCCTGCCATTGAACCACATTTTGTGATGAAAAAGCTTAAAGGAAAGTCCTGTTTCCCCTCCTTTCGTTCTGATTCTGGGGTCCTGCATAAGTGATTTGTGCGCTGGGACCAAAGCCGTGGTTGCTGCATTCATTTCACAGGGAATGGTGAGGACAGGCATAAGTGTCCTTGTTTGAGTACTGTGGAATTGGCTCCCATTACAGATCTTTGTCCACTTTTTCAGCAGAATCTATGAATTGGCAATTTCTAAACTCAGAAAGAGCGAACAGGATGCCGGTCAAAATGTTATTTGTTGCAAGGCTTCATCGTGAAGTTAAATGTGCTGAGGGGTGTCAGATCGAAGCGAGTTTGCTCAGGATGCTACAGTGGGCTGCAAGAAGGCTGGGGGTGAAAACCATTTCACTCGCTCTGCCCTATAGAATTGCCTCTTGGCTTCATAACCTATGAGAGCAGGAGAAAATCATATAGGGGAAAAGAAATGATTTCCAAAGGAAGCAGGCAAACATGATAAACAAGCGTAGAAATGCATGAGCTGTCTGAGTGATCTCTAAATAACAGCGATCTATAAATAATTCAAATTACACATACTAGCCACATATGAAATACAAGATAAGTTCTTCCGTTTGCCGCTTTATTTCTCGAAGTGTCTGGCACATTTTCAGTACCCAGAGAGAATATTTTTGTTTTACTTTAATAGAGTGTAGAATTGAACTGTCGATCCTCTGAAATTCAGCACAATTTCAAACCTTGTGCAGATTCATCCAGTGTTGCCAGGCAGGCCCAATTTTGAACAAACCTGGCCGGGTTATTCTGTGCTGGAACTCGAGCAGAATTCTCAATTTCATCCTGTTCTTTCATGGATCCAAACTAAACATCATTTTAGTTAAATTTCAGGAACCCCTAAACAAAGCTAGGCAGGTGGAAGCTAATGAAAATGAATAAATCTTGCAGAACATTTTCATATGGATTTCTTTTTCTTTTTAGATCCATTTTAAATCATAATTACACGTGGTTCTGAGGATGAGGTCTAATAGTTAAATTGGGATCTTTACATGGGATCTTGTCCCATGACCATGCAACTCACACAGTCTGTCAATTCTTTTTCTAACATTGTCATAAGATTCTTTAGAAAAATGCCATGAAAATAATTATCATACAGATTCTATCTTATTCAGAATTTATTATAGCAAAATCTATGTAAGTACCTGAGACACGTGGATATTTAAAATATAAAGCATAGCACGTTTCAAAAGCAAATTTAACAGCCAAAAAAATATTGCTCATTTTAAGAGGGAATTTGTTGCTGTCAGGCTGCATGTTATAAATAATTTGAAATGTAAATAATATATTTTTAATTTATTTTACATGTATTCAAGTTTTGTAATTGAAATATTTATATGCTTGAAATGGAGTTGACTGTGTTAAAAAAGGAGGTTTAAAATGGTTTCTGAAACACATATTTATTATTTAAACATATATTTTAGCAGTAAACACTCTAACATAATTACAACCTTTCTCTGCCAGGGAGAACTAAATAAAAACTTAATTTGTCACATTAATTTTTTGCAGAAATGCAGATACCTTAAGCCAGTGAAGCCAATTAATCCTTAGCTCCCGTATTACTTTATAAAAAAGAATTTAAAAGGCATTGATATTTTCAGAACACATCAAAATGGGCCATCTAATACCTTTTTTTTCCAAAGGACTTTCGTAACTGACAAACAAACAGCATTGGTATATCGTGTGCACATCTTGAATCTGGACAAACAACTCCCAGCAAACAGTCTGTTTGCCAAACAGACTCTGCCTTTCTGTTTGTCCAGTCTAGAAACAGGCTGATTTGTTACTTGCAGTTATTTAAGCAGCATTCTGGGTCTGCACGTTGCTGCAAATATTCCAAATCTGTGCTGCTGATAAAATCCACAGTTGTTTCCCTCTTATTGGGGGGCTGTAACTCCAAGAGTCAAATTTCAGGACAAACACACATGACTGTGAAGACAGAATTGGTTTCTTATAAATATTCCACAATATTTGCTTAAAATGGACTATTTTTTCAAACATTCTCCTGCCAAGAACATTCCTCCAGCTGCACAGAGTCAGCTGGAAACCACTTCTTCTTCTTTTATATTAAGAAAAGATGAAGCACTGAAACATCGGTTCTTTTACCTTTGTACAGCACAAAAACAGAGGCTGATTTTTTTTTCCTGTTGAATGAAATTCTGTGATAGCTTTTTGTTTTGCTCTTTATGTTTATTATTGATTTTGGAAGTCTCCATTTTTGAGTGCTTATTTTGGAGGCCTGACTCATTTTTTAAAAATGAGTAGCACCCTCTTTGTGAAAACCAAAGCTTATTAGTCTGCAACTGGATGCCCAGAACTGAGGCACGGAAAGTCACTAGTCACTTTTGAAAACAGAAATACCTTAAAGGTCCCGTTCCCACTGAAAGCAGTTCATCAGCTTTGGGAGATGCAAGCTGGTAGATTTTTTTTTTTCTTCATTCCTGTTCTAATGGTCCTCTTCACCCAGAGTCCAAGTTAAATTTATGACCGATTGTCACCATTTCCCTAACCACAAACCAGAGCTCAAGCATGCAAAAATAAACTAGTGACTCAGATTAATGACATCTCCTTATAAAATGTCACTTTTTAAAAAAAGAAAGTAACCTGGCACTCTTCAGAGTGTGAAATGATGCTGTATCACACAAGAATGTCTAGAATATATTAGCAAACCACAGAAAGAGGCTTGTTGTACACACTCAGACCAAATGTGTTTTGGATTTTGAAGGACACGCTCCTTCCTCCATTCTGTAGCTCTCCATTACTCAGGTTTTAGTCTAATCCACTGTATGTCCCAGCTGACACATAAGAGTATATATAAAGCAACCAATGCAGTTGCCAAATGTCAGACCAACTTGCTTGCAAACCCCTTGGAAGAAAGGGCCCAGGTGCTAGCTCTGTGTCCAGCTCTAGAGCTCAATTTGCCAAATACTAGAGGAGAAGAGGAAGCTGGATCTGGGATTTTGGCTTGTGGTTTCATCTCCAAATCACAGATTAATGCCTTGTTCAAGATTTATGCTTTCTGAAAAAAAATATTCAGAAATGTAGGTAACTCATATTTACAAATTCTTATTTCTTGGCGTGTCATTTGCTGCAGTTACGTTGATGTCCGTTAACGGACCAAGAGTTTCCACCTGAGGTCAGAGCACAGGAATGGCCGCGCTGGGTCAGACACGTAGGTGCACGAGGAAAGGATCCCCAGATCCTAGAGCTGTTGAAGCCAGGGGCAGTTTTGCTTTTGTATTGGATGGGCCTGGTGTAGGCAAGCCCAGGCAGCACCTTTGTGTTGCTCCCATTCCAGAAGAGATGCAGAATATCACAGGGAAAACCCGTGTTCCCACACATGGGGTTGTATGTCCCAGCATACACTGGCCATGCTGGTGGATGTAACCAGTGCTTTTGAGACCCGAGGCAGGATGCAGAGTTCAGATTTATAAGCGAAATGAAAGTGTTTCTCCCCAATTTGTCGAGATGACGACAATAAAGAGGCACACTGGTATGTAACCAAATTAGCCAATTCCTTTCCATGTGCATGAGAAACCAAGACTGATTGTACTGACCCAGAACAAAGCTCCCTCTGGCTCAGGATTTCTGACAGTGGTCATTAGCAGAAAAATGTAAAGGAAAGGGCACATGCATTCTCCTGATGCATCTTCCAGCCTTCAGTTCTAGAAAAGAGAAGAGTAAAATATATCCTGAGCATCGTAAACCATAGGATTTCAGACATAATGTTCACCCTTTGGGAATGTGTGGGCGACAGTATTGTATATTTGTGGTTTTAAACACAGTTAAACTTATTTACTTCAGAGCACAAAGGAAAACCAAACTGTTTGTGGAGAACAAACCAGGAAACTTGCTTAACTCTCTCCAGCTCTCTGTAACAATGGCCCATAAATAGGTCAGACATTTCTTGGGAACCAGGGAAGATGAGTATTGGAAAATGCCACAAATTATGTTTAAAGAACATTAAAGTGGTGACAGACCAGTAAATGCTGGGAAATTCAAAGATACAACCAGAAGCTGCCTCTACAGTTCAGGCCAGAACAGGGTAAGGGGTGCAGGGCATACGCTGATGCAGGAAGACTAGCACGTTGACCTTTACTATTAAAATCCTTGGCAGTTTTTATAAATGCTTTTCCCCAAAAAATGTCATGAAAATTTTCTCATTTTGCCAGTTCACCCAGTTAACCAGAACCACTTGAGGGTGGAATTCAGCTATCTTCAGATGTCTCTGGTTAAATGCCTAGTCTAAAATTGTCATCTCAGTTCATTGAAGAAAGGTAGATGCTTCCAGAGGGCAGCACATCTCACATTAGAGCTGTCTAGAGCATGGGGAATAAATTTCTATTTGATAGTGCTTTCTGCGTTCACTGACTGCCGAGGGCATAGAGAGGATTGGCCTAGACTGCAAGACTTTGGTCAGCCTAAGTTTAGGACAACTCAGTTTAAGGAGGCAGAATCCTTGGAAGTGTTTTTTTGTTAGGTTTATTTTTTTTTTAATATACAGTTTAGAGCGTGAATCATATATATAAAAAAAAGTACTTAGTGCTAGCAATCTTGCTTTTACTCTTCAACTTGATTTAATATATATTTTTAAAAAATTTTAAATATGGGGAACTTCTTGCTGTGTATGCCATTTCCCACAATAATGCAGATGGCTCAGACAGACATTCCTCTCCTGAGCTTTTTAACAGACTACTTATTGGGGTATTTTAGCTTTCATGGCAGTTTACAGTATGAGTTAGGAGCAGTAGTCCTGCATCCTAAACAAATAAAATGGTTGAAGGACAGAGCTTTTTGTAGGTGTTTAATATGATCTTTAAATACTTGTTTCTTAGTTAAAAAAATACAATCAGCTTTTGGCTTTAAAAATCCCATAATGATGTATTTTTATTGAAATGTTTTCCTTTTGTTTTTTTAATGTGCACACAAGCCAGTCACCAGCGTGGATCACTGTCCGTGTGCTGAGGGTGCCCATGGCTGGTTGTGGCCTTGGTCCCGTTTGCCTCTCCAGAGTTGGGTGTCACTGGTAATGTGCCAGTCAATGGGATAAGGAGTCTCTGTGTCCCAGAGCTGTGTCTTGGTTGCTGGCACAATCATGTCACCTTCTCCATGTGCTACTTCCTACTGTCCTCTTGGAAAGGATGTAATGGGTGAGGAGAGGACATTGTGATGGGGAGAGCAATCCTGTAGTGTGTGAGCACGGCAGAGGTTTGCATTAAGCTGCCATAAATTGCTGAAACTTCTGAATGACAATGACACTAACATTAATTTCAAGTGCTAAATTTTAAGTCTAATTAAGAATTTTTAGTGGAGCAGAGGTGGTCTAGAACCTGGAAATGGCAGCACTGATTCCATCTTTTGGTGGTAAGAGTATCATAATCCTCAGCCCCATTAGGCCAAAAGTTAAGTTTGGCTCCTCCTTACCCGAGTAAGTCCATGTGTGCAGCAGTTAGCTGTGCAGTCACCCCAGACGTGTCAGTCGTTGCAGTAGAGGCAAACTGGAACTGACGGGTAACTGGCTGCATTGGGCACATCTCGTTAGAGCACCCTGACCATTGCAAGGAAACATAAAGCAACCTGCCTGGATGCCACCCTGTGCCACGTGCTCTAGGTGTCCCTGCTTGTGCAGGGGGGTTGGACTAGATCTCTAGAGGTCCCTTCCAACCTTAACCATTCTGTGATTCTGTGATACTTATAAAGTCAAGCTTTGCAAAATGAGATGAGTAGAGAAAGATCTCTAAACAAAAGCACATGGTGCATTTGCAGTGCACACATGTCAGCGAGGGTGAGTTCGGGATTGGAACATTTAAAGCCTTGTCCTGGCTTGTGTTCTTCAGTGAATCTCCATTTCAGTGCCCTATTTAAACCTGTAACCACTATCACTTACCAATGAGATCTGTTGGACACAAATCTGTAGCTGCAACCCTGCGGATGGTGGGCATGCTGCTGGTGTAAGCTAAAGTTATTGCATTAAACTGGGGCCAATGCCTGCAGTAGGATGCAAGTGCCAGCCATGTATGAAAACAGAAATAATGTTGTTACAGCTGAGAAGGAGAATGCTTGTAAATATTGTAGTCGCTGGGTGTTGTGTGGGTTACATCAAGATTGTATTCAAACATTGACAGGTTAATTACATGTTTCAAAGCTTGTTTACTGTGATCTGAGAGGAAAGTGTTATTGCAGAAGTATTCAGCATCTAACAGTGCTTCTTTTTTTTTTCTTTTTCCTTTCCCAATGTTTTCCTCTAGCTGATTACTCCTCATGCCATCCGAGTGCAGACGCCTCCCCGACATATCCCAGGGGTTGTAGAAGTCACATTGTCCTACAAGTCTAAGCAGTTCTGCAAGGGAACGCCTGGAAGATTCATTTACACAGGTAAGGGTGCTCGAGTGTTAGATGTAACAGAGAGAAATAGGGCAAGCAATATATCACACTTGCTAGTGCTTCTGCTTTCGTCATTGAGCTGTACTGCTTTTTATTATTTTGACTGAGAGCTTCAATGAAGATACCCACTTAATGTTGGATTCCAGCAATGGGTGACCATAGAGATGAATATGAAAATCTACTCGTGGATTTTTGTTTGCTTGTTTGCCCTTGCAGTGGGGCATCTCTTCACATTTGCACCCTCTCTCCCAGGAAGGGGAGGTAGAAGAAGGAGAGAAATAGCTTCTCTTGCCCCTAAGCTCCCTAATGGAGAGGGCAAACAGCAAGATTCGGGCACACCAATGCAGGGGGGAAGCAGCTTTCCAGGAAACCTCTTGCTGAATATTTCTATCTTGTGTTGTGATAGTAACTTGGTCCCACAAGCGTTCAAGGCTGCGTCCTGCTTAACTGCCTGTCTTGCCAGCGCACTGTAGTTTCCATGTGCCAGGAGGCCAGGTGACTTTCACTGCAGTTGATGTTGCCACCATAGTGAGTCGTAGTTTGTTTTGGGGTGACATTCCACCCAGATACTGATGGGAGCTGAAAAATTATGAACAACAACAACAACAAAAAATCATTGCTAGGAGACTGCAGGTGCTGTCAGTTTTAAACCACCCTTTGTAGTGATAAGGCCTGGACTGGAAATAAATCAAGTAGCAGCCTAACTTTTAAAAAGAATGTATGTCATTTATTCCTCAGAAGCTACGCATGCTGCAGAAATTAATGGCTTTGTCTGGGTTGTGACATTCTTATCTTTAAATGCTTTTAGTTAGACATATAACATACACAGTTGTACTCCTGTAACCGGGTACCTGAGTAGTGGTGGTGATGAACCCAGTATCTTACCCATTCCTGATTGCACTCAAAATGTTAAGAATAAGATGGATCATAAAAATCTGTGGCTATGGGACACTCTGGGTTACACTGGGCACATATAGTTCCCTGGGCATATATAGAGCTCCTGCTGGGAACATAACACATGCGGATTCGAGGCGGAGAACGGACTTCTGCATTCCAGCTGGGCAGCGTTGCTCTCATGATGCTGTTTCCTGATTTCATGTGAACAAAGGTGCCTTACAAAGCTTTGTTGTCCTTTTCCAAACACCCTCTCCCCCGAGTTGAGATTGTGCCCTGGGTTTCTTTAAACTAGGTCTGAAAGTGTCCGTGTCTCGCGGAGCAGCAGGCGTTTGCTGAGCCTGTGTGTGTTTATTGTGAGCATTATGATCTGGACAATGGGTGGGAAATTCATATAGTGGGTAATAACACGCCATATCAAAAATGATAATGAGGGCTTGAATGCACTTGAACAAAAGAAAAAGCAAAAGCGAAGGGTCAAATTGCCAGCTGGTGCAAATTAGCGGTTTCTACCACTTGAAAGTGTCAGCCAGGGTTCTGGACAGTTTGAGAGTGAATCAGTCGAAAATTCCCCTCCAAAAGTCTTGCTCACAATAAGTTGTGTTGTCCTGCGAGTTGTCACGCCACCGGGTGACTACTCCTTGGGTTGGGAGAGCGTCAAGTATGCGTGCAAAAGGAAAAGAAAGGGAGGTCCCCCCTACTCCCACAAGGAAATTTTTACAGACCTCTTTAGGCAATTTAAAGGTGAAAAATGGCTTGAGCCCATTTTAGTTTTCTTTTCAGATTATCATTAATTAACTTTTCCAGAAAAAAAAAAAGAGGAGGGCAGCATTTTAACCTGTCTGCCCAAATACAGGCAGTTGACTGATGTGGAGCTTAGTAGTCCCAGTAGGCAGAGTTTTCTATTTGCATTTTCAGGTTAGTGTTTAAAACGCGTTATTTTTCATTCAGTAGATGAAAGTTATGAAATCCTAAACAACAATGATAAAATCAAAGGTGATCCAATCCATCGACAGCAATTCTGTTACTTATGCAGCATTTATGGTGTAGATATATAAATTCTATTGTGACTGAAATTGTACCTCACACAATTTGCATTTTTCAGTTCTTTTCCACGCAACCTGAGCTGAAATGTACCTTCCTAAAGGACTAAATAAAACTAAAATAAAAACAATTAACGCATTCTGACCTTCAGAAGTGCCTTGCAGTCCTTTAAACAAAATGCAGGTTCAGTATATGCCTGCCGATTAGTTTTAGTTAATTGAAAATTATAGGATTGACCCAAGAGGAAAATTTTGTTTGCACTCCAATCACTTTTACAAATTAAGGAAAATTACCACAATTTTGTTTAGCTAAGGTTTCACACTGAGTTCACGAAATTAGCTCAGCCATCCCAACAAAGTCAGCACTTTGTTAGTGAGCACTAGAAAAAAACTAATAGTCTATGGTGTGTACAAACGAAGCATAGAAAAAGCTATGATGCTTTAGCGAACTAGGCCAAGTGTTTTTAATTAGGATTATTGGTTCATTGTAAGTTTTGAAGAACAATCAAACTAGCAGATTAGCTGTTTCTTTTAAAGCTAGAATTTCTTGCCATTCATTTTTCCCATGAGAACCTTGTTTTAACTCCCACATAGCACTATTTTTTTTCTTTTTTTTTTTCTTTCTTTCTTTCTTTTTTTTTTTTTTTTTAACAAGGCCTGCAGGAAATGGACCAATTGGAAGTTCGGATACAGTAACATTCCCCAGCATCATTCCAGGCGATGGGAGTTTTTCACAATGTTCTTCAGTGAACTCAGTGTTCTGGAACATATTACAAAACCACAGAGGCCAAATGTTTTCTCAGAGGAGTTTGGCCTCTGTTTTTGGCCGAAAACATTTCAGCATCACTTGCTGCTTATTTACCCTGCTATTAAGAACAAGAAAAGGAGAGAGGAGAAAAGAGGAAGGGGGAGGGAAGAAAAAAAGAGAGAGAGAGTGAGAAAGAAAGAAAAAGACCTGGGGTTTGTGGGCGGTACAGGAGTTGATCAAGCATAGTTTCCTTTCTGGTGAGAATGTCCCTGCTCGTTAATGGTCCCATTTTGTGGTCAGGTCTCATTTAGAAGAAATTATTTTTAATCAGTGTTCAACAAAATATCCCCTCAAGCCACCTGGCTGTAAACTGTTTTTTTTCTTACTGTTAAGTACTTAAGTTCTCAGAAGAAAATACCCAGTGACCCATTAATTTTAGCCTTTTTTTTCCCCTTTAACTGCAAATAACTTAGTAACATGATCTCTAAGTAGTCCATGTGCCATCTAGGAATGAAGGTCACATATATACAGAGAAATCCTGGCTTTTGTAAGTATTTTTGAAAGAAATAAACCAGTGTCAACCATATGCTTACAAGGAAGCATAGTTTTTTTTAAATTATTTTCCATCTGCAAAGCAAACCATTAGCATGCACTTACACAGCAATTAATTATTTGATTTTGAGCTTTGACATTCCTAAGAAAACATTTTTAGAAATACAAAAGTCACACATGTGTGCTCATTTTGAAATAATGCTAAAAGTTCATACTTTTAGCACACATACTGTATATTATGTATAGAAATATCCAAACCAGTTAGGAGTCCTACTGGTCAGTCTTTCTGTGGCATCCTTCATGTCTTCATGTATTCAGCGGCATTCAGTGAATTAAGCTTCGTGTCACACTTATGTCAGCTATGTATCTCTATCCTTATTTTACAAGTGGAGAAACTGAGATAAATGAAGAAACCATTAAGGATAGAGATCCCTAGGTAATTTGCCCAGGTGACTCAGGATACAAATGGTTGAGTTAAATACATGATGAGAATTGGTACAAATTTGTTATATCCAGACAGGCCTTTGGGATCTTTTTCTTTCTTTTCTTCTTTTTTTTTTTGTAATACAAAAATGGGTATTTTACAAAGCCAAGTGATTTTCACAGGAATTTGCTATGAATGATGATACTAAACCGTGAGACTTTTACATGGAGATTTGAGTGGGGCTTCGTGAGTGTAAGTGAAAGGAGAAATGGTCTCCTCATATTTTGCAAAGAACATATGGGAGACCCGTAAAAATGCATTACGCTTTTTCTTCTAACACCTCTTCACTCTAGGATTTTGCAGCTTTTGATCCCAAATGGTAGAAAAGGACAACGTAGGGGCTAGAAGTATGTAGTTTCGTCACTAAGGTTATGTCTACCTCATGGGAGTTAATTCAGCTTTTTAGTAGGGTTCTACTCCTAATACTGTTCCTTGTGCTGCAGTTTGGTTCCATGCCTGGATCCATTTGGAATTTAGGGAGCATTTGTGTTAGTCTTGCATGGAGACCAGAGGCTAAATCATTTGTGTGCTGACAGCTACCAGGAAAGATAGAAGCTCTCCCACAGTTCGTGCAGTGATCGCTACGGGCCATGGGATGTGGTCTGGCTCCAGAGGAGTAGGTCAGAGTGGAGCGCTGCGAACATGGAGCAGTGTTTGTGTTGCGTGTTAGGACCACTGTGTGCGAAGTGCTGTAGAAATGTGAACACGATGAGAGTCAGGGTATTCTCGGAATTTCTGGGAAACTCTATTTCTTTGGAATGTCAGAAGGCTTTTGAGGACTTTTCATTCTAATATATAGGCTAAATAAGAAATACCCTTGTGTGCAACATATCTGCTCCATCCTCTTTTCACCCTTTACTTAATTCTGAGATCATCTGAATCTGTATAAACAGGAAGAGCCTTGTAGATCACAGACGGGTTGAGTAAAATTTTCAAAACCCTTGATAAAACTGAGGGGGAACTTCAGTCTTAGATTTTTAACTTTAAAGGATTTAATTTACAGAAGTGTCATGGTAGTTATCTTCTGAGAATCATTGTCCTTTCATTTCTCAAGTCAAATACCTCTGAGAGTAGGAGACCAAAAACTACCAATCCTCATTTAAAGTCTCAGTACATGGCCTTAGAAGCACACGCTAAAGTCATTTTCGCAAGTAAGCTCAGAATTGGAGCCACTTAGAAAATGATCTAAAATCTCTAAAGTTTGTGGCCTGGTAAACTTCAATGATTCTCTCGCAAGGAAAGTTTTCCTCTTTCCTCTTTCAAGAAGGCGCCGATGACTGTGCAAGGTTCAAAAGATACATAATCAATGGAGCAATCAGCTTTCAGAACGGAGACTTCTGGAGTTTGTAGACTTAAAAAAAAATGGTGATAAGAGACAGACTGGCTGTCAAGAGGTTCCTGTCGGCCCACTGGAGCCTTTGGCTCGATCCCTGCGGGGGAGAGCTTGACCCTTACACCAGCTAACCTTGGCTGTAGCTGTTAGTTGCTGAGAAATGTTAAAGCCTGGTGGCAGTTGTTCTCAACCTCAGTAATACACAACCTCATTAGTTTTACAGTGCCCCATTCACGTGTGTTTATTATTAAATCATGAACACTCAAATAGCTGATTAGTATAAATGAGGAGGGAAGGGCATCATCAACAAGACAATAAAAATAAAATCAAAAGCCAGCATCTTTGATGGCATCTCCAATGCTGGCTTCGGTTTTATCCTGATGTGTTTATAAAATTTTTCCCCCTCAAAGATATGATGATCGTTAATCTGAAATGAAATATAGAGCCCATCACTTCCCCTGAAGAGTGACTGGCTATGAGATCTACTAGCTACAAATGAATGCCATTTGTTTTTAATGGCAGTTTTTATCTGCCTTTCACTAGTAAATATTAATAGGAGTGGTAGAATAAAAAAGTATCAGATGTCTGGATATTAAGTAGTCACCGAGTGCTACTGCAGACCAGAACAGAATCCCTCCATATAAAGGAACTTACGAAGTTTAAAAGAAGAACTGGTGTCTTGTTTTTGTTGTCTGTCTTTAAAAAGGGAAGTTACCTCAGGAAATCTCTGTTTAAACTTGAACGTGGCCCTTTTTGAGTTTCAGTCCATTGACTTAGCTACGCTGCTGAGTCAACGTTAACGAATTGCCTGCCCGGCCTCCTTGACAATACTTAGGGAAAAAAAAATATTTTTTTTGTTGTAATCATTTTGGAGCAATTTTTCTCAGATGAAATTACTTCAGTGTTTAGTATTTGGTGGTGATGGGGTGAATGTTCCTGCAAAAGTAGCTGTTTAGATGTTTACTAGGAGTAGCACAGCACAGGAGTACTGTGGAGAGGAGGAACTTAGAGAGGACAAGCAGGAATGTTATGAGGGAGGGTTTGCAGAAATTCAGGAAAGAAAGCTGGGAAGAACCCCAGTTGATTGCAGGGAAGAGGGTGATACCAGACGGTGAGAAGGCAGCATAGACAGGAAAATCCCTTTTGTATGCTAATAGGAGCACAGAGCCCTCATCTCTTTTGTATTGCTTAAGCACTGGCAGCACCATAACACACTGCAAAAAACAATTGCTAAAAGTGTGCAGTGTACCTGTAGGACAGCTGCAAAATGAAAGCAATTACAGCAACCGTCAGAATAAAGCTGGCTGTGAAGGAAACATATTATTTTGCATATTTTATGTATACACTTTCCAAGAAATATGACCTTTATTTTCTAGTTAGAGGGAAGTGCAATCAGAGTCTACGCAGCAAAGGGTAGCTGGATCATTAAAAAGAATATTTCTCTGATATTAGAAATCTAAATGGGCACTAGTCCTTATTCACAACCTTGGCTTTTTCTGTCTGCCCTGAGTTAATAAGTGATAAGGCCAAAAGAGAAATAAATCACTGAAGTCCCTGTCCAAAGAAAACATATTGACTACAGCCAAGCAAATAACAGCCTATAACCAATGGTCCCATTCATCATTCACATAATAGGGATATAAAGTATGCTCTACCTATGAAACCATAGAGTAGGCAAAAGCCTGATAAGCCCCCAATCTAAGCGGTGTGATTTGATTATTAAAGGACATGAACTGTTTGTCACATGCCTTTAGTCTTTAAGATGTGTTGCCATTTCTAAACTATAAATTTGTGGTAAAGGATTAGAAAGCTATTAACAGTAAAGGTATAAACTAGACTTTATAAAGATTCCTGCAATTGTCATACAACCCTGTAGACCCTTGGATCCTTAACCTATTGAATATGATATAACGTAGTTACCTGACCTTCAAAGCCAATAAACCGTTTCTTGCTTTTCAAGTTCCAGACTTACTCCATGATAAATTAACCCTCTGGGTTCACAAAATAAGCCTTGTAAATTCTTTTCTTTATCCCACCCCAAAACCTTTAAATTTTCATGCCCTTGCTTCAAAACTCTCTTATTCCAGACTGAAATTGTTAATCTTTTTTTATTCTCCTTTTAGCTCATGTCAGTTGATAAGATATTATTCCCTCTTTAAAAAACTGGCCAATAAAAAAGAGAGCTGAGATGAATTTCTAAAAGGCTGAATCGTGTTAAAGGAATTTCTAAGTTTCTGTAGGGGACTTCGCCGTCTAGTTTCTAAATATGTGAATGTTCTGATTAGGTGAATGCCACAGAAATGGCCCCTTTATTAGAAGCAGCAGTCACTGTAACACCACAACTTACCTTAGTGCACTTTGATCCTGTGCCCTAGGAAGAAAGCTAAGCCACTGCATTTTTGCCTGGACATAAAACTGAGTCCTAGGCTACTTGTTGCCACTGAAATATTTCACAGACCTTTCTGCTGAGCAATTTGATTGTCTCTTGGTGACACTGATACTAGCTCATCCTTCCCTCACTTCTGATAGGATGCAAAATTCCTTGATTTCGGCCTGGAGCAGTGTGTTGGGTTTGCTCTGAGGTTTTGAAAAATTGCTAAATCGTAGGCTGGATTGTCAGAGGTGCCAGTGCACATGGCGTGTTGGCCCTGGCAAGAAAATCAGAATGAGAATTTATTGCGCATGTGCCCGAGGCACGTTCTTGCACAGCACTACCTGCAAAATAGCCTCTCTAAGCTGTGCTTAATCCTTTGAGGTGCTTGTTAGTGGGGCCTCATTTTGTTTGGGCGTTTTGTTACATAAGTTAATTCTGTGCAGCTGACTCAGACTAGAAGTGGCGCGTGGATCTGCACCTCCCCGAAGGCAGGACTTGGGTAGCCGCTCTCGCTTTGAGTTCTGTACGAGCATTTCTACGCAGCCGGTAATGCTTATCTAGCCTGGTTAAAGCTCGCTGACAGCACTGACTGTGGAGTAGATGTGCCCCCAATGTAGCCCGTGTCTACTGATTCTGACTTTTTTGTTAATATAGAGATAAAAGTAAAATCTTGTACTTGCAGCCTTTCATCTCGGTGGATGCAAGAGCAATTTATTGCATGGTGTGTGAAATTCTTTGTACTTTTCTGCTATCTTGCAAGAACTCACACAGGCTCTTCTGCTCACTAATGAAGATATCAAGTGTGTCAGCAGTGCAGACTGCTGCGCTGTCTGGGTAGAGACGCCAGAATCAGCTTGGTCCCAGGATGGGCAGGCTCAGTCCCAGCAGCTCAGGCCAGCCCAAGTCGCTGCCGAGTTGCTTCATGGTGCAGTTTGCAGTGTCCATCTTCAGTTTATTTAAGGTGGTTTTGAGTGTTTCTGTGCACAGTACACTGCAGTGGCAGCACAAACGTGTCCCACGGGTTGTGGTAACTGAAGAGATGATTCATTGCCGGCATCACAAGAGCCAGCAGAAAGACAAGCAGCTCAGAAAGGGAGGGAATTGTGACTAGGGTTTTAAACGATCTGAAACATTTGACATTTCTCCATGTTTACTTCATGCTACGGGTTGGCTAATATTTTAGAGAAAGTAGGATTTTTTTAGAGTCAATCTGCATTAAAGTTTCAATAATCTCAGTAAATTTCCCCAATACCTTCAGGCAAATATCATGATCCAGTTATTAATGTGGCTAAGGAATAGCATGGCATGTGCACATTTGCAGTAAAGTTTTGGCATGGCCAAGCCCACTATTCTTTGATGCTTTAGTGTCTTCCTGTACAGTCAAAGACTAATGTAGAAAAGCACCATGACAGTTCATGTCATTCATCTTTACTTTCCCTCCCCTCCCAAATATAATCTTTCACCTTTTTCCTGTTGGCATAAATTGTGGTTAACCTCTTTGCATCAAGAGTTGCAAACTTGAGCAACTCCTGCATATGCACCAGGTGTCAGCATTGGTGGTTACCAAAAGGAAACCCGGTTCCCAGCAGACAGAGGGTTAAAAACCCCACACAGAGAAACCCCACACAACCAAGTAAGAAAATTATATTTTTAAGTCCCCAAGGAACCCAAAACACACATGGAACTTAACATGTTGTAACAGTCCTCAAAAATACATACAAAACCGAAAGCACTGCAAAATTCTTTATTTTAAATCTGTGAAAATTACAGTACAAAACCTGCAATGCCCATGAATAATTGCAAAACTTGCCATTATTTTTTAGTACTGCAGCAGCTTGTGTGGTGGACTTATCTCTTTTGAGCATATTATATTATTTTTTTGTCAGTGTAGTGTTTAGATATTCAGCAAACTAGCGCCTCTCTTGTGAGCTCTGGAGGGTGACCTCTCTGACGATCTTGGACACCTATTTCAGAATAGGACGAGTCTCCCTTAGCAATTTCTTCTCGCTCTCGTCTGCCTGGAAGTGGGCTCTAAAGAGGTGGTCAAATATGTACCTGTAGGGCTGAAACTAGGTGAGAAAAGTTGCACCCTTAATGATGCTATGTTCTAGCTGCTTTACAGAAAGGTAATTTGTCCCAAATATGATAATATCATGGTAGTTTTTACAATTATTCTCCTTTTTTTTTTTTTTTCCTCCCAAACTGTATCCCCCTCTGAGCTTTCTATGGGGTACTTCAGCTAGAAGGCAACAGCTGATCGAGTGAAAACACAGTTTGTGTGCTCAGGGTGTTCTACCAGCAAGCTTGCATTTGTAAAATGAAAAGCAAGGTTTTACTGCTAAAAGTAACCATGAATTCATGTTGAAAGGTCACTTTTGCAAAGAAAATATTTTTTCCAAAGGTAGGGCTCTGACTGGTTTCATCATTGCAAACACAAGTTCTTTCCAAAATTCACTAGCGTGTTATGTGCCAGCTGCTGGAAATAGCGGTTGCATTGTTGTTACTAAAAATAAGCCTTCAGAGTCATCATGCTGCAAAACAATAATATTTTCTGTACTGTTTTTTTTCTCTTTTTTTTTTTATGTACATTTTGTGCCTTTATATCTTGCATTGAAATGTGCATGTCACTTGTTTAGAACAGAGTAAAACATGTCTCATCCGTTTACCTTAGAGTCTGCTTTCCTCTGCTACTTTTGCTGCCTGTTATTGATAGAGGAGGCCCCCAGCGCTGTGCAAGACTGTGGCAGGTCAGGGACAGAAACGGGAGCCTTCGTTAAGTATCTTTTGTTCTGGAATGAAGCATTTAGTTCAAATTTCCCAAAGACAAGGCCAGTCTGCACATCATTTCTCCACCAAAGCTGCTCATCCCTGTATCTCTTTCAAACTCTGTTAAAAAGACAAATGAACCTTCTTTAAATGGGGCCTAAAGGGAAGGATGGAAATGGCCCCCTCCCCTCTCCAATTTCCCCCTTTGGACCTTTTTTCACAGATGTTCATGCTGATTAGAGTTGGGAAATAAGGGTATTTTGAGGGCCATGAATATTCATTTGTTTTTTGGCAATGTATTTCCTTCAGTTTCCCTGTAGTGTTGGTTGCTGTGAATGTTTGAACAAGTGAGTTAGCTCAGGCGATCCATTTTGAGGAAAAGCTCAGAGCATATAATGGAAATTCAACTTTGTGTATTTCTTTCCTTGGAAACAAAGTTGTAAAATTTACTGTCAGTTATTAAGAAAAAGAAAATATTCAAAACCCACAGATGTTTACCCAGGTGAACATTTGTAACAAGCTACTCATTAATGATCTATAAGGCATGGGTTAATCAGAGAAAAAAAAAAAACATTTGACAAATATCTCCAGCTAACAAGTTCATTGGAGAACACTGTAATGTCTCTTCAGGTAGTTAGTGAGAGGAAAAGAGTTGTTAGGAATTATTTGTCCCAGTGGCGTACTGGTGTCTGCTTCCAAAGGAGTTGCTGGACTTGCTCTTGGGGAGCTCCAGGATGCCTAATTACACAAGTGGGTATGAGCAGAAATCTATACAATCTATAGTATAAAATGCCAGGGATTATATTTTTCTGTTTAAATTTCCAAAGTGTTATAAAACACTGAATGGACATTACATCCTACAGGTCTGTTCTGTAATACCCACCACTACATATGAGGGCAGAAATTGTAGCTGATACGTAGTTAATATCGCGGAATATTGTGACGCTGTCTGTGAGCAGCACCTGGGGAGACTGGAGCTGGGCAGAAGTCCCTGGAGTTCAGTGGGAATCTCTGCTGTCCTTTCATGTTACAAAACTGGTCCTTGGGATCCCCCCAGATCGTCATTTTCTGTGTAGTACCTTGGTACTTGCCCCGCATATCCTGTGGAATAATGTACACAATTTTACAATAACTATGTAATTAACTCACTTTGCTCCTCGCCTCTCCAGGGAAACTCATGCTTCTATTAATGCTATTAGGAAGGTCCTATGCATAGAACAAAGAAAGTGGTGCAGCAGATGAGTTAACATGATTTGATTTGCAGATGCTTTAAACACTTAGCAGGAGACAGCTACGGAAGCTAATTAAATCACTCTAAGGTGCACAGGATTATCTGCTTTGTAAGAAACAATTTCAGTGAATTATGGTCGCCCTTTAGCTGAGGGGAAGTAAAAAGCATATTTGTTTGGAATTAAATTTCAAACACAAAGTGCCCATCAGACCTCTCTTTCCCCGTGCTTCTAAAAATCTTTCTTTTATCATGCTCTAATATTTTCTAGGAATTCAGATTTTGCTTTTGCAAGCTTTGTGATATTTCCAAGCTCTTTACATAAAAATTTTCCTACTTAGCTATTGATTAGGATCTGCCTTTAAGCAGGGCATAGTGTCTCGAGTAAAAAATCATGTTGGTACATTCACTACCTCTCAGATACTGCATCTTATTTAGTGTACCGGAATTCCCAGTTTAAAGTAATCACAAAATTTATGGAGAAACGGATAAAAAAGGTTGTAAAATATCGATTTGGGGAAAATAATAACACAACTCATCTATAATAAGAAGAAAAATGAAGCAATAATTCAGGGGTATTGAACGGCTTGCTGCTGGAAGTATTGATCTGGTGCTTTAGTGTGCAACATCGCACCTAACATTGCAATGGAAGAACAGCACTGCATTCCTCTGCTCATTATTTCACAGACACTAGTGCCTTGTTACACAGGTCCCGCAGAGCTTGGATCTCTTGCAGGGAAAGACGGGAGCACCCAAAATAATCGCAGACTGTAACATCTTCACGTTGCGGTCCCCTGCTGTAACCCTACGCAGCCCTGGAGCCCCTGTGCACCTCTTACCTTGTGGCAATTGGGTAGTTTGCTTTGTTGGGTTCTTGCACTCTTGGCTTTATCACATGTGTCACCTCTGTTAGATACAGTGATACCTCCATGCTGATTCTTTTCATAGCACATAATCCGAGATGATGTAATTGAGGAAATACGCTTTCTTTAAATATTGACTACCAGGAGTCGTGTATAAAAATTCCTAATCTGCTTGCCCTGCTTCCTTAGCATGGCAGTGAGCAGGCACCGCAGAAAGGACAGCAAAGGTCAGTGGGATTTTAAAATAAGCACCCCGACATTTCCACAGCATTAAGCTCCATCATGCAACATTGCCTCCCTGTTTATCTGCTGACATCTGCAGAGGTGCGACGCTTGATTGTTTGGCATAAATAACTGAACAGCAAGCGTTTTATAATGAACGCAGCTAGGGTCCAACTATGGCAAAATAGAGAAATTGTGCAAGGTTACAAATACTAAATCTCTTAAAATAGGAACGTTTTAGTGCTTGTGAAGACAAGCACACGTTTCGCTCTGCGTGGGAGCTTTACTTGCGTGCGAACTTGCCCATGATCGTTATAGGAAAACATGAACCATGGCAGACGAGTGAGTTGGGAGCAGATCAGAGCTCCCGCGGTTGCAGCAACACTCCCGCAGTTGCTCGGTGCAATTTGGGCTGGATCCTCGGCACTCGTGCAGTATTTGTCCTTCTCCCTCCATCCCGCTGGGCTTTCCTGAGGCCGGGAGGTGTCGAGGCTTTGGCAGATGCCCTCCGAGTTCTGCAATTCGCTTTGCTGCGTGCTCCCGGCGCCGCAGACAGAAAACATGCAATTGTTTTTGTAACCTAAATAACATTTCTAGTTTATAAACCCCAGGGGACAAATCACTGTCACGCTGGCAGGTGGGGATGGCAAGATGATAAATGACGGAGGGGCACGTTCTGGTTCGGCGGGGACTCGCGGGGTGAGCGAAACCCTCCGCTCTACAACTCCCTGCGCCGGCGGCCAGGAAGGGACAGTCGCAATTGCCGAGCGGTGGCCTCTGCCTGGGGTAGCACCGTGTCTTTCTGCAGCCCCGGGAAGAGAGATTTCCTTGGAGGGGGTCAAGGACTTTGTGGTGCAACATCTGTTTAAGGCGCTGCCAAAGCTTGTGTTATTGCTGCCATTGGTGACTGCAGCATTAGGACAGGAAAAAAATGCACATTACGGCTAGCACAGGGAATGAATGTGGCACAAGTGACATCAGAGCAGTTTGGTTGCCGGTAGCAGTACATGGGGATGTGTTTGGCAGATGAGAGGCTTGTCAGGTATTGGCCAATTAAAGTTTTCTTATAAAAAAACACTCCTAGGGGTATATGTAAAAAATCTAAAGCTGCATGCAATTCATCACAGTTATTTTCTCGAATTTGTGCAATAATTCTGTAGTACATTTATCCATCCAATTTACATGAATCTGGTAATTTAAGTTCTTACTAAATTTTCTTTGAAGTACTGGTTAAAATGTCAGATTTTTTTTTGATGGGGAGGGAAATAGTGTCTGATTTTTTTTCTACATATGCCTAAATAATGAAAAATTATTTGCAGCAAATCCATCTAAAATGGGTCCCTTTATTTACTGTTTCTTTTCAGAAATTCTGCACACCTTAAAACATCTTAAATAAAACTGATAAAAATGCCATACTTATATGTTACTTAGTTAAGATTCTACTTATATATACTTAGTTATATATGCTTATGTATATATACTTGGTTACTTATATGTTACTTATATGCTTACTTAGTTAAGATTCAGTATTAAATAAAATTAGTGGCAAGTAATTGTTGTTACCCTTCACATTTCAAGAATGTCTTTCCTTAGAAGCACGTGAATAAGTCAGTGGAAGTCAAGGATGATCTTCAGGTCTTAAATGCTCTCTTGAACTGGGGATCTTAATTTTCAAGCACTGCAAATTTGGGGAGGATTATTGCGTGAACGGTGATATCCACAGCCCTTACGAGTAGTCTTGGCTGTTTTTTAGTGGACTTCCCATCTTGTACTTTGCTCTCCACCACCCCATGGCATGAGCCAACCTAGAGGCCTGCCGGGCTTGGGCCGTCTCCCAGCCCACGTGGAGCTGAGCCCTCCCCTGCACCCGCAGAATTTGCTCCAGCTTTGCTTGCTGCTGCTGCTGCTACCTAGTCCAGGGTATTTTCCACTTTCCTCTGAGCCTTTTTCTCTCTGTTGGACCGTGGTTGCTGAAGGAATTTGGATAGTCTTTATTTTGATTTAAGATCCTAATATATGCATTGTAATTATAGGTATGGGTACAGTAGGTAAAACTACATCATGATTCAAGTCCCACATACCTCTTGGGCAAAGTAAATATTGGCTCTGTCTTCTGTTGGCTTAGATTTTTTTTTTGTTTTGTTAGTTCCATGTAAGTATTTATCTAAGCCTTTTTAATATGGTCTGAATAGGGCTGCTTTTCATAGCACTTTGTCAATCCCTAGCACTCTCTGAGAGCAAGATGGTTATGTACACAGCATTTTCTTATTAGAAGATTTCCTGTGACACATGTTTTCAGCTTGATTTCTTTTGAGCTCTACTCTGGTAAAACAGACGGAAAAAGGCTGGGGCAATTGTATTACCTTGTTAAATTGCTTAGAGCATATTTAGATAAAGAATTACTTGATGCTTTTCTTAGTACGTTGTACAGTTGCCTTTTCTTCACAGTCATCTTTTCTGCATTTGGTACCTTGTTATTCTTATGATGCTGAAAGACAAAGAAACAAACCCCTCTCCATAATTCACTCCAAAGAGAGAACCATCTCTTTCCATTTTCTTGTTAAAACCAAATTGTGTGCAATTTGTAGGAAATTGAAACCACATTTTTCACTTAACTTTCCAAAATTAAAATTTATGAGGGAAAAGAAGCAATAAAGCAGTTACAATCTGGTCATCTATAATTATCTCTGTGGTTGGAGTAGTTCCACATTTAAAGAAAATGACAGCAAAAGTTTATCAAGCTTATGTCACTATCAAAAATTTCACTTCTCTTTTATTATTTCAGACCACAAGGACTACTGAAACCATTATTATGTACTTGGAAATTATCTTGATGAAAAAGGAATTGTGTGATCTATAAAGACAAATCCTTTACTCTGAAAAACATAGAACAATATTTATCTTCCTTATTCATTTTGGAATATCAATGTTTCTATAAATTTAGCAAATTGTGCTCTTTAAGTTGATTTAACGGAGTTCATTGTTAAAAAGCTTAATTTCCTCTAGATCTATTTCCATGTGTGTGTTTCACATTATTCTTTTTCTCTAGCTGTTGCACTTCCCCTCCTCTGCATTAGTAACTCCTTGAGAACAATAGAAATGACAGCCCAGCGCCAGGAATCTCGACCACTCCAGCTCTAGAATGGTAGTGGCACTTGCTTTAGTTTTCTCATTTTGCCTTTTTTTTGTCTCTGAATTAAAATCAAGCCAAATGATGGATGCCCATTACAATCAATTGTTTCAGACAAGCTACCCAAAGTATTGTAGGATTCATTTACATTTAATCAAATTACACTTTATTTGCAATTCAGGGAAATGAGAACTCTGCAGTAAATCAAATATTTCCTCTCCTAGGGCCTCATTCAGCAGAAAATATCCACTGTCTTCTAGGCTGGTGCCTCAATGTATGTAGCAAAGCTTCCAGTGGGAGGAGAGCTGCTGCCAACAAACCATCCACTGTGGTTCTGTTCAATGGTTTTGGGGGTTGTGGCCACGTGCATATTTTCTGGTAGAAATGTGAACCCTCTGTCACTGAATTGTTCAGTAAATTTAAGCCTGCTGATAACAGACCTGCATCTCTCTCAGTTCTTTTTCTTGGACCACTGAGAAAACCTTGCAAAGCATCTGGATCTTGGGAGATTTGTACTCCACAGGCTGAGAAATACTCCTCCTTCCATTGTAGGTCTTAACTCTCTTAATATGAAATTAATGATAGTCATCATTACTTTTTAAAACTTCAGAAAAAAATCCTATCTGAAGGCAATATAACAGTGTTGGGTGGATCTCCAATTATAGGATTTTAAGGTGAAGTTAGAAAACTTTATTTACTGTTTTCCTTTGGAATGGGAAGTGAGCTTGGACTCGCACAGCTCCTTCCTTTTTCAGATTGCTATTGAAAAATTGTGTCCAACAAGGCAACTGCTTTATCTTTACCTTACCTGACCACACTTACTAGCGTGTCGTCCAGCTGAAGAAAGTCCTTCTTCAGTCTCAGCCTTTTTGCATGATTTTGGCTGTTACTTACAGTTAGATCTTCAATTAGGTTTAGTGCCTTCAAAGTCCATTTAGGTGCCTACAGGGATTTTAAACAGACAGAGGTACCTAAGTTCTATGTCTTCATGGCTGTTTATCTTAAAATGCAGATATATTGCAGGACTACTTTAAATCACAGGGAATGTACAATATTAAATAATGGAAAAACACACCATGTAGATACCTGACAAAGGCAGGTGGGGGGTTACTTCAATCCTGCTATCAAAAATAACATAGATATTTTAATTTCTGGGAGAATACCTTGAAAATGAGAGGCCCTACAGTCGCAATCTGGTTGAAATACAGAGGTTTAATGCTTTAAAAGAATTCTGGCATTATTGTATAATGTACCCTTTAATCCAGTGGGATTGAAGATCCTGGAGCGTCATAAATTGTTTTGCATGCTTCCTAGTTAAATGTAATAGAAGTTAACTCGAGTACTTTCGCAAGAGTACTTGAAACTGTATTCTGCCATCTGATACTTGTGCCAGACTTCAGCGGGCCACTGGCCATCATACGTGATTAGCTGAAGTAAGAAGAATGCTGCCTGCAGCATTATAAGGTATTTCACATTGTGACAAGTTTTAAAACAGTCAGATTAGTTCTATATCTCCCTTTCTCATCATTTCATATCTGACTATTTGAATGTTGAAAAATAATTTCTTTTTCCTCGTTTTGGTCTAGATGCTCAGGAGATGTATTGTATGTATTTGCTTTCGTTTTTATGTGTATTTGGTTTCTTTTTCACATATGTTTCAGCATATAGCTTATAGTTATAACCAACTGGTAAAACATCAATTTTTGAAGGGTTCTCTATCCAACTGCTGGTATGGGCAGGTTACAGAAGAAAAGGGAGTGAAGGACAGTGACAGATTTGGGTTCTCATGGAAAGAACAGGAGAACCCCCCCCCAGATTATTTTGCCCATTTTTTCATGCTCATTCACTTTTGTTTGTACAAGAAGTGAAGTTTGGAAGAAGAAAATAGTGACATTATATTTTCCTTTGCTGTGTGGGGAAAGCAGCTACCAGATTGCAAGGCAGACCCTTATTTGCAGCCATAATTGCCGTGTTGTTCTCGGATTTTGCCGTGAGCTGGGACACATCTGTTCTGAGGCAGCAGTGACCTACCTCTTGCTTCAGGTCAGGGGCAGGGTTGTCCCTTTTCTAAGACTGTACACAGGCATATACAGAACACGAAAAATTGTCTATTATGAGATACAGATAACACATTTTCAGCTGCACAACCACATACATAATGTCATAAATACACATAACATTTCTATGGTGCTTCAGATAAGAGCATATTTTTAGGTTTTTGCTAAGTACACGCGGAAAATTCTCACTTTTTTTGAGACAATCGGTTACACAAGCATACTAGCATTTAATTTGACACAGTGCATTGTCAATGTCCATTTTTAATCAATCAGCTACAACTTAGATTCATTTGGAATAATTACCTTTGCCACTAAATGTGTGTCTTCTCCTCAGTTAGGAAAGAGATTGCAGAATTTTAAAAATCAATGAGTTAATGCACAGCGAGTTAACTCCAAAGTGGGAAACTCCTCTCCTGAGAGGACCCTACATCATGGTCCTTGCCCACCTTGCTGTCACCAGCCACCGTGACTATACGTGCTGCCAGCCCCATGGCACACAAGTGCAGCAGCCCCTTCTCTGGCCTTGTGCTGTCCTCAGTGGGCTGAGAGGCTCTTATGGCGACCAGATGCTGGGGTGATGGGCTTGGCGAGCAAGTGGTGCAAGAAGCAGAAAGCTGCGCTCAGAGCTGCAGACTTGCGTCCCTGGACAGAAGGAAGCAGAGATGCCCCACACATCTCTGGCTTGAAACAGCAGCAGCAGAGCGTTGCTTTGCGCAGACTAATTAACTTTGGCAGCCAGGTGCTTAATACTTCACTCATTCAGGGCCTTAGCGAGTCTGTGTGTTTAAGCGCATTCTTGCATGCTGCTGATGGACCCATAAGTATATTTATATGTATTGCTTACTGCCTGGAAAGCAACAAATCAGTTACTGATAAGTATGCCACTTCCAGCAAGATTAATGCTAAATTCCCCCTTTTAGACCAAGCAATTTGCAAATTGCTAAATTAGATGTTAACATTTTAATACTCTGCTTTGTGTCATGTTTTCAGCATCTTTGTTTTTCACCACCTGATGATACTGTTTGTGTTGGTATTGGACTTTAAGACATATTAATATGATACACACATATTTTGGTGGCAATTTTTTATAATGACAACAGTTCTCATGAAATCCACTAGAAACAAATAGTTTTCACTGAATAATGTAATCCATTATACTGTGTTATGTTTTCTGTTTTGAGTTGGATGGAAGGGGATTATTTTACTCAAGAGAAAACAGGTAGTACCATGTTACTCAGAGGGTAATTATTGATAACATCAGAATTTGAATACGAATATTCCTATAAGCTGCCAATATCACACGGAGAAATAGGACATAGGCCCAAGTACATGACTGCATTACCTGTGTGACCACTTCTAGTTGTCCATGGCATCTTATATCTCCTACTCTTATCTTGCCATCTTTAATCTGCTCATTCTATCTGTGCCTTGAAGTGGGGAAGTAGAATATTTCTGTTTCAGGAAAAATGAATGCAGTATCATCTAAAATAGTTTATATAAATCCTAGTAAAAGTAAGATTAATAATTTTAGTGAGCCCCATCTGATTAAAAAAAAAAAAAAAAAAAAAAAAGCTTTGTCCAAACAAGTGTCAGGCAGTTGACAGCCGAGTGTGGAGGGATGGATGGATGTGGTTGCCACCTCTTGGTCGCCTGTGGCCAACAAGGTTGTTTTGCGGCATATCCCAACCTCAGCAGTGTCCAGCGGAGTACCAGAGGTCAGTACCATTTCCAGTGTAAAAAATGAAACATCAGAAATGTTTCATAACTGGATGCTGGGTTTCTGTTTGGTCTCTTGACCGAATTCGCCCAAGGTTTTGGAAGCATCAGGTTTATAGGCAAATAGTTGCACTTGGGCTCTTTTAATTTCCACTCTCTTCACTGGTTCATTCACAAGGTTACTCCAATTGAGAGGCAAGATGCAAAGGGAGCGAAATAGGCAGTTATTTTTATTCTTTTTCTCTTGTGCCCGTAAGGCGCCACATTCCAGCTCTCTACTCTCTCCATAGGTGTGTTTGGAGGCTGCTTAACTAGTATTTGGGGGCAGAGCAGGAGGATTTGATTTGCCTGTAACTGACTTGCAAGGTGATCCAGCGCTGCCAAGTTTGCAGGAACCCGCTGGGCCCTAGGGTGCTCCTTTGGTTGGAAGCACGAGCAGGCTGTGGGGCTTCCCGCACCTCCATGCGCTGCTGCATCCCACATCCCACATCCCGACCCCCGTGCGGAGAGCAGAGCTGCCAGCGGAGCTGCTGCACGAACGGGGCTCTCGCGGCTCGCGAGCCCCACGATGCTTAACTGCTCTGTGCATTCAATTAAGATGAGTTCTCAGTTAACAGGCACCCTGGGAAGAAATGAGTTGCTTTCATTTCTGGGATTATGAGCACTTAATGAAGGAAACGTATCAGCATTCTGCGTGCGTTGAACGAGATAACCCCAAAATGCAGCACACATTTGCAGCTTATTGTCTAGTAAAAAAACTTGCCAGGTGAGAAGGCGAAATGAATGCTCGTATGTGCTCCTCTGCAGACAGTCTCACGGGGCAGATTTTAAAGGGTCGAGGCACACAAAGTTGCATTTCAATTTATGCTTTTGCATTTTACTTTATGCTTTTTGGGAGGTCTATTACTTTGCTTGAAACTTGCTTATTTAAGATTCTAATTCAAAACATAATTTAAATAATAGTTACCATAGTCTCTCTGTCTCACTTGCATTGCTAGCAGAACATCTGGGAAAAAAGATGGATGTATCTGAGTGAAGGCTGAGGCTTTGCTATTTGACATGGATATCCAAAGTACCCGCTAAGCTGGTAGTACAAATCTATGGAGTTCCAGGAAAATTAAAGCAGCAGATCTGGTTTGCACCAGTTAACGATATGGGACAAAATAATTTAAAGATCACTCTCTACTAGGACTAAATGACTAATAAACACTTTCAGGCAAAGTGCTTGCAGCACTGCACTTGTCAGGATCATTGCAGCCACTTCAGAGGGAGGGAAAAAATAAATTAAAATTACAGTTATGAGCCCACTCTACCTTGGCTGTTGGTAGATGAGTTGTGCCATCTACTCCTTATTTGTTTACTGACCTCCTCAGTAACCCGCCTTGGTTAATTAATTAGTTTCAGTTAAATTACTTTCACATATGGTTAATTTTCCTTTGACCACCACCCAGTACCCTGTTTGATTAAATTAAGTCAGGCACAGAGTCAATCACTTCTCTACCAAAAAAAAAAAGGGGGGGGGGAAGAGGGAAGAGGAGGGCATTGATAAGGTTTGTTGTCATTTTGAAATTACCTTGGAAAGCGATTGAAGAGGCATTTAATCTGCTCCTGAGTATGGCCAGTCTGTGCATGTCAGGCAACAGCAACACCGCCTCTTTGAATAGGCTTGAATAAGGTTTCCTTAACTATGGAGCCTAACTCTGAGATCTTCCCTGCCGTGAGCCATAAGTTGCTTGTAGGCTTGTTCTAGAGAGTAATAAGTATTGTTGTTTAGCAATTGTGTTGTTGAAATTCAGCTCCACTATGTCTGACAGTATTTATCTAAAATACTTTCCCTGGTGCGTGCTCAAGTTCCAGTAAACCGTGTCTTATTGTGCGACCTTTTCATTTTCCAGTGAAAAGGGATCAGCTCGTCAGATAAAAGCTACAAGCCGGAGTACAGGAAAAATGCGTGCTCAGAAAATCCGAGCATGATTGAAAACAAGATGTGTTAAATCAATGCAGTTTATCGCCTGCCTATTCCTGGCAATTGCTGTTCTAAGCTCATTCTGAGCACATACTAGATGATAAAAGTATAGTGTCACAGTGCTCACTGGGGTGTGAGGGCAGGGAAACATGTTTATCAGGCAGGCTGGGATGATTTTTTTATACCCTTGATAACAGTTATTGTCAATTTTTTTTTGCAAAAAAAATCTGAACAACTATAGAAGTAGGTGATAGAAATGCTGCTGAGCACTCTCAAATTACACATATCTGTTTAAATATCAGAAATTAACCAACAGCAGACCCATCTGCTTGCATTTTAAATAATTTGCTGCATCATCTAAGATACAGCCAGAAAGGTCCTTTTGCTTTGGAGTGAGTAGCTCTCTGACTATTTCATGTTGACAAATCAAAACTAGTGTTTAGAAATAAAAATGTTTGGAAACTACAGTTTTCTCAAGGGATTTAATCGTAGCTATAGAAAAGGTTAAAGATCTAAATTAAGCTTCACAGGAGGTCAGTCTCTTCCAAGAACATCACACCTATAATGTTCGTTACAGCGAGGAACAATTCATTTTGTTTTTATGATTCAGGTCTACCTTTTCCTCTCCATGAATATCATTTGCAGAGATTTTGGAGGTAATGGCTGGTGGTTTTCCAATTTTATCTTTTAAAGATTTGTTTTTGCTCTGACCTCTGTACAACACAATTCTACAGTTTTAAGAAATGGCCAAATTTAAGCCAAGATGCTTTCTAATAGGGATGGCTTTGGCATTCATACAAGGAACTACATTTTCCATTCATGCATCCTCCCCCTCTTTTTTTTTCTTTCACAATTTGCACAGAAGATCAGAAACAACAGGGTTAAAAGAGATAGAGAGAGAAAGGGAATACTAAAAGGAAAATATTTTTACATACCACCATATTACAACAATGAGTTTCAGTGCTGTATGCTTTGAAGTAGTCTGTGGAGGCTGGCAAAAAAAACCTTCATATATGTTCTAAAAAATTCTCTCTATGTGAAATTTTAAAAGCATCTACATCTACAGTGTAGAATTTGAGAAGTAAATGAAAAGGAAAATGTTCAAAATAAGTGTATTAGAAAATAAGTGTATTAGAAGGAAGGAGTTAGATGAGGTGACATTTTAGCATTTCCTGCAGCCTATACAGTACATCTTTGCTTCCGAGCCAAGAGTTTAAAAATAAATGCAGTGTCTTATTTTTTCAATGTTTTTAAGTAGACCTAAATATAGACTTCATGGCTAACTCTAGGCACCCAGTCTTTCAAATCTTGACTTTGTATTCTTGTGCGTGTGTATTTGTGAGCAAAGGGGTACTCCATGGAGAACTGACAAACAGGAAAATATTCACATGTAAATGCTGTTTTTTTTTCCCTCTATCATCATGACTGCCAAAGATGCATCAATTAACCCGGATGACTAGACAAAGTAACCAACACACATTAATTTAATTCTGGCCCTCTGTATTTATATCCCCAGTGAGTTCCACCAGCCTGTTCTGAAACTGGTATGTTTAAATGTCAGAAGCTTGAAACTGGACTCTACTTCAGACTCCCTTAAGGCCAGATCTTGCCCATTAGACAAGAAATCAGGACAGAGGCAAGAGAAGGAATGATAGAGCTCAGAAATTGTTCACCTTTTGTTTTTCTTTTTCCAAGCCAGATTGCTAAGAGTGAGCATTCAGAGTTAATACACTTTGAGAAAGCAACACATGATCCTTGCTAGACAGATACAGTAATTTTATTCCTTAACTTTCATAAAAAAATCTAGGTTCAAGACATGCATTCCTTGTATCTTTAGAACCCCCACTGGCTGCAGAGACTGGGCTAGGAGGGAAGGGAATGTCTGCTCTGGTCCTTAGCTGCTGGAGAAAAATTGTTATCAGGAGGCAAATATCACGCTGTTTGTAATAACACTGATGAACACAGTTGAGCTGCCTCGAACGCTAGACTATTGCATTTGTAGTTCAAGTAAAGAGCAGTCACTAGGGAAACTCGGAGATCCAGGTGTGAGATTTATCATTTGACTCAGCTCTGCAATTTGCTTATTGCTTGGCGCATACACATGGTATTTGTTTGGACATTACACTGCAATAAAATATGAGAATTACATTTTGACTATCTCTATCTCTTTCAATTCCCAATTAAGAAAATTACGTCATGTCACACTATGATTTAAAAAGTGGAAATTAAGTACACAAGTATATGTTTCAATGAGGCAGCACTGAGGACATAAAGACAAGGAAAATCTGAGTTAGGGCTGGCACAGCCCTCCTAGCTCCAACCTTTCTGAACAGGCTCTTGCTGTCCCACCCACTTCCGTTTTCCATTGCTTGTGGGAATAAACACTCCAGGGAAAGTCAGTGGAAAAGAAACTTTATAAAAAGCAAGCCAAATTCACAACAACAACAAATAGCTGAAATGCTTGCATGTTTTCATTTAACAATCTTTAATTAGCAAAAGGATAGTTCTTTTGCAGGGAGATTTGCAAAACAAACTTTTTTTTTCAGTTGCAAAACAGACTTTTTTTTTTTTTCGTTTGATGATGTGGGTTTGAAGTGGTTGTTTTTCTCTGTGTTCTTTGTAGAGGGAGCCTACAGACCCCGCTACTCACAATAGCTGAGGCAGGGCTTGCACGCCACGACGCCACGTCAAGATGTTGCTTTGTAATGTCATCAGCTGTTAGCGCTGCTATTCTGCAGGGCCATAAAAAGGCAATACGGCACCTAGAGCTTGCTGTTAATATAGTCTGTCGTGTCCTGTCCCAGGCAGCTATGTCTCAGAGTCAGGGTTTTATCTTTGTGAGGGGCATGGGCTTCTAGCAGAAATGTGCAAGAGGCTGGAGCCAGAAGCCACAGGCTGTTGGGGCGGGCAGCCACCCTGAGCAGCGCGTTGGTGGGATCTCTCCTCCACAAGGCGCAGGGGTTCCTGCTTGGCATCTCCTAGCAGACTCCACGCTTGCTCAGAGCAGGGAGTTGGAAGCCAGAGACTTTCACATAACTGCTCTCACTTGGTGCATCTCACCTGGCTGTTCTCAGTGCTGTGGGGATAGGTGCATGTATCTCATGTACAGCTGTGAATGCAGATTGAAAAGGAAGAGAATTAATTCTAGAGGTGGGCATCTGAGATGCTGGAAGTGAGGCCAGATGTTAAGGAGAAAAGAAACTCTAAACTTACTCTGAAATTGTTAAGATTGCAAGACATCTACTGAAGAGTCTGTTCTTCCTAGCTGTTCCTAGTTTCATTTAAAATATTCATTCTCTGAGTCTTCAGATGTTCTGGCAAGTGCCTTGTTTGGTCACTGGGCACAGAGACACCTTAAATGTGTTCTTGATCTTCATTGCTGTTACTGTGAAGCAGGAGTTTGTAAGGAATTCTTCATGCTCTTTGGTAGATATGAGGTGTTGAGGCGTGCAACCTCATGTGTGTTTCTGAGTTCTCTATGGAAACAGAGGTGATTTCTATTTAGATTTTGGTGAAATCCTCTCATGAGCCATGATAAAAGCTCGAAAGATTGCCACTGAAAAAACCCCAGAGATCCCTTTCTTCATCTCCTCGACCTTATGGATCAGGACTTGAAAATTTGCTAGGTGTCTAGTTCTATTCTGGAGACAGAACTCCCATCCGTTCTGTGTTCCCAAGAAAACCTACGGATATTCGGTGTACCACAGGAACAAGCACTGTGGAACACGAATTCCGATGTGCAGGCCTTTCCTTATGAGTCTCCCTGTTGAGAACGAAGGGCTGATTTCTCTTCTGGGATAGGGACTGTCAGACCTCTGCACCTTTGGCCAGTTTGTTTGTAACCTCCAGTCTTTTGCAGTATCTTTTTTTTCCTTATGTTATTTCGCTCTGCTTGCAGCCTTGCTGCTGGCTGCATCCACTGGAGAAGAAAATGGGAAGTTCATAGGTCTCAGTGCTGCTTTCTCATTGGTTTTGGGTCAAGTGGAATGAAAAAGAAACAAAGGCTGAAAAATAGAAAGAATAAATGAAACCATGAATGCATGGGAAACAAATTAACTGGATATGTTTTACGTTCTGAAATATTTCCATAATGCTTCTATGTAGTGTGTGTTTATTTTTCTTTGAATAATAATGTTAAAATGTGTCTAATTCAATTACTCTCTGTATTTGCTGAATGAGTTTTCCTCGGTGAAGAGTTCTTCTATACTACCCCAAGCTACGAATTCCATATGATATTTGAACAGGTCCTTTTAATTGCTGATATTAAGTGTCGATCATTCTGCTGTAAGTTGGCAGCGTGGCCAGAGAAACAAATTCCTCTCTCAGATATATCAGACAGTCATTCAATTAACGAGCAAAGCTTTATTGACACAGTAGGAATTCATTATGTGAAATATTAAAAAAAATTCTTCTACTGACTAGCTATAAAAAAAGAGACTTTTTAAGATGGTGGATTATCTACATGTAGTTATTATAATTATCAGCGCACGATTTGAAATTATAGTTATGGTGGAAACATTTTTCTCACAGATATAAGCAACATTTCTGTTGAAAAATAAGTTGGAGTTTGAAAAGATGAATATAATGTATGTTATTTCCATAGATATTGTGTGTTTTCTTGATTAAAGCCTTAGATTTTATAAGTTATGGCTTTAGACTTGCTACAGAAAGAGCTTCATGGCTTGTTCTGCTAGAGTCTAATCTGAAAGAAAGTTCTTCCTCAAGGGTTTAAGAAGTAATTCATAAAATGGTAAGAATAATAAATATTGTGCCTTAACTCATACACTGCTATAGATAGACAGATTTTGTACACCTGGGTGTAATTTTAGTTAATTCACACAAGAGACAAGCTTAAAGTTTATTGTTTGGAAGGAGAAAAATGGCTTAAATCTTGTATTTGCAAAAATGATTATATTAGCTTAAATGAAAATGCTACTCTATTAATGGCTTCAATAAGCTTTGCATTTGGAAAAGTATTTTAATAAAAGTTACCTGAAGTTTACTGCAACTTAAAATATGTAAGTGAGGGAAAAGTACTTACTTCGATTTATATGTCTTTTGGAAGTGTAATTATTGGCTTTTTACTCACCTATGTAAAACAATGTACTTTTGTAAATGGATTTCTGGCCACTTTACTCCTTTTTTTTTCACATAAAAAGTAAGCACTGTCAATCAAAGAATTTTAAGGTTTATTTCCTCTTTAGAAATGATTGATAGCCTTTTAGATTTACAAGTTGACAAGTTAAAGGGTTCTATTGGTATAATTATGTACTAAATTCACAGTCTTTCAATTTAAATGTCCTTTTAAAACCACAAGATTATCATACCTGTATTTTGAAAAGTGGGCCAGTCAGTTTGGGTTGGTATACAAATTGCTTCCATTAGCCTTGGGACATATTTGAATTTAATACATTTTTTTTTAAGTTAGTAGTACTTTCAATAATACTTTTAAAATTTAGGGTAATGGGAATGCATTTTAAGTACAGTATGTGTAAGCTTGTTTTTAATGTATGGATGTCAAGAACACAAATAGAGAGTCTGCATTTCTTATTGATTCTTTTTTTTTTTCTCCAATCATGGGGGGAAAAAAATCTTTAAATTAGAGACTAGGAGACATGTCACTGGGAATGGACTTGAGATAGAGCTACTGCTTCCATGCAGCCTTGAAGCAGAGACAAATCCCTCCAGGATACCCCAGGTTACCTGCCCCGAGCGGTGGAGGGCACAGCGACATTTCCCCAATGTAATGAGATCAAAATCCGAACTTTTTTTGTATTTAATATTATTTTTTGAGTTTGGCTGGCAATGGACGCAGGAACTGGCTTGGCCTTGATTCTGAGGTTGAGGTTAAATATTTAAATAAGGCTTTTTCTTGGAGATATGACTAATTACATTTGACTTGGATTATAAAAGCAATGAGGGCAGAAGGGCCGACGCGGTCCAGTCTGTGGTTAAATGTTCAGGCAGCTAAAGATTTCACTGCTCATTTTACCTAGGATTGCAAGTTTGGTGTGTTTATAGAGTAACGAGTGATATTTGGAAACTACTGTTTAGGACCCAGTCCTGCAAATTGCTCTGTGCAGCCTTTTCCCTCTACTAAAGTAAAGCTGAAGCTATCTGGAGCAGAAAGTTTTAAGTATCTCTCAGAGGATGCTTGATGCCTTGTGAGATTGGACCATAAAATTAACATTTTTTTTGGTCATTTAGTTCAGAAAATACTCACAGGAAATACTCTGTGGATTTTAAATGTGTTGGATGTGTGGGAAGATATGAGAAAATGACTGCTATCTCTGGGGGGGATTTCAAAACTGGCCTCCATTTATAATATTGCAGAATTTAGTAACTACTTTCCCAAAGGATGTGAGGAGAAAATGGCCATAAACTAGCCTGAATTAGAGAAGAAATACATTTGACAGAACCACACTAAAATCTTCTAGCATATTTGCAAAAGAAATGTAAATTAGAACTTTGGGGATTTTTATTTTCTCAGAGTACAGCTATTTTTGATAATAAATACAAATAGCACTAAATTAATTTACTGCAAAATTTGGAATAAAAAGAAAGTCTAAACTAGATGGATCCACAATAGGAAGACACGTACAGAAATTCAAAGGTAATGCAATTGGGGGTTTGCAAACAAAAGTAATGTGATATTTTCTCTAAAACTACATAATGAAGTGGCCAGTGGCCAGGAAAAACCTGAAAAAAAGGTCCAGCCATCTAAAATAGTTGAAAGTCTCAACCAGAGGAATAGCAGTATTCTCATCCCCTCTATATGATGACCTGAATATAAATAAAATGTCAAATACAGATATTACTGATAAAAGGAAATAAATGAAAATAATATTGAAGAGGCTAGAGGCACCCCCGGATCTTTGGGGAAATCAAAAACTTCAGGGAATAGAACCTCCTGCAAGATTCCTTGCCCGATATTATCATAATGCTCTAACAGTCATTTCAAGATCCACTCAGATGATTCCCTTAGAAATTAGGGAAAGGCTGAGATTGTGCTCGGCCTGTGCGCAGCCCTGAATGGCTGTCGTGAGCTGCAGATTGGAAGTCGCTTCCCATCCACCACGTTGCTGCTGATTTGATTTGCACTAGCATTGCTGACCATCATCTACAGCATCAGGATGTACTGAACGTCCATGAGGTTGTAAAGCACTAAACCTTTCATTGTCAGAAGCTCCATCCATTGTACAATTAGGTTTGAAAAATAATAATTTATACGCAAAAATATATTCAGAATTTAACAGTCAAACCTTGAGCAAGATATCGATTTTTGATATTGATTTATAAGCTAACACAAAATGTATTTAGAGGAAACTTTGAAATGGCACAAAAATGAAAAAAATAAAGGATTTTCTTCCTACCAAAAATGCCAGAAATAGGAAGTTTCATGTTAAAAATAAAAGTTTGACTCAAAAAATTGCAAATTGATGTGAAAAATTTCGTTGTCTCTGCTGGCACGAGAGAGTCAAGATACACTGTTGTTTCGAGATGCTTGAGAACACTTGACTCTTGTTCCAGTTCACCAAGGCACTTAGGAAATTTTAAGCACACTTTGAAGTCTCACTAACATCTGAGTTCTAAAGTGATCATATGACTGGAAATATAACTAGAAGGTCATTCAATGCAGTCCCCTGTAATTATAGGCAATCATATAAAAAACATAATATGCTCAAATTTGCTTTGCTGAAAGCAAATGGGTTTAAGTATGTGCTTACAGATAAGCATGTGCTTAAAGGCTGGGCACAATCAGAGCTTCGATTAAGTGCAGGCAGAGCAGCATTTTCATGAAGATTAAAGTATTCCACTTCCCTCATTTCTCTCCTCCATTTTCCTTGACAAGCACTGGAGAAAGACAAACTAAAAACATGGATGAATTATTTTAAAATTTATTAAGTCTCGTGGATTAGTTTGCTTAGTGCTGTTTGAGGCCTGAGCTGGGCTGCTGCAGTCAATAGGAACTGTGTCATTTACTACATTTTGATGAATAAAGAATAAAGCCTCTGCCAAGACAAATGTGTGTAGTTCACAACAAAATTATATGTGATCATTGCACATGGAGCATATTAAATGTATAATAGAATCTGGAACAAGAGAGACTCCCTAATGGTTAGTCCTTTTGTTTTCCAATCACAAAGGACCTTCCTTGTAACATGAAAACAGGAAAAAAAACCACATGAAACACAGGGTGCAAAGCATTTATCAAATGAATTTCATCACGGCTCTCGGAGATAATGATCGCTTCCTATTTGGAAGATGCATACAAAGTCACCAAATCTTCGGCGCCGCTGTCATAGGCGCTCGAGTGGGAAGGTTTGTGTTGCTGTTTGAACCAAAGCCTCGGAACTAACCTCAAACAGTGTTTGAACCGCGGCTTCACAGTCGGCTTCAGTTAAAGGAGATTTTGCTGTGATCCTTCCCAGGTCTTGCGGTGCGTTGCCAATTGTTAACTGAGCTCCTTGCTACGCGGTTGTCACATCATCGTGTTGTTTGTTGTTTCAGCTCTCAACGAACCCACCATTGACTATGGTTTCCAAAGGTTACAGAAGGTTATCCCCCGGCACCCCGGTGACCCCGAGCGCTTGCCAAAGGTCAGCACAAAGTTTATTGTTTTATTAAATATGGCAAAGCTGGCTACTGCATGTTTTTGTCTGAAAGTAAATCCTTTCGCATTTTAACCTGACAATGTGAGTCGCTTTGTAAATGTAATGGGCTGGGTTTGGTACCCAGCTCGAATCAGCTGAAACCAGCTGTTGAGCAAGAGAGCCTAAACTTTCATGAGACTTTATGAGACTTCACAGGTGACTCAACTGCTCCTACCTCTCCTAAAAGCAAACCAGCCTCGGTATTCAGAAATGCTTTACAGAAAAACACATCTTTGGCCAGCATTTTGGAACTTGAGTAGCTTATTCATAGAAGAATGATGTTTCTGTGTTTTGGTCTAAGTATAGTTGTGATTGTAATTTTGAGAACTTCACCACTGATAAAAGCAAGTTATCCAGGTCTCTGGTGAATGTGTCTACTACTGCCGCATCATGGGCTTAAAATAGTAATAAGATGCTGTTTTATTTCAGGATCTCTGAAACAATTAGAGCAATGTATGAATGGTCTCAATATAATGAAGTGATTTGATGTTCATTCCCATCCAAATTAATAGGAAAATTTCTGTGTTATGTGAAGGCTGGAAAGAACCAGACTAGTTCATTGTGTGTCTGGCTACTTCTGCGTGGTGGTGTGAGCACCCTGCTTGGCTCTGCCCTCACAGCTGCTCTTGCTGTTTTGCCACGCTGGTTTGATAGGCTTTAGCTCTGATAAGAATTTGCAATGTGTTTTGCAATATGCTGGAAAAAATGGAGGTGAATTTAAAAAAATGCTGCTCATTACAGTAGAGGCAGGAGTACTGAGCAGTAACTTGTATGGGCTGGAGTCACTGTGTATGACCAGCTGCTATGATATTTTGTTTGCACTCTGTTATCGTGGCTGCTGGTGATTGAAATGAGCAGACGAGTAGGGTAGGAGTGTGCAATCGATGAACACCACCATCAGCTTATGCAGAGGTGCCTGGTTATTTGCATTTGCCTAGTGCAGGTATTAGCAGCCTGAGCAGCGTGCAGTGTGAATTTGCAGAGCTGGGACGTGAAGCAAACTGGTTTTTGCAGACACCTCGGCCAGCTGCCTAGGACAGTGCACATCCACTGTGGCCTTTATGGGTAGGATAAATCTCATGACCTTTCCTTCATAGCTTCCTGAGCTGTGGGCGTTCACTGGGGATTGTTGTGGACATTGATTTGTTAATGTTTCTGAAATGTTTCAAAGGTGAGACAAGTGCATGAACATCATAACTTATTTTGTTTTGCTTCTTGACAAAAATGAAATTCAGTATGTGATTTTTAGCAGGCTTGTTATATCTGTTATCTTTGCTTGGGAAGGCTTTTGGCTGTGGATTTGGAGTTGATGATGTGTTGTCCTTCTCTCTTTCCTCCAGAGAAACATGCTGTCCTGGAGGGTTACATTTTACTTTGGCTCTGTTCATGCTCTACAAGCTGTCCCTTTCTCTGACTTTTGGACAGATTTGCAATAGGAGTCTGTAACATGGCTTTCAGAGCTTATCAAATTTCTCTCTAGTGGTGCAGCCCTTTCCAAAGAAAGAAAGTGTCCTTCTGTAGGGGATTTTTTTGTCTGTATTGTGCCACTGCATCCAAGGATGTACACAGAGAGAAGTTGTTTCTTAGAGAACAATACATCGGCATTCTCTCTCTCCAACATGTAGTAGGTTTTTATGGAGAGGGTATCAGAAAAAGGGTCAGTACAAAGTGATCTGTCCCCTCTTTTACCCTAATGTTTTGAGTACATTTTAAAGATGCATTTTTAGGTCTTTAAAGAAAGGAAGATTGTTTTTATGCATGCGGACTTATGAGCTTGACCAGTGTAAATCTGCTAGCCAAAAATACGAAGTTCCTGTTTAAAAGACTGTACAAATTAAGGTGAGAAAGAAGCATCTCTCTGTAAGGCTAGAGGGATAGAGGACGAAGAGGACCTGTTTTAGGGGCAGAGGGTGGTTCCTTATGTGCAAGCTTGAAGGTTGGACCTCAAGTTCACAACTAATTAATATGCCATGCACAGAGGCTGAGTGCAGCAGGGGTTGGCACATGTCGACTTCTGCATTTGAGGCACTGATGGTTCAATTCCCAGCATCGCTTGCTGGCTCCAGAATCATTATCAAGGACGCAGCGAGTCTCTGTGCTGGGTGAGCACTGCACAGCGCTCTTCCCATGTCATTAAACCAGAAAGGGCTTTGGCACTGTTCCACTGTAGTCAATTCTCAGTGGCTACTTAAATGAGAGTTGCAAGCCATATGGCCTCCGCAGTGGAATCACGGGCAGAGAGGGCAAATGTTCGAGAGACGGTGGCACGGAAAGCAATGCGCAGAGCTTCAGTGTGTGTTTATTGTCCCCATTGTCCTCCCAGTGCATCATCCCATTCTGTTCATTAAAAACTTTGTACTTATTAATTAAGGAAAATACATGTCTAAAATGTATTTCTAAAATTGCTGCTAGGGTTTTTGGCCGTTATGCTATAGAAACATTACGGATGAATTAGAGATCTTTTAAGAAATGGAAATAGTTGTAATGCTTGAGTTCAATAGGGCATGCAGTCCTTCCCATGGACCATCAAGCAGATTCTGCTCTGTGGCTCATCCCTGCAGTCAAGGAGAATTGCTGAGGCCATCGGGTGACTGTGAGCACATGCTTTACTCGCCAGAGCTCTGGAGCGGGGAGTTAACAGCCGTATCTGTGTCAGTAGGCACTTCAAAAACCATGGAGACTATTTGAGAATAAGTTTGATCTCCACTGGCTTAGAACCAGCGTTTTCAGAAGTGCTCATTGCCCTTGCTTGGGCTATTTTTTTGTTTTGTTTTGTTTTTTAATGCTTCAGGCATTAAATATGCAAACATAAAGACAATTTTTGAGAATTTTTCTTTCTCTTCTAGTGCATTAGTGGCAGAATTCCAATGGGAAATTCCTTCCCATATGAAGAAGAGTAGGATAGGAGCACGTGGGAACTATGGTCTTTGGGAAGCTAGATGGGCAGGTGAAAATGAGAGATATTTTTAAAGTAGAAGTATCAGATACCATTTTAGGAGGAAAAGGAGTGAGAGCTGATGTTGGCCATGGGTCTATAGAACCAGCTATGAACTAGATTTCTATTTTGCCCATGTACAGGGTAGATCAGGGAATTCCACAGCCCATATACACGCTTGTGCAGACACCAGGAGGAGCGACAGGAGTCCAGGGATGGTGGGGTCATCACCCAATGGCTGGAGTGAGGTCAGGTATCAAGAGTGTGTTGAGCAATGAGAGTCTTTTCTTCTACAGAAAGGAGGCAGATCTTAGGAAACAAAAGATCCCTGGAGAGAAGTGAAAAGAAATGCCATAATGCTAATTTTAAGAAGTTGTATCAATGTCCTGAAAGTGCAGGCTGCAGAAAGTGTCTGTGGAGTTGGGAGTTGAGCATGCATGTGCCTGCACACTTTTCCTCTGCACGTGCTGCTGGTTCTTGCATACAGAACTGCAATTCACTAAAGAAGTTCAGATCACAACATGTTGAATTTATTGAGATTCATTTATATAACCATCCTACAACCCTTAAAATAAATCCCTGGCAGATACGTTGCAATTCTGCAATTTTGTTAAAACTCCGCAGCTATAGCTGTAAAACAGCTTCAACTGTGAGCCAGATTTGAAACACATCCACCCTAAATGATTTAATAACAACAATTCCTCTTTATATGCAATTTCCTAGAATTTATTTGCCATTTTCACCACTCTTACAACTCATCACTTGTATTTAAATTAAGAGCATGATTGTTCACTCTGTGCTTGAGAAACAAGTCATTGCATCAACCCTCTCTGTGATCTGAGGTCCTCTTCCTCCCAGTCTGCTGCTTAAATGCTCTCCCTGGGGAGGGACCCCTCAATCCCTCATGAAAGGGATTTTTTCTTCTGGTTTCACCTCATGTAGATGGAGGTGGAGCTGCTCTCCCTAGCACATAGGAGCCTCCCTGCTGAGAGGACAGCACGTGTAAGCCAGGCTCTACCTTCCCTTGCTCAGGTCAGTCATTAGTCCCCAAGACATATCCTAACTCCTCATTAGGACACTAATAGAAGACAGGTGGGTATTAGGAACCCGTGGCTGGCAAAAGCTCTTGTCTTTTCCCCTATGAAATCCTACGGATTTGCCCTTTATGCATTGTGACATGGGAAGTGTTTATATTACAAATAAAGGTTGTCTCTAAACGTGGGTGGGTTGGCCCAGGCTCTCTAGCTGGGGTTAAAATAGCAATAGAGACAAGGCAACTCAGGTTTGCAGCTTCAGCCAGAGCCTTTGGAAATTCTGGAACAGATCTGCATCTGCTAACCCAAGATACTTTGTTTTCATGCTGTCTTAACCTAACTTAGTCAACTTGAGCTAAGGAAACACATCTTTGTTTCGCCCACCCAGTGGTGCAAGGGACTCTTTGTACTAGATGCGGGCGGGAAGGGGGAGCACAGATGTGAGCAGGAGCTGATGGAGTTCATCTGAACGGCAAGGAGCGTGAGATGTGTGTGGCGGCTTTTGTACAGCAGTGTAAAGTTGGTAGGAACGTGACAACAGTGTTAAAGTTGGTATTAAAACCTTAACAGTGGAGTTTCCTTAACAATTGGGGCATTTAGTTTGGTCGAGTAGCTTTTTTTTTTTTTTTCTTTTTTTGTGAGTCTTTTTGTATGTATGTGTTTTGTTGTTTTCAAGAAAAACTTACAGAAAATATCTGGGGAGAGAGTGTCAAAGCTACTGAGAAATAGAGAACCAAAATGCCTGAGGCTCCTCTGAAAATTTCACCCTGACGGGGTGTCTGTGTGAGAGGGACAGAGGGAAGGTCTGGGAACATGCAAACAGTCTGAAATAGCAGAGAGCTGGGAAGCAGAGCCGCGTTGCCAGCTGAAGGGCAGTCATACACAAACGGCTGGCAAGGAGCCTCCTCTTTTCTGAAGGTCGGCAGCGTACGTACACATTTCAGTGAGTTTTCTTTATAAGTGGGTCAGCATTTACTCAGCAAATGATTAGAGCAGATGGTGTAATTTAGAATCTATGACAAAACTTTTAATAGATCAGGGCTAACGTGATGACAAGGAGATCGGCGCCTTTCACTGTTCCCGATTTCTGCTTTGCCGTTGGGTGAAAATCTTGCCTGGGGTTGGGTTTTCTGGCTGGCACATTCCATCTGAGCAGCCTGAACCACTTGTTTGAGCATCCTGTAAGAGTAATCCCTGTGTTCCCATATCCTGTATTATTATAATGTTTAAAAACAACAATGGGCTGATGATGGCATGAAAACACTGAGCAGGTAAACACGGTGCCTTCAAGGAGCAGAGCTTTGAAGAAATAAACCACAGTTTGAAGAAAGTAACAAAGGCTGCATTTGTGTATTTTGCTCTGTGGAGCTGAAAATATCTAGTAAATTGATCCCATGGGAGTAATAAATACACATTACTTTATCTTGTACTTCATGTCCTATACCCCTGAGCCTTGATAGAACAACACCACTTAATAGACTTAAAAAAAGAGTAATTACAGTCATTGGTTGTGTGATATTTCAGCCCTTCCAGCCCTGCCTGACCTTCTAATTTAGCTCACCGTGTCTAACTAATGCATTTATATTCATCTTTTATGAAGCATGTGTAGTACAAAATTGACTTTGCAGCCTTTAGCAAGCTGTCTTACCAGGTTTAGGATCTGGTTAGTATAGTGTACTGCATAGCATATGTATATTTATGTCAAAATCCTGCATGCATATGGTTCTGATCAACTATTACTTTTTATCCTTTTGGAAATAAAATATAAAAAAGTATTCTATTTCATCCTCCCCTCCTCTTTTTAAAGCTTTTATTCATTGCGGCATTATTTACAGCTAAACATGCAGGCAGAAAGATGCAAGCATTTTTAAAATGATTACCACTAATGTTTCTACTTGTCAGAAGTGCTTAAATTTTCCTGCACTTTGTCTAAAAACTTAGCACTTTTACCTTTTAAGAATTACAAATTTATAAGATCTTACCACGCTGATTTACAAACACAGCTGACAGTTTATGATGAATGATGTTGCAAAATTCACAATATGTTCCTCTGTCATTTCTATGCATGTATATATTAAGAAGAAGATTAAGAAGAGAGAGAACCCCCCTCTGAAAGAAACCCTTGAGTTAGAGAGCGCACACACAAATCTCTCTCCTGTGTTTCCTGGTAACTTCCTGCTCACTTCACTCAGCCAGCGGAGCACAATTGTTCTCTGTGCATTTTCTCCCACCATATGGTATCCTCATTACCATACACTAAGGGTCCATATGGGGAACTTGTGAAGTGAACTGTATTCATTTTAACTGCCAGATGAGCAGCCTTTTGCTTTGCAAGCTTAGCTTAAGTCATCTGCTGTCTTTATGTTGTTATGGCAACACAGCACCAATAAAAAATTCTAATCTACTGTAAGTGTCTTGGATCACAGTGCTTTAAACGCTCGCCGGAGCTGTCCTCTACGTGAAGATGCTGGTTCTGTGAGTGTGACAAAGGGTTATTGTCAACTCCAGCAGGTGGCAGTAAAGAAATTGTTTCTTTTTTTCTTTTTTTAAAAAAAAAACTTTTTTTTTTCTTTTATATTTCTTTTTTCTTTCACCTCTTCTATCTGTTCCCTCAGTCTGGAAAGTCATAGAATTAGACCACAGAGCAGTGTGGGCATTGACGGGTTAATCCTTTACATTTTCTAGGATTTCTGGCGCCGAGGTCGGGATTGCAGGTGTTGTTCCTAGGCTGCAACTCCAGCACTACAGATAGCAAAGCGAGGAGCTGCGGTGGCAGCTCGTGCGTGTCACTAACGCAGGGATCCAGCCTCAAGGATCACCTCACTGGGCTCCTGAAGCCTCCACAACTGTGAAGCTTCTGGAGTTGTTTCGTAGCTGCATTTCCAAACTCCTTACTCAAACATGAAGCTAATTAAGAATACCTTATAGTGACGGAAGTAGGCAGCAGCATCCTTAAATATAAATCATTTTCACCTCCGCAGGCCACATGATATGTTGCATCTCTGTCTCTCTGTCTGGATTGGAAGTGAATGTTTGTAGTCTCAGTTCATCAGTTCACATTAGCCTCATGCTGAATATTTAAACACAGAACAATTTGAACACACCATGAAGAGAGACAGTGACTGCACTTTCGCTTGGAACAGCAAGGGCTCATCTAATAATAATTTAGTAAATCAGCCATTTAGTGGCTCAGTTGTGCACCGCATTGTGCCAAATAATATTCAGTTCGACTGAACGCTGGTAAAACTGAGATTCAGACTCCGGTCACATGGTACTTTTTTGCTCAATGGAGAGATGAAATGGAAAATTGCCCTCCCAAAAGACTATTTGAATGTAGTTATTTATCATAAATATAGCAGAGTGACAATATAAACAGGAATTGGTTGTATATGGCACCGTGCTTGCTAATTAGGATTTTATTGTTTTAGTTCCTCCTACACAGATTATTTGGTAATGCAGGATTTCCATTTACAACTCGTTACACATATGGGCCTGGAGCCGCCTTGCAAGTCCCAGGGAGACCCAGGGCCTGTGGGAGCAACGGGGACATGTGGCCGCTGCCTTTCCCCGTCATGAGGTGCAATGTATGGTGCTCCATACCTTAAAGCAATATAAGGTTTGGTTTAGTTTTCCTGATATAGTTATATTTTATAACTATAGAATAACCAATACAGTTTATATAGGTGAGCTTTTGGGCAACCAGGCTTTGCTTCCTGTGAGTCAAATAACGTTTTTTTTTTGTTGTTTTTTTTCTTGGTTATAACCATAGACCATTTTGGCTTCAGCCAAACAGCTACAGTTTAAGGCAGACTTTGAAGAAGATGAGAGAGAGAATATTTTCCTAGAAAATACATTGTGAAGCTTAATTTGTCTCATTAAAGTGGTGCTTTGAAGTCTTTGAATGCAGAGTATTGCAGAGGTGTGAAGCGATGCCTGTAATCTCAACCACAGTTTCCATTTCTAACCTAGTTTTAGGTGTTGAGCAGAGGTTTGCATGGTGATGTAAAATATGATTGCTGTGTATTTCTCACGATGCACTCCGACTGAGCAGCGGAGAAAGCATCCTCCTAACCATCATGATGCCATTTAGCAGCGAGTGCTGTAAGCAATAGGATGCCGTTGTCGTAATTCTTGTAAGAAATAGAGAGCTTCACAATCTATACTTAACTGCTGACACTTGAAAACTCAAACATTTTGGTAAAATGAATCAAGCAGTAATGTTTCTTTTATGAGATCTCCTCACGGGAAGGGAAGGTTTGGCACCATTTGGAGATCAGGCTCAGTGATCCATCATAGCAAAGTCAGCTGTCCCGGCGCGTCTCATAGGTCACACGATCGAACCAGTGGCTCTTACAACTATATTATTGCTTATGGAACAGTAATTGAGGCACCATGGTTAAAAATTACCTGGTCTAATAGGCAGTGAACAATTTGCACTCAATACAATTATAAGGCAAATCATTCATTTCATAACACTTGGACTAATTTATTTGTTGACCTTTTAATATCCATAGCTCTTCAGTAGTATTAACTGCAACTCAGACAAAATCTCTTGTTCATTTTACTTGCATTGATTTTTTTTGCCATTGAGGCAATAACAGTTGTTTGAGTACAATCCTTTCTTTCTGTTGTAAAAGTCAATCACGTAACTTATGTTGATATAACTCAACTAGACTGAAATGTCCTCTAAGCCTACAATTTCATGCTACTTCTATAAACACAGGAATGCGTTTTAGATTTGTTTTGAAGAATGTTCTGGAGTATCTTTGTGACTATAGATGATAAATGATATGCCTTTGGAGAGGAAAAAGTGAACAAAACACAGAAGCATTTTGTAAATAATGCCACATATGTAACATTTTTTTGATCATTGATGTGACCATCTAAGATAAAGAAATTATGGACTTTTTCTCTCTTTATTATGTTCTTTAAGATGACTTAAACATCTTTTTATTAATCTATATTGATAATTTCATCTGGATGTAGCAACTTGACTCTTGAAGTCCTAATATTTCATAGAATAGAGATGCTTACATTTTTCTAAATGTGAGCTTTTGACAAATAAAAAAAGTATCTAGTCTGTTTTTACAAATAGGAAAAAAATCTTAGTAATATTTTGACAAACTGATTTGGCATTTTAAATTAGCTTGAAATATAACAGTTTCTGTTGGTCAAAAAGCTGCTGACATTTTCATGTATTTTGAAAAATCAATCAAATATTTTGAAAGACTTCCATTAAATATATTGATGTAATGACAATTCATTACTGAAAAAAGAGCCTCCGGTTGCATAAATGGGGTACATGCTTTTATATCATGGAACTTTACAGAGAAAGATATTGTTATCTCTGGGAAATATTGGACAAATTTGATTTCTTAAATACATGTTTTTTCAACATTTATACTTTCTTTGAATATTTTTAGCTGCTTTTTCACTAAAAATAATAATAGCAGTAACAAAATACTTTTTTTGTTTCTGCTAGGAAAGTTGATTTTTTTTACATATGCTGGGAGGCACTTCATTGAAGTAGTCTTTCTGAGCTAATGCCTCTGTGCAATAAAATACTATAAGTCCTTTGAACACATAGTTATAAAATATAATTGTTACACATTTGGCATTTTATGCTTCCCTAGAAATTACCACTTGGTATCTACACCTAATCTATGCTCTGTCTTTTCATTTCAATTGGGTCTGAAGTGGTCCTTCGTCGTAATGAGAATGCCCCTTTCAAGAGACTTCTTTTAATTATACTGATGATAAAATGTAAGTGAAAGTAGTCATTTGTGGGGGTTATGACTGAGCAGTGTTTTAACTGTAATACTAAAACCTACCAACATTATTCCAGTCTCTATTTCAACATTTTTATGCACTCTCCACAGAACATAGTGGAATGTATCATTGTAGGTCAGAATTTCAATGTGTCTTATTTTTCATTTTTTCTCCTACTATTAGAAGCAACCCAAACTCTCAATTTCTAGCTACTAATACTTCTTACCTGAAACATACAATCTAGAAAATCTTCATTATGTGACAGAGAGTGACAGTTTCACAGATCTTAATAATATACTCTCATTTTTGTTGCCTTTTTTTTTGTTGGTTTTCAAAATACAGGGGGAGAGATTCTTCAATAAATGGCATATACGTGAATATAACATGTTTTACAGAAAATCTAGTTTACTATACTTTTTAAAGATCTTTATTTGGGTAAAGGCATTAATATAAAACAACTCTGAAAAGGAAACAGACAAAACACAATATATAATTTACACTTTAATTGCTAGATAGCTCTGCTGTTTTAATTCAAATGACAGTCTTGCCTTGCAATACCAAACATAATTATATATCTTTATAGATTTAAATGCAATCAAGTGAATTATGCCACCCAATACATTATGTTTTGACCTAATGGGTGAACAATTTAAAAGAAATACAACGTGGCCTGTGTTTAGAAATTCTTTGTGCATACAAATGATAGAAAATAGATACCAGCCTTTCTATTTGCCAGGTAAAATGTTTTTCACTCCACTAAATTAATTGCATTGCATCTACATTGCACCATAAAAACTTCCAGAACAACCGGTATTTTTGAACAAAGGACTCAAAATTTAGTGTCTCTGTTCACTTTACCAAATTCTTTTTAAGCAAGTTTACTTAAGTCCAGACCCTTCAAATAATTCAAAACCTCCTTCTTCTCTAAGGGGACTTTGACATCTTTCCAAAAATAAATGAGTATAGAATGGTCAGGAGAAGACTATGAATAATAACTCTTTCTCTCTCTCTCGTCTACAGTTGTTTCTAAGAACAGATATAATAGTATGCACAGAGGAAAAGCTATTGGGAAATTTTATTTATGCAAAAACAAAATGACAAAATTAAAAGTTCATTAAACTCAGTAATGAACATCTGCTTCAAAATACTATGGGTGCTGGTACAAATAGCTTGGGATAAATTTTTATAGAGAAGTATCCAGGATGCTCTCTGAGATTGGTTTGCACTGTTGTTAATTCATAGTGCGAGCTTGCCAGATGACCGGAGGGAAGTGCTGTAGAAATGGCCAGAGAATTATCCTACTCTCCATTTCTTTGTCAAAGTGCTGGTCAGTCCCAAACATGACTGACAGCTACCAGATTACCTGCTGTAGAGTCCGGTAGATGTGAGGGTATGAGACAGCGGTAGCTCCCAGCCCAGCAGGGTGGGTTTGCATGAAAGATTGGCCTCAAGAGTTAAAATTCAACCACTCTGAAGAGGTCCTGCAGGTACCTGTAACTCCTCCTTCTAGGTAAAGCAGAGGTCGTGCAGCAAGATGCATAGAAAATATTCAGGATAATTAAAGTTGTGCAGTTGTATGGGGAAATTAGGTGAGTCTCATAATCACTGTTGGCTTAATTCCCTCAAAGAGGTAATGACTTTAGTTCTCTATATCTGCTTTCATATTCCCACTCTTCTCCTTTTGACTTGGTGACCTAGCAGTAGCAGAGAACTCCAGAGCTCTTAGTAGCAGAACCATTCAAATTACCTGCCAGATTCTTCAGCAGATGATAACATGGTGGGAGCACCCAGCCTCTCAAATGTCAGTTTATTCAAAGGGTTATTCCAGTGCAACTGTATTAATGCCAGTTTATTGCATGCTTCCGTGTACCTAGATGAAGTACACATCTGCGTCAACTCCCAGTTCTATTGCCGTTGTTATGTGTCCATCATTTATGGAAATGAAAACCAAAAGCATAAGGAGATTAAAAAAAGGAAACCAATACCTTTTTTTTTTTTCCTTTTTTGGTATCTAAGTACACCAAATTAACAGAAAGACAATATTAATGAAATGGAGTAAATGAAAGGGTAGACTAAGGACTATCATTATTTTATTCCTTTTCTTGTCAGCAGTATTTGCAATGGAGGGTTTTTGAATAGGATATGTTTTCTCTATAGCTATGCATTTATCACCTTTGTGGTTAAGAGGCGTTTCAATCATCGATTCTCAGCATTTATGGCTAGACGCCTGCTCGCATTTGCACTCCAGTGTTTGTTCTTTTTGCTGCCTCATATAGGCTTTCTATATTTTATTTATAAGTTTGGCTCATTGTGGAGCAGGTGGTAGGGTCATGCATGACTGTTTTTAGTGCTGTAGAGTTAGGCTGTGATTTTCAGTTTGGGTGGAGGTTGATGAGACTACAATGGCTTGGAAAGGCTAAGGTACTAGCTCCCACTGTAGACTTATTTTCTGGAAATTACCATTGAAATTCACTAGCAGCAGATAAGTGCTGTTCCAGCAGTGGTAAGCTGAAGCTTTTGGCTTTTTTTTTCTTTTTTTTTTCTTCCCCCTGCATGTGAAGTGTGTTGTCTTTCTATCTCATTCGCCTCCTCATCTTTGTGGAATCTATATAGTGTTTACTTTTTCTGTATGATTCAGTTATAATATATGGAAACAAATCATTTGTCTGCTAGGGAAGTTTTCATCTTTGTGTGAGCACAAATATCTTTTTAGTGAGATGACCCTGTTATTTTGTATTCCTCATTAGGTTGGCATAGTTCCCTCAGTTTCAGAGTAAATGGAGGATCTTTACCATTTTGAAAAAGCCATTTTGAATGGCTTTCATGAGTCTTTTATAAAAATATAATTGCTGAAAATGATAGCATAATGCAGTATTTACAATGTAGATTTGGAGACATGGGAGGTGCCGGATTGACTGAAACTCTTGTAGACTAAGCGAGGTGACTGTCATTTTTGAACTCTGACATTCTTCTAACTAACTCTCTACCAAAATGTTATTTTTTGCTATTACAGTTGAAACAAATGTTTTCTATGTTTTATTGTTATAAAATATAATCCAAATTCAAATTCTAAGTATAAATTTAAAGCTTGGTTCTATCACATAACCTTAATTAGTACTTGGGAAGTTTTACCCACTGAAAAAACAAGGAAAAGTTTGAGCACAAAATATTGTGGTTTGACTTGAAGTTTCAGATTGTGACCTTTCAGAAGTGAAGAAGGGAAGTGGAGTTTGGTGTTCAGCATTTTGACTTTATAGAAGACTAGGTTTTTTTTTGGTTTTTTTTTTGTTGTTTTTTTCTGTGCAAGTAACCATGAGATTAGGAAGTTAGAAGGCAGAGCCAGGAGGTCAGACATAAAAGTCAAGGAAGTATGAATGACATCATCATCCCTAAGTACCCTCTCGGAAGATGAATGAGCTCTCTCTTGTATTACAATGCTAAAGAGCATTAGAAGGTGATATGATATCCAGACAACACATAAGATAAATGCCTCACAGTTTGCTAGTACAACTTCCCCCCCACACTCCCCATGAGTACATAAATCCTTTGGTGGGCTCAATAATACAATATGTGGCTGATGAGTGTTACATATTGTGGTCAGGCTCTTCTTGACAAAATTCATTTAGATTTAACATATACCTTGAACATTGTCCTATTTAGTTACTGAAACCTACTGCATAACTAAGTGTAACTCTAGTACCCTTTCATTGACTAGACTCACGACCCTGTCGGGATGCAGACTAGATTCTTTTTGTTAATCACAGAATAAAAAATAAGCCAATTTCAGCTGCAAAAATAACCCATCTATTTTAAAATCAGCACAAAAATGTTTTCATCATGATAAAATTCGGCTTCAGTGAACTATATATGCAAAATCCTACTCATGGCGAATACCAGTGCAACAGTGCATAACAGGAGAGCTTGTAATGTTTTAATATAGGATTATAAATTAGTTTAATGTAAGTTTTGTGATCTTATTGAATTCCTACTGAAGAGTTATGCATGTCACAAACAAAACACGCAAATTTGGTATAATGTTAGTTCAAGATACATTCAGTCAGAAGTGGATTTAGTTTGAATTATGGTCTTTGTGCTTCAAAAGGAAAGTCTTTCTGGTAAGATTTATATAATCCTTCCTACAGTAATTCCAGAATATGCAAAGTCACAGTGGACTAAACTACCCAGCTTCCCCTTTTTGTATATGTATATGTATTTGTATATATTTTGGTGTTTACAAAAAGATCACTTGTTGAAAATAATTGCATTTTAAAAAGAATTCTCGGTAGAAAATCAACTTTAGTTTTGACTAAAAATAGATTCTGGATCTGTAGCTACATGCAGGGGAGAGTTCTATGCATCACATTTAATCTCTAACATAATTTTGTCTCTTTCCAATATCTGATAAATTATAATTTCTCTAGAAAAGAAATGATGCTCATTTGAAAGAAAATGCAAGAGAATCCTTACTTTGGTTCAGACTAAGTCCTTTATTCTAAACCAAAAGCTGTCAGACTTTTAGCATTAATAGAAGAGTGGATCTCTCTTGACAAATGCCCCCATAAATTAGATATTAGCTTTAGTCAAACTCTGTCTCTCTCAGGAAATATTTTCACTTGCATATTCAGTTGCAAGGTCCTGCATGATGCCCACTTACAGCTATGAAAATCTAGGCTTCTGAGACGAAGGCAGAGGCGAATTTCTGTGAACAAAAGAATATCTGGGATGCTAGACCATGATCTTATGCAGAGATTTCTTTTTGTGGAATACCTGTTTCACTCACGTGTTCATATGTCTGTCTGCTTCTCAGTCCACCTATCTGTTTATCTATCACCTTTGAAGTAGTAACATGCAGTATCAATTGGATTTTAAAAGACATAGATCTTTTATATTAGCTGTCTTTTTCTTTTTTAATAATACCTTTTACAAATTTAATCAATGCATTTTAATATATCATATAGTTTAAGTGCAATATACAATAAATATTCAAGCTCCGTCTTAAACATGCTCTAGCCTTTAAATTGTTAAAACTGCAGTGCCCTTTCAATCTACTTACATAATGTCATAAAATATACATTTCAAGGTAAATGAAGTCAGCTACTTCAATTTAGTCCCTCAAACTGGTAGTAAATGAGAGGTTAACACTATGGTGCCAAACCCATTATTGAGTAAATTTAGCACCTTGGACAGCTCTGTAAAATCTTTATTGCTTTCCTGACCTGCTCGTCATGTTCTGTCTATGTGTTCAGTGGCTCTCAGCTCTGATTGAAAGGCAATATATTAGATCCCGAACACAAACATGCTCGGGGGCTGCTTCACTGTGAGCGTAATGACATGGAGGTGAGAACAATTTTCTGGTCACCGCAATCCAAGCACCTTGCAAGGTCCGTTGCTTTAACTTATAGAGGACTTTGGGGGCTCCTTTGTATTTGAAGCCAGAACTGTAGCTTCTGCAGTAATTTTAGCCGAGCCGCAAAAGGTTTAAAATGCATTCAGGAAACAAGAAGTTAAAATCTTCAGCATGTCTGTAGTAGCGTTTTATTGTGTATTTTTAAAGCTAGTTTGTGTCTATAAGAACTACCGGCAGCTCTGGAATAGAAGATACTCCTACCTGACGCAGGAGTTTTTGTATAACATCTACTTTGTATGAACTGAAAATGTCATAAACAAGAAAGGCTTCTATTGTGTGAAAATGTTGCTTGAGAAAGTATGAAACTCAAATTCGCAGACTCAAAAAAATATTAGCACTGACTGGTTAGGAATATCGAATGCCATTTGTCAAGCATACTTCAGTAAAGCATGATGACAATTAGTTTTATTTACATGAAATTTGACATGGCATGAACTCTGGTTTTAAGAACTGGAACATTTTTGATACTAGGTAGAACAATTGTAAGATTCCATGTAATTACTTCATTCTTTTTTACCTTGGTCTTCAGTTTCTTTCTAGATGCAATCTGAGCTATTTAGCTCAGCATTACATAAATAACTCTGATTATTCAGGTATAGCAGAAATTATTATTATTATTATTATTGGTAATTTGGCTCTGTATAATTTTCTAATTTTGCATTACTCGAATATATAGTGTAAACTTTTTTTATTTTTTATTTTTCTAACAGAAGCGAAATAAATCCTAGTTTGAAATGTCAAACACCTATGCAATAATTTTAATAAATAATTAAATTATGAACTGAAAAAAAAAGCCAAGCATTTTTCAGTAAGTTTTCTCTGTTCTTATTTGGTTGTATTTTTCACGTAAGGCAAGTTTACTGTCTGCCCATCCATGATTGTATTTCTAACTGTTGTGCTCAAGCTATATGCAAAAGAAAAAAAATGAAAAAGGATAAAGAAGAAAGAAAAACTTTAGTAATCTAACTCCTCAGAATATGTTTCAGAACGTATTAAAAAAATCCATCAATTATATAAAACTTCTCACTCATATGTGGAAAATAATTTAAATGTGTGTTCTGAAAGAAGGGTGTGTGCATCAGAAGGCAAACCTAAATGTTTACTGGGAGTACAAAAATCCTCCATCTCATTTTTGAATTTAGGACATTATATATGTCATAAGTAGTTACTGCAGTATGACAACTATTTTATCTTATATTATAGAGAATTTAAAATTGAAAAAAATGCTAATATGCATCTAAAAGCTTGTCATTTGAAGAGTTGTTCAAGGATTTTTGAAGAGGTTATGGTGACAGCAAAATGAACGCAATTATATCTCTATTTTCTGATCAGAGTCTACAGTATATGAAAATTGAACATTACTGTTTCTTTTTGGTATAAAGTATGACTATTGTGTAAAATATTTTAAGTTAAATTTTAACTTTGTAGAAAACTGTGAAATTCTCAGAAATGGTGCTATTTTTGCAAGCTACCTGCAGATATGTGCTGTGGTGAACAGAATCATGTTTGTGTCTTAAAGCAATACTTAGGGGCTGGGAACAGCAAAAATGTATTGTTTTACTTAAAAGATGGTCTGAAGTGATTTTGATCAGACAATTAGGGATCTGCTAGATATTTTGAAACATTATGAAAATACATTTCTTTGAGGTTAGTTCTGCAATGCATTGTTAGATTTTCTTTCAGGATTATTCCTATTTTTTTTTCACTGAAAAATATAAGGACAGAAGAAAAGCTGTTACTATTTAGATGCCAGTTTAAAATACTGTAAAGTGTTTAACTGAAGAAGAGGAGAGTGAATGCTTTATATTAATGGGTAGAAAGAAGTTAAAAGATATGAACAAACAGGAAAAGGAGCCAATAAATAAATAAATAAATAAAAAGGATACAGAAGTAGTAAAGTTATGTCCAAAACTGAGAACTAAATCCCAGACTATTGTAAACACAGCTCTCCATTCAAGCAGTGTTAGCAATGTTCCCGGGAAACACTGCATGGTGCTGGGTTGTTCCTTTATACTGCTTTTATTTTCCCTTATGCATCGTACATGGATCCCAGCTCTGACCCCGTGTTAGGACACAAACCAAGGCTGTTGAGATGTTGGGTCACCAGTAGCATAGGGCTGGTTGGGTGTCTTCTGAACGTGGCCTGCTGGGTAAGGTCACAATTCCTGCAGAATGCAATTAAGAATAAAATAAACACATTGACGGGATTCATAACATGCTCTGAATGACATTGATTGCAGTAATCTAGCAAATGACCTCAGGAATTGTATTCTGCAATAAACCGATGAGTGGTTTATAGTGCAGATGGTAGAGACAATTGAGTGATGTATTTTATTTTGCAGCACCAATGATTCTCACCTTTTGACTTGATTAAGCATGAGTGTGAGTAGGATGAACTAGTGATTTAACACCATTCAGTGGCTGCTGAGAGTTGTTACAATTAAGGTCTACCTGGTGGGAGGGAAAAAAAGACAAAACAAAAAAATACCCAACAAAATGCAGTGCAACTAATAGAACAATATAAAAGATTCTAACATGTATTTCCTCCCCAAAGACTTTATTGACCTCAGAGGAACACATCTGTTTTTATATTGACAGGAAGTAATACTTAAGAGGGCTGCTGATTTAGTAGAAGCACTCTATGGTATGCCACATAATAACCAGGTAAATGCTTTCTACTTGAACATTTCTAAAACATGGCTATTTCTTAGATGTATAGGTATATCAAGGGCTAAAGGTGTATGATGCTACACTGTGAAAGTAAAATAAGTCTGTGGGGCAGTGTCATATCTGGAGTAGGGGTTAATTTTCTTGTTTTCTTTTTAAAGTGTGTGAATTTAGTGCTTGCAAAAACAACATGTTATTAACCCTGGAGACATTTATCCACTGTCACCAGAGACTGTATAATATGGGCAATGATATGCATTACGCCTTGCCACCAGTGATTTTTCAATCTTAGCGTAAAGATATCTTAGCCCTGAGGGGGAATAAGTCTGGGCTCCAGCCCCATTTTGCCAGTTGGTCTTGTTATACAGATATTTGGCCACTGGGACCAAAACTTCCAACTCTTTTACCACAGATGTCAGGATTTATCGTGGGGGCGGCAGATCTATAAACATGAGCTGTCAGTCAGCCAACTGCTTTAGCAAGAAAAGCATCTATTTTTTTTTTCCTTTGCCTTTGAACAGTGAATTGTTTTATTTGAGTATCAGAGAGAAGATTTGTCAGAGGATAATTGGCAACTCTCTCTTTTTCCCTCCCGTCCTCTAGGAAATAATCCTGAAAAGAGCCGCGGACATCGCAGAAGCCCTCTACAGCGTTCCCCGCAACCACAACCAGCTGCCGGCCCTGGCCAACACGTCGGTCCACGCCGGCATGATGGGGGTGAACTCCTTCAGCGGGCAGCTCGCTGTCAACGTCTCGGAAGCCTCGCAGGCCACCAATCAGGGTCAGGAGAAGACTCGTCTTCCTCTCTCTGTGAACCTTTTCTGCTAGAAGTCAGGGAAACGCACACAAAAGAGCAGAGCCGCACGCCAGCAGCGTGCCCATGCGAACGCTGCAGTCTGTCTTACACTATACGGCCCAGGGACTCTCTTTCTCTTAGTGACATAGGCCCCGATTCAGGAAAAGCATTTATGCATGTATCTACATTTCTTTTTAAATCTTTTTTCCACTCAGACTAACACTTGCATTTCTGTTTAAATCCCACTAATTTTTAAAGGATTTCTGTCAACTAGGGCCTGTACTTAATTTGAAGTACTTGCTTATAGATTTCCCTGAGCATGCATGGTCTTTGAGTTGAGGTCTTAGGTATTTCTTTATAACAGAAATGTATCCCTTGAGAATTTTTCTTCCTTTCTTTTTTTTTCTATTCTGTTCTGTTTCGTAAGAGACATAATATTAGTACTGATAGATATTTTTCAGATTTTTAGATTTTTCAAAATTCTGAAAGTAGGAAAACAAATATTTACAAAAGCATTTTCAGAGCATCATTCATTTTTAAAATAAAGTATTTTTCACATTGTATAAAATCAGTATTGTTTTAATTTGTACAGTTAAAAAGAAATACAAAGAACATTTTTGCAAAATACTCTTTGCAATTTCCCTTCTCCTTTGCTCAGGTCTATTTATTATACAATTTCAAATCCATTTTAATGATAAAGTGGTAGAATGAGGCTGTTTTCCACACAGGCAGAAAAATCAGTAGGTTTTATGACAAAAATTACACAAAACCCTAATTTTAGATGATAGCGAGCATTTTACAGATGTACCAGGTGATAGGTAGAAAAGTTGGTATTTCATTTTCCAGGAGTGAAGATGCATTTTCTGTTTCTGTGCATCTAGAAACAAATATTCATTTTAGATACCTGAATACAAGGTTCCCCAAATCTCATTTTCAGAATAAGGTGGAAATTCCATTTTTAACTTTGAGCCAAATTTGCAAGTCAGATTCTACAAACATCATGATCAGACCAGAACAGAAAGACTGAAGCTCTGCTGCTACTGTGAGGAAATACCCTGTATTTTCCAAAGTGTGCAGAGATGTGAGAGAGACCTCAGAGTTAC
>JAUBNY010001072.1:833359-850847 GCA_032275445.1 Crypturellus soui
GGCAGCATTAGCCCCATCCATGCACACCATGGCTGGAGCTGGGTGGCTGCCTTGCTAGGTCTCAATTATTTCCTTGTCGATGTTTGTTTTAGAAGCTGTTCCCGGGCTAATTCCACTTTCTAAATGTATTCCCTCCCCACAAAAGGTTTTACTCGCAACTCAAGCAGCGTGTCACCTCATGGGTATGTGCCAAGCACCACCCCTCAGCAGACAAATTATAACTCTGTCACAACAAGCATGAATGGCTATGGGAATGCTGGAATGTCAAATTTAGGCGGTTCTCCAACCTTCCTGAATGGATCTGCTGCCAATTCTCCCTATGCCAGTGAGTATGATATGATTCTTCTGTATTTTGCACATTTTCATTAGGAAGAGGTGGTGACTTTTCTGTGATACTCAATATTTAGTTTCTATTTTGAGCGCCAGAAGCAGAGCTTGGTCCTCTCTCCTCCCCAAGGCACTGACCTCTGAAGCACTTTACAGACATTACCGTTGCCAGCAATGCTCTTCTCTGTTTTATTGTTATTATTTGGGAGACTCATAAGAGCTGAAAAAGAATAATGTCACTCATGATTTGGGTTGATGGTTTCATATCTTCCCTTGTATTTGGTAAATAAGAATTGTTCTCACTGTTCTCAAGATTGCCAGATCTAGAAAACGTTATGGCATAAGTGACTTAATTTCTGTCAAAGTGCATCAAAAGTCGTCAGTACACAACTTTTTACTGGAGTTGGTAGGAAAGAAGGCTAATGATACATTACAGAAAAAATAGTGTTTTTTGCAACTGTAGGATATTAAGGCCAGACAAGTTTTCTATAATACTGTCAAAAACTGATATTTCCATAAGCTGCATGTTGATGCTTCCAAGACCTCCGAACAAAAATGTTCATAACCTTATAGAAAGTGAGTTACCATCAGAGCTAATCTTGATTGCTTATGCTCTATTTACTTGCAAGTAGCTATTATATGGACTTTGCTGAGAGCTTAGTATTAGTAAAATATGACAAAGGCACTTAGAGTTTGTCTGTATTTTAGTGTTTGTACAGTGAATACCAGCAAGATTCAGCAAGTCACAGTAGCTATATATTACATGGCATAAATACCTTATGGTCAAGAGTCCTGGTTACAAAAATATTTATGCATAGGACTAACTTTTTGCATTTTGATTTTAAAGGTTTTGTAGCCTGTTTAAATATAAATATGCTTCTGCTGGTAAGGACCTATGAACCTCTTCTTCTACAGCTCACATAGATGAGCAATTCTTACTCAGATGAGGAAATTAAATGAATAGACCTGCCCAATTCCTCGGACATTACTCATGTTGCATAATAGATTCCACTGACATCTGTAGAAAACTAGAGGCAGAATCAGGCCAGAAAGTCTTGTCATATAAATATGTTTATTATAGACTCAGACCCTAACATGGACACGGCAAACAGAATGCTGAACATATCAAGGTTTATGCAGCAAATCTTAAGTTTGATAATATTAACTGCAGTAATGAATATTTTGAAGTGCATTGCTAGAATTCAGAATAAGAAAGAGGATGATAACTCTGATTTTAAAAATAGCATTGCTTAGCTGCTGCAAAATTAGAAGAAAATATTTGCCCACATGACTAGTGCTTATAACCTGGGAATTGCTAACCAGTTATTATTTTTGTACTCTAATCATAATGTAGCAAGTAGTATTACAAAGTACCTTACTTATTAAGTTGAACTTACTGTCACAGAATCTGTGCAATCTGAATTCATAATATAACGTGATTGATGAGACATCTCCTTTTGGAAGCAGATGCCAGTAATGCATTTAAAATACTCTGGCAGTGTATTATTTCATATTTATGAACACAATCCCCTTTAGAAGAGCACTTCACCTCCTAGCCTGGCTTCTTTATTCTATTTATATTTTGGGAGGTTTTCTCGGTAGATCTGTCACTCCGCTAACGCCTAATCCATTGAATCAGAAAATGCTTCAATCATGACCTGAAAATTAAAAGGTGGCATTCTTAATTAAATCAATAAACTAATTGCTGTATAGTAGCAATTCAATTTAGGTGCTTTGATTGCTCTCCCTTAGCAAGTACTTCCAGACATAGAGTGACTGTAGCCTAAGATTGTATCTGTCAGACTGTGAAACTTTGAACATTTAATTTCCATTAATTGATTTCCTCAGTGTTAACAAATATAATATCTGATTCTCAAATAAGAGCTCAAATATGGTGATTTTTATCTACATAAATGCAAATAAAATAATAATTAAAAGCCCAAATATGAATTTAATTCTATAATACTTAATTATTCACAGCCCCCTTATGTATATAAGCAATTTTTTAAGCAAGATGAAGAATGAAAGCATGAGCTTTTACCAAAAATTGGTCTTTGCCTTTTCTTGGTCAAAGAGCAGAATCTGTAAATGTAGTCTGATAATAAAAATATTTGGTTTTATTTTTACCAAAACACCAAAAAAGCACCACTTAAAATCTCAATAATAAAGCCATGACCCAAAGATATATATTGCACTACAAGTAAAATACTAGCTACTTAAGGATACACATATCTAAAAGTCAAACCTCCAATATAGCATTTTCATTTTGAACAGTCAGTTTAGCTCTTAAAAAAAAGAATAATGAGCTTTCTAAAAAGATCTATGTTTAAAAAAATGAGAGACTCCCATTTTATTCAATCTTGTGCTTACAGACAGATCTTCATTTGATGTAAGGCCAGCTTCATTGCTTAGTTATATCCAATGAATGGTTTTGGAAAGTTGTATTGACTGTATTCAGACAGGCCATGGATCCTTTGGTAGTATTGCTTGGCTTGTCCATTATAAAACAGGCTTCCATTTTCAAATCTTCAGTCTTAGGTGAGTTCTGAACTGCCAGTTCCACTCTTGCTCATAAATAAAATGGTCACATGAGAAATATGAATGTTTCCCATCATGCTGGATTCCCGGGAGGTCTGCAGGGGAGAAAGCTTTCCAAAGCTGGTGGAGACATGGAAGCTGGAAACTACCTTTATAGGTAGATAGATACAACAGCAAAAACACATGTGGTCATTGTGAGAAGGGTTTAGTGGTTACACTCACTGGAGATAAAATAAAAGTGTGAATTCTGTCAGTTGTCCACACATCTACTTGTGCAACGAACACAGAAAACACTAGTGCCAGGAGACCAAAGGTGTCAAAGCCATCAAAGTGGCTGTCTCACTGGATGCTCCGTGCTGGACAGCCTCTGTGTTGTAACTTTAGCAATTTTCAGTTCCCCTTTTCACCCTTCCTGAACCCCCAAAATAAGCAAATATAATAATAATAATATAAATATATACACACTGTAATATCCAGCTCTCCAGATAACTTCTTTTAAGCCCTAGTCCATGTTTAGGAGAAGAAGAAATTATAACCTTTTTTGCTGACTTTAGACAAGCATATTGACTGGGTTACTGCTCAGAGCTCTGCAGGCTTGTCTGAAATCCAATAGGTTTTCTTGGAGCTGTCTTGCTACAAGGCAAGTGCTGCTCAAAAAGTGGTTTTGGAGACTTGTTAAAAAGTTAGACCTTTCCAAGTTAAAATTCCAAGTCTTGATTTGTACTTTAACCACTCTGCTCACCCTTGAGTTGTGTAACCCGGGAGTGAACCTGCACAAAACCATTTCAAGTACTCTCTGATGGGAGAAGTATCTGTTACCAATCACTGGAATAACGTGAAATAGGCTGGTGGCCAGGGATATTGTAAGAATAAAGGATTGCAGTAACAGAGAATTAAAGGTGTCTATGAAAGCACCTAGAATTACTGCTCATGAACAGTTGCAAAACAACCACCACCACCAAAAAAGCAGACAGGTTTCTTGCAATGACTGTTTTTATACTTTGTGAACAACCAGAAATCTAACTGCAGTAAAGGCTATGACCCTTTGAAATTAGTCTCAGTCCATCCAAGAAGCAAGAGTCTGTTGTTTCTACAGCCAGCCGATTACCTAATACTAAGGAATCCCTTTTTGGGGTCTTTTTTTTCTCCTTTAGTTGTGCCATCAAGTCCGACAATGGCCTCCTCCACTAGCCTCCCCTCAAACTGTAGCAGTTCCTCTGGGATTTTCTCCTTCTCACCAGCCAACATGGTCTCAGCGGTGAAACAGAAGAGCGCTTTCGCGCCTGTTGTGAGACCGCAGACGTCTCCTCCTCCCACCTGCACCAGCACCAACGGCAACAGCCTGCAAGGTAGGTGACACCCGCTCTGGCGGCAGTCGGCTGCTCTCCACACCGTGAGTTCTCGGCGCCTTGCAGTGCTCTAAGTGACACCCGCTCAGCTGCTGCCACAGGGGATGGAAGACCATGGGGGATCCCTGGCGGTCTCTGTCCTAAACTTTCCTCTTGTAAAAAGTAACGCATCCACCCTCAGCCCACCTAGTACCTTGCAGGTGTTTGGCAGCCACCCCATCCTTAACCCAACTAATACTGCTGAATTGAGAGGCTGTGTCTTTTGAAACACAGACCCACTGTTTTGATAAAGACGAGTAATATTTCAGCTTACTAATACCATCCTTTTTCTTTCTTTCCTTTCTTATTCCCTGTTGTCGTCCATTATCAGACCAGTCTTTTGTGGACTCTAGCAAGTACTCCACTGCAGGGTCTCTCCAGGGGCTGGCCTTCTCCTGAAGTACGTCACTCAATCTTCCCTTCCTTTTTTTCCTTTGTCATAGTACACTTGTGCAGAAATCCTACTGAGAGCAAATAGACTGTTAGTTACAGAGCTTGGCACAAACCTTTGCCTTTAATAAATAGAAGACACATTACAAACTAACAGCAGCATTTTCCAGTTCAACTCATACCGCGGCAAACATTAGTTTGCACTGATTAATGTACCTGTGTGCCAGTTAATTCCCTAAATAGTACTGTGTCTCTTTGAAAGCCTCTCAGCTGCTGGTAGGACAGGGCTGCTGCTTTGCAGCATCCTTCCCCTCTCATTACAACGTGCTCTGGTGTTAGCACCCAAATACGTGTTGGAGTGTTGATGCAGGCGGGACAGCTCGCCGGACTGAGATACTGCAAAGGCCAGGGCTGCCTGTTTCCTCGTTGGGTTCAGCCTGTTTTAACCCGCTGTGCCTAACCCTTCTGGGCGAGTGCCTCACTCCGCGTTAGTGTGCCGAGAGAGACGTTTTCATGCTCACTTAGACCGAGGAGTTTTCCTACGCAGAGGCAGCCAGCTGCCTCCAACTGTGCCAGAGGTGGGAAAGGTTTTGTGGTATGCACTGCGCTCCCCCCAGACCTCAGGTCTATTTTCCTTTCCACGTGCCTGCCCAAATTATCCAGCGAGCACCAAGCAGAGGATGAAAAATCCTTTCTTGCCAAAGCCATATTCAGAATGAGCCGTTCTGCACGGCGGGAGGGCACCATCCCCCTGGCTCCACATGTCTCTCCCGGGCCTCTGAAGAGAGGGACGCCAGCCTTGCGGTCATAATGCTGATAGCACCATTACAGCCGGAAAATCTATATGCAGGCAGAGTGGAACGAATTCATTCATAAAACTCAGATCTATTGTGACTGAAGAGAAGCATTGTCCTCAGGGCATCTTACATCAGTAAACTGGGAGGAGGAATCCTTGCAGATGTGCACACAAACACACACAGGGAGCGTTCCAAACACAGAAGCCCAAGTGCGTGCTTGCCTTTGGTCAGAACTTTGTTATAAATACAGGTTGTGTTAGGAACGAAGTACAGCGAAGTTTATGGAAGAGCCATAGTGTTTAGAAAATTAAATTTTGTGTGTTTTAAAAATTTGGCGCTGCCAGCACGCTGCAAATGTTAATGTCAACAGCTCAAAATGTTTCACCTCTGAATTCAAAATGAACAAGGAGGGAATTAATAGTTGGCTGCTGGAAGCTTTTGAGCATATTCAGGTTTCTTTTTTGTTGTCAGTTTGTCCAAGGATAGTGTTGGGGTTAGAAAGAAAGAGCGAGTAACAGGAGAAGGCTTTTTAAAGCCTTGTTTTTCATTTCACAAGGTGTGGAAATCCCAGATTCCACATACTGTATTATGAAAAGCAATTATGGAAGGAGCTGAGAGTGCTGGACGCAACTGGGGATTGCTGATTGCCTCCTCATTATGTCACATCCAGATCTGTAATGCCCAGAAACCACAGAAATCTGAGTGTTTCCCCTAATTTTTATTTAGCAATTCAGTTTTCATAATAGGAGTGAGACACTGACACAGACAGTTCGTTTCTAGGTCATCTCTGAACTTCTTGGTAAGTTAAAGACACACAGCCTTTAGCCTTGTGCCTTCTGACACTACCCGAGGCTGGTAATAATCACTCAGAAATGCACTGCCTGTTGTGTCTTATTGCTTAAATAAACAACCGTGTACAAGGAGGCTGTCTTATCTCTCTTGGGCTTCTGGATACATCAGAAAGCAATCAAGCTTTGCTTATGTAGCCTAGATATCAGCAGAACTCACTAAAACAACAGCCATCCTTATCTGTTGTTCTCTTCACCATGCAATTTTGTAAAACTCAAAATACATTATTTCTGTAATTTGCTAGCAGCAAACACAAATTAGTGTATGATGAGGAAATAATGGCCATTGGTGGGAGTTTATCCTCTCTCTGCCTCCCTTTTTGGAGATGTTGTGATCTCATACCTACACTGTTTCCCACTGATAGCTCTGTTTTCAGGTTCAATAACATGCTCCAGCTGAGAGAATTTACATGACTAGATGTAGCACTTATAGAATAAAAGTAGAGAGATATAAATGCAGACTTGGTAAGAATGGAAATATCAAGGCTTTTAGGCAGAAAAGATATTTTGCCATTTGCTTTGTAATTTAATTCAGAATATCAGCACTTTTCAAAAACAATGCCTTGAAAAACTGAGCAAAGATCTACACCTGCATCATTTGTTCTCAGTGGCAAAATGTACATGGTTGATATGTAACCATGGCGAAATGCCTAAGAGTCATGAAGGGAGGACTTGCAATTATGAGAGTTTCATCTGGGGGCTTGTCCGGGGTAGACAGCTGTGCTCTCCCAAGACAGCCAATTTTTGGAAACTTTTTGATGAAAGTTTTTTTTTTTTTTTTTAAATGATTCTCTTGAGAAGGTTTTTTTGGGGGGAAATATTTTAACATTTTCTGTAGAAACATCTTTTTTAAAAATTCTGGGTTTAGAAAAAGATGAAAAAGGACAAAAAAATCTTAAGTTGTACTCACAGAGAGTTAATTATCCATTTGATTTTGCTCATTTGCTGTCACCATATATAGGAAGTCTCTACCCAACCTCAGCTCTTTTGTTACTTGCTCACCTGAGCAGTAGAGATGGAAACACTTTTCTCAGTGTTGCTATTGCTATTTCATCCACTATTTATAAAATTGGCAAGGATTAAAAAGAAAGAAAAGCAATTCCAACATGAGTCTGTGGTTCGAGATGAAGGAGGTGATGGCAAAGTTATGCCATTAATATTAATGTCAAACCTCAGGTTATCTCTGATGGAGCCAAAAAGCCCCATGTTGTGAAGTGCCACAGCAAGGAATATTCACGATCTGGTAACATCTAAGGCACAGTGGTGTCCTCTCTACTACTCATTTGAGTGGCAGCCTGTAAGGCTTAAAGCAAGGTGACTATCCTCTCTGTTCCTTTCAGCCTAGTTATTTAGCCTCATTCCCACCTCCTTGAAGAGCCCTTATGTGCAGTGAAAACAACCAGTACAGTGTTTCCACATAAAGCAATTTCTGGGTGATAAATTCCAAGAATTGAAATGCTGCTGTATAGTTGCATCATGTCGCCTCTGAAGATGGCCTGATGCAAACGCGTGGATGTGTTTTGCATTCTCTCCTCCTCTCGTTTTATTTCATTTAATCAGTGTAGTTTACTCGAGCTGTTCTCCTCTTGCTGATTAGACTTGTAATTCTTGCACATATGGTGGTGTTTGTGGAGAAAACATTTCCCTCCTCTCCCCCTCCAACCCCAAATCTGTGAGTCTTTTACTTTGGCTCTGTTCTTATCAAATAATTGCAGCTGTAATTAAAGCACAATGAATCAGCACCAGTCACAGGGTTGAGTTCTTCCTTAAGAAATTACATGCCCAGATGTCGGAGATGGCAGGCAGTTCTAGCATTTAAATAATGTGCCCATGAAGTGCCGCAAACCTGAAGGCAAATCTGTTTTCTACCTTTTTTTTTTGTGCAAACCACTGTACAAACGGTGTTTTAAAGATGCATTGTTGTTACAGCTTTCATCATAAACTTACATGACTACCTCCCGTAGTGATGTGCTTGCTCGCTGTCTGTCATTCGGGCACTTGGTGCGTCTGATCTGTAGGGAGCCCTTGGCAAACAGAGGGAGCCCAAGCTGGAGGTCAGGCTAGGTGCAAGACTGTGCCCGATGGCTTTAATGAGTGTCTCTTCTCCAAGAGAGATGGTGATGCCACAGAAAAATGAGGTTAGGAGGTATAATAAATACCGATGGTTCAACTTAGCCAATAGAACGGACATTCAAAATCAATATTAACATGCTACTGAATTAATGCAGATAGTGAAATCTTTTACAAGCACGATGAAACCATGAGATGCTGGTCTGCTCAGCCCTCAGTTTAGGACAGATTTTCACTGTGACTTGGAGCAAAGGACTTGAGAGTTTGAGTCCTTTTTGGGCCTCCTGAAAATGCATGCATGAAATTCCAAGGTTGAATACTGAATCTGTAAGGGAAAACTGGGCTAAGAAAAGATCCACTGTCAGTGTGTGTAATGTGACAAACACATTATGGTATCTCTAATACTGGTGTCTTAGGAGACTCTAGTCATTTGCTTATATGAGGAGGAAAAATCTGCTTTTCATTTAAAACCATAAAAGAATGTATGACGATGTCTGATTCAAGTTTAAGCCTCCTGATCATTTCTAGCAATAGCCAGACTTTGCAGCTAAAAAACAAAAAATTAATTTAGGGATTGACTGTGCTATTGGGTGAAACACACTTATTCTGAAGAAAAATCACTAATTTCAGCAGAGGAGTCACTCACAATTAGACCACTTTTAAATCAGAATCAGGTTTCTTGTGACTAATGCATACACAGTTGTGTCTACAGGATGATACTTAAATATAAATTTAGTTCACAGTACAGCTGGGTACATTGCTAGTAAATGTTTAAAAGCTCTGAGGATTTTTGTTTTATAATGCACAAAAGTAACATACTGTTTTTTCTTTTTCTTCCTCTCTCTCCTTCTCCTCTCCTTGTAACAGCTATATCTGGCATGATTGTTCCCCCCATGTGAAAGAATTGCCTTGAAGAATTTTATTAATGAAGAGGTTGAATTCTGCTTCAGAGAGAATCTGATACAAGTCCCAGAGTGGAACTTTTTACTCAGGCCTTTTTAAAAAAAAAGAAAGAAAAAAAAAGAAATAAAGAAGAATCTTACAATAACTGCGGATTTTTAAACAAAACAAAAATCACCATCCTTGCAAATACTGAAATTAACAATCTGCAATTGCAAGGTGTTGATTCAAGTTGTCCATCCCAAATACATGGGAGATATATTTATTGTATGTTGATAAAAAAAATCCACTTTTTTTGTTTTTGAGGGGGTGAGGGCTTGCTTTTGTTTTACTTTTTTTCTTTATGTTTTTTGTGCTTCTTTTTTTTTAAGGCTTGATTTAACTCAACACCATTTGTCTTTTATAAGTCATACAGTTACGCGAGGGACACTAGACTAGAGATGGAACTCCACATTTTTAATTTATGATTTCTTTTTTATTATTTTTAAAGCCGTGTAAAGAAAAAACGAAGTGGTGTCAATTACAAACAAGTCTATACGGGACAGAATAGAAGTGCCAGTTAGTTTTTCGTAGAAGAATTATGGCCATTTAATTAAGGGTCGGCTCATACCCGTTGCTTATCCAGCGGTGCTCGGCTGACACGGTGCATTTCCAGGCTTCAGTAGGGGTTGCTCCCTAGGAAGGTGATGTGGATGGCAAGGGTGCGATGAGGGGAGGTTCTGTAACCTCTAATATCAGACTAAAAAGCCGTGTAAATAATGCAACAAGGGAAGGGGGTGAAAGCAGAGGTAAGGATGCAACCACCAAGCACATTTCCCCCTTGAGCTGCATATCCAGTGCCTCTAGACACCGTGCTAAAAACCCGGATCGAGGTGAGCAGGGCTCTGCCTCCAGCTCCCGCCCAAAGAGGGGTCTGCCCGACGGCTCGTGGCAGCGGAGGCGGCTGGAGATGCTGGGCCGAGTTTTGCAGAGCCCTCCCTAAGCCCCGGCCGGCGCCTGGCGCTGCCCAGGCGGCCTCGCCGGCACCGCGGTCCAGACGCCTCCCGCTAGGAGCGGCCCGGATCAGTCGACCCTCCCAGTTTGTATCATAATATATTAAGCACCGTAACTGCTTTTTGACTAGTAAACGGAAACACGAGTTTCGGGAGGGGGTGGAGGAGGGAGGGAGCTCTTAGGAAGGTTTCGACTCAAAACCATAACTTGTGTTACAAGAATTTTGCTATCAGCGGGGAAGTGTTCTTAAAAACGGTTAGTCCGAGAGGCAGCAAAGCTCTGAAGATGCATTACCTGATATTTTTTCTTTGCTGTTGTGTTTTGTATGTAGTTATAAATACTGTAGATTTTTTGTGATTTTTTGCCAAAGTTGTTGTTCTATTTATACATTTTAATGTCTTAAGACAGTTTTTCAATATCACGAAAAAAGAATTTTACTGCATATTTTGCAAAAAGAGCTCACTACCTTTAGCTTGCACATACTTGCAAAATTAATTAAAGAAAAAAAAAGCTTTTTGTTTCTGTTTTTTTTTTTGTTCGTTTGTTTGTTTTAAAGGGGATTTTGTAAAATATCCATATAAATAATGTATTTATCTTTGGAATTTGTACATTGCTTTTTGTCCCCTACCGAGGTTTATTTTATTGTGTATGTTTGCTATGTGAAAAAGTGCTGATTTGTTTGGTCATTCACCGTTGTATTAGCTGTTTAAATGTGATTTTAAACATTTCATTTATAGTTTTGGTTTTTTTTAGTATTGTTTAAAACCATGCTTCCATTTTTTTAATTTCCACCCAAAAGCCATTGTCTATTTTTGTATTATTTGTAAGTTAAGAAGTTTTTTCCAATATATGGCAAAAAGTAGCATATTATTCTTGTAGCATTTAGTTATGTAGATTTTAAAAAAAATGTATCCTTTGCTTTTGAGGCTTAACAAAAACTAATGCTGTTTTACTCTATTAATATGCATGGGATTTCTCCTCTTTGGAGTGACGCATTTTTGTGCATTAAATATGGGGAGAAACTTCATAGAACTCAATGAAAATACTTTCTTTCTTAAGTCTGCTTGTATATTTCTCTGTCTTTCACATAAATATAAACCAGCAGATTGGATGCCTTAACAATGCAAATCATATTCATTTCACTTGTACATTGTACTGTGCACCAGAACTGTCAATCATCACTAACATTCTAAGAAAAAAAAAAAAAAAGGAATTGAAAAGCACAAAAGAACTGTTTTGTTACCTTAAAACAATATAACTTTTTTCTAGTCGAGCAAGAAATCATTTACAACGATGCTGCAACTGTGCATGCTTCCTGTATGAATTTTGCAATGGTTTTCACTAGAATGTCACAGTGTGATCCTTTGGGGGAAGGGAAGAAAACAGGATTTTTTTTTCGCGGTGAGAAAATAAAAGGAGAACAAAACTGGAAAAATGGGAGAGACATCAGTTTATTGCTTCTCTGTATTCCAAGCAATTATTCTAATTCACATAGTAAGCAACAGCACGACAATGTAATCAAATTTAAAGCCATATTTTGTCCAGTGACACCATCAACTACTCTTGTAGAGCTCCACTCAAAGTCATAGCGATTTTGACACCAGTGTTTAGCCATCTACGTTTGTAGTCTTTTACGCCAGTGTCCAAAGATCCTCTGACAATGTGCATAGTTTTGTTTTATTGCAGCTACTCGTAGTGATCTGATCAATGGGACCTTATAAAAATCCCCCTGTACCACCCTCATCTTTTACAAAGTAAAAGATGCAGCTGTTTACAGAATATGGCTTTAAGTGGAAACGTTCAGATTTCAGTTAAAAAAATAAAAAAGGTGAAGCTTCACAATGACTGGATTGCATAAATTATGCCTATTTCCTCACAGTTGTACTAGGATGCAGCTAAAATGAAGTCATCTCTGAAACTACTAACCTTTCACCTTCTTATCTAAATCTTTTTGAATAGACACACACACTGTACAGTTCTATTGTTAGAGAAACTAACTACTGTAGAGATTGTTATAATTTTTTTGCAGAAATTCAAGCTGTAAAAACTTTTCAACTTTCACAATATTTAATTAAAGTTACTTCCTGTCTGTGAATACAGCTCCTAGTTGCGTATTTATTTTTCTGCTTCTGCTGGCTGGTAGATGAGAAGACCACTGAACTGTCTTGAGAGTAAAAAGAAGTGGAAATTCATGGAATTGCAGGAATTATGAACTCCTATGCTCACTGGTGGATTTTAATGGATCCCCATTCATTATATTGAAAGCTTGTCCAGCTAGCACAGATACATTATTATTTCCATCATGCTTTTATATCGATGGCCCAAAGAGCCCACGTGTTTTTCGCTTGTGACTTTTAAGCACATACCTGGTCTTAGGTGCCCAGCTATAAAGCGCTTACTGTCTAAACAGACAGTGATCATAAAGTGCAAGACAAAGGTGTATTAGTTTCTGTTCCACAGGCCCAGGGAGATTTCAGTCTTCATCTCGCTGTTGTTTAAGTCACTGGTAACACTTCCACTGCCTCTGGGGACTCGGAGCTAGAGCTTAATAAGTGACTTGCTCAAGGCCAGCTCCAAGAATGGCATCAAAGCCTTTTGAGCAGTAACAACATCATTGACTTGACCATGAAGGAGGCTCCTATAAAGCGCTTCCACTCTGTCACCCTTCATAAATGACACATCCCTCAGCTACTAAATTGGTTCTAGGTGTTTCATTTTATTTTGTACCCCTGGCACAAGAGGAACATAAGGAGTTTTACCTCTGGGATGAGGAGAGTTGTGACAATGACACCCAAATGGAAGTGACGAGTGGCTGTTATTCAGAAGACCCTGGGGACAACCAGACACCTTTAAGTGCCATTCTGAAGGTAAAGCTGAGAGGGGTTTTGGTAGAAACCTGGACATTGGATTGCAGCTTACATTAAAAATTATTAAAAAGTTACAATTTGCTAAAAACATAAGAAAATGTAAGGGGTTTCTTGCAATGGAAGGTGTTGGGCATCACTTAACTCAGTACTAGGTCCACCCTGATAGCTGTTGGGAATAAATAAATAAGTGCTCTTGGGGAAGTAAGGCCCTTAGCAAAGCTTGCTCTCTGAGCACAAGAGCGTGGGTTCGTCTGTCTGAGACGATGCTCCCAGTCTGCTTTCAAGTGGTGTGAACATTGGCAGCCCTCGCTGCAGCCAAGGGCTCCATGTGTGCTCAGCACACCGGAAAAAAGTCAAGTTACATGTAGCTATAAACCATTCTGGAGGATTAAATGCAGCATGTAACATTAGGCAATCTACTGTAGGCACAGCAGATGCAGAGCTTCGCTTCAGTCTTTTGGATCCAAGGAATATGCTTTCATCTGACATGTAATTTATTTCATCCACATTTAAAAAAAAAAAAAAAGGTGAGGGTAATAATATGACATGAACATAAGACTTCTAATTCAGACTGATGCTGGTGCAGAGGCTGCATGATGATGTTCACCAGGGTGACATGTGGGTGATAATAATGCAGCAAATGTTACCTTTTTGATGTCAGGAAAAAAAATCCAAAACCTCCAAATCATGTGAGGACAAGTTGCAAGTTGCACATGCATGTATGGGGGCAGCATCTGAGGCTGAGTCCTATACCAAAAGGCAAAGGAACGTCCTCTGGAGCCCCAGCAAAGAACACACAGGCATGAGCATATAATTTGGTGGGTTATTCCTGGTGGGTTCTTTAACTTTTCAGCAGCTTTAACTTTTTTTTTTCCAAGTTTTTTTGACTTGACTTTTTTCAAGTCATCTTTGTGGTTAGGAATGAACGATTAATTGCTTTACTTTTTTTTTTTTTTAGTTTATTTCTTGGTTTGCATGGGACTGGTTGGCTTTTTTTTTTTTTTTTTTTTTTTTTTTAAATTCATTTCTAAAGAAACCTCAGCAGAAGGATGTACCTTCACTGTTCACTTCCTGGTCTTGTTCTGTGTCTGCATATTCCCTTCAGAGCCTTTCTCTGTATTTACAGGCTCTTTCCACAACCTCTTTATATAATAATTTATATAATTCTGCTTAGCTTCACAGTCCATATATCTTATGCCAGTTCATAGGTTATCTGCAGATACATTTTATGGTTACCTCGCCTCCTTTTTTCTTGCTGCCCCTTGCGCATCAGGCCTGCTGTCAATGTCTGAACTAGGCTACTGTGCTAAAGCTGTTAACCAGGTTGGTTGGTGGCCTCCCAGAGTCCATAGTTCTCATCTCAGCTCCTGATTCCTCCCATTTCATGGGTGAGGATTTCTGAAGAGCTTTATCAAAGCCCATGCTGTCCAGGATGGCTCAGAAACATGTCCACTGCATCTTAAACGTATTTTCCCTCAGCACCCTTTTAGGAAGGCTAAAGGCCATTTCTCTAGTCTGTAGTAACCATCTTCTAATCGCCAAGTTGGAAATTTTTCATGGTATCACTTTTATATTTATCCACAGGCCTTATGTCTCTGGCTCATACGCTGTGTGGCCTTTCCCCTGCCTCATACAGTAAGCGCACGTATCAGAGAGACTGCAGGGGAGGTTGACACACACGTCCAGGACAATATTTTGGTTATCCTGGTTCCTGCCCCTTGTCTACCTGCTGGCTATGTTCCTCCCAGCCATCAACACCTCCCTGCCCGCCATAACCATTGCCATCCCAATGGAATGCTACCTGATTTGGGCCTACTTTGATGTCTCCTGCTTCCCTTAGTTCCCAGCAGGAGCTGCCCATAACATCCATTTTCTCCTGCACATAATGCTGATATTTCTGTAGCAGAGATCATGTCAATACTGTAGATAAATAAGTAATAGTTCCCGCCCCACAACTCTGTTTGCTTTCCCTTCCTTGGTGCCCTTGAGGATACAGCTAGACCAGCGCGCACGGCATTGCTCCAGCATGATTGGCAGGTCATGTGAAAGAGCACACGGCTTTGACAACACTGATGTAGTCATTGCAGGACACAAATGCCAGCGACTACCTAGGTCACAGCCTAACAGCAGGGACTGCAATTCTGGGTGGGTTTTTTGTGCAAGGCTGCAACAGGAGCAGCCAGTACAGTGCTCTAACACAGTTCTCCCTCTTATTTACAATGAATGACCCTAACTTCAACTTCATCATTGATGTGGATACAAGTTTTAAAAACATTTAGATGATCACCTAATCCTTTTCTAAAGCATAGTCAGCTATATCCTACTTACCCCAGTCCATACAAATTGTTTTGTACAAAGCTCATGAACTCATTCACGTCTGCCTCTATTACAGAAAGAGTAAAGCATATGAAGACCTGCTTGTCCCCACCTATTTATGCTAAATTGTAACTTCTGCCTGTAAGAGCTTCCAAGAGTTTCAGGGAGCTTTGTACCTGGTGTAACACAAGACACTTTCACACTGTGGTGGTGATTCATTATAGTCTTTCAGTTATTAACCGGGTGCAGAAGATACAGACATGTCTGTAGGTATGTACAGGTATTCTCTGCCTGGTGCAGTTGTTGTACTTCAAAGAGAAGTTGACAGCCACTGGAGAAGTTTGGGTTATTAGGGCTTGAAGCCCCAAAAGGTGAAAAGAAAAACAAATTTACTCTGCTCTTTAACCCCCAAAGAGGCATTGGCTCCAAATCTGTTAGAGTTGGTGAGAGCAGAATGCAGCTAAGCCCCTTTGTGCGGGGTGGCTAGCAGCAGCTCAGGGTCCAGTGGATGGCAGCAGGCAATAGCAAACCTCCCCTGGAAAGGACCCGCATCTTTAGCTAAGCTGCCCACAGGCCCTCAACCAGTGACTGACGCTGGCAGGCTAGAGAGAAAGTTTACGCATAAGTGCCAGGGTGCCGTAGGATTGTGAAGGGGCACAGAGGAAAAGAACATCTCACGATAAAGTCAGCATGTGAGCGTGCATGGGTTGGTTGGAGAGAGCAATGCAGAGGGTGCAGCTCAGACCATCAGCTGTGCAGAAGGAGCAGCAGTAACAAGGCACTCAGCTCAGCTGCACCTTCAGTGCTGTCAGGGCTTCACCTGCATTGAGGTGGCAAAAATACATGAGCCAAGATGGGCTGCAGAGTCCAAAGACAGCACAAGTGTGTGCAGACAGAGGAGGGAAGAACGTTTGTGTTGCTACGAATCTGGGGCCGAGCAGCTACCTGAAATCACACGACCTGAGTCTAACCTCAAGGCTGAGCTCAGCAAGACCTGTCAGCTTCACCCGGCAGCTCCCCTTCACCCCTCTTGCATTGTGCAGAGCGGGGAGGACCGGCACTGTGGGCCTGTGCGTGTGCACGTGGCGGGGGCCCATGTGATAGAAAGCCATGGGAGCTGGTCACTTGCAGGAGTCCTGGCAAGCTCCAGAATGCAAGGCTTGAAATGATCCTACATGCAAGATATATATATATATATATATATGTATATATATATATATATTTTTTTCCAATTTCTGGGGTAAAGACGAATGCAAGCCCCATTTTAAAGGCTGTCAGTGTGCAGCCTTCTCCTCCACGCTCTTCCAGCCCCAAGGATTCCCCTCTGCCCTGCCTGGCAGGACCATGACCTGCTGGCGCCACCACCCAGGGCCCCGTCGGGCCACCCTCCATGGAGCCACACTCCTCATCAGCCGCCTGTGCACTGCCTTGCTCCCCCGCGTTGCCACCGCTAACTTTTCCTACAACCTCTGCTGCATCATTGTCTTCTCCTGAGGGTTCCCTATTTATATAAAGGGGAAAATGCAGTTGCCGGGACTGGAAATATTTTGTTACTCTTTTTTTTTTTTTAACTTAAGTATGAAGCATTTTTATCTGTGCTCTCTGGAGAGTTATGCTACAGTGGGACTGATTTTATCCACTTACTCAATGCACTTTAGTTCAATAATGATTACAGAACTTCTACATAATATATTAGGCATAGTTGATTTCCCAGGGTTTGTAGCCCTCTATCTCCCTAAGCATTTAAAAAGAAATCTCTCTGTGATAGGTATGTTATGAATGATACACTCCTCGGCAGTCACGATGTAAAAATAATAGCAGCAATGGCAGGAAGAGGAAGCAAGCATTCGCCTGGAAAACGCCAAAGGTTGTGGATAACACAGCCCAACAGCAATGACCTGTTTTGTTCATTTTATCGCATCAGATGTGCTTGCAGTCTGCAGCAATGCGGCCTCCCAGGCCAGGTTCCCAAGCCCTCACTTCACCCCATTACTCAAACTGAAGTTTTTTGGCAATTCACTGGCTGCCACTGCAGGTTTGGGTGGCCCTGCTCT
>JAUBNY010001072.1:850947-863473 GCA_032275445.1 Crypturellus soui
GGCTGAGGAAACCGGGGACCGTCCGCTCCCTTCAGCAGCAGTGACACTTGTAGCCAGTCTGCCCCGCACCAGGGGTCAGACTGCGCATCCGCACACACGGAGCAGGGCCCTCACCCTTCCCCAACCCCAGGGGGCTTCATGTGCCCCTTCCCCAACCTCAGAGACCACGAGGCTCCCAGCCGCCTCCTCCAAAGGGTGACAACGGTGCCCTACGCCTGGGGACAGCCAGGCCACCTCATCATGGGCCCACACTGCACCCGCCGTTCCATACCCAGGGGCAGAGGGCACCCTGCTCTGCTCATGGCCGTGGCGAGCCAAAGTCTGCCCCTTTCCCAGCAGGAATTCCTCCACATTCCACAGACCACCTTGGACCAAGCACCTTGTCCGTCTGGTCATCGCGGGCCTCTCCCCATGGAGGAGATGGTTCATTTTATTTTCAAACAGGCCCCATCATACTCCGTTTTCCAATAATCTGTCAAAATCAGGAGCAGCCCTCGGTTAGGCCACCGGTAGCCGCAGCCAGCCCTGCACTGACACCCCTGAGCAGCTCGATGGGACGCGCCAGCCCCCATGAGGGACAAGGGACACGTGTGGCTCTGCTCCGGGCCGCGAGGGCCCCGCGCTCGCCTGCCCGGCGTCAGCAGCCGCCGTCGCTACCAACTACCAGCTCTTTCCACAGTCCTAATGGCAGGGCTCGCTGTAACATAAATAAATAAATAAATAAATAATACAGCCTACGGAGCCACACACAGATGCGCTGGTGTCTGAGGTAGATTTGAAGCTACCTTTGTAAAAGAGCGGCCCGGGAGCTCCCACCATCCCACCCCCTGCCCCAAATCATTAATTTATCCCTCCTCCACACCGTGGCGTTCAGGAAGGCGCCTGGAGCTGCTGCTCCGCGGTGACCCGTGGCCTTGCCGAGGCTGGGGCCTGCCGGCGGCCTGCAGGACAGGCAGGGTTCGTATCCGCCTGCCGCCGCCGTGCGCGGCGCGCTCCGTGCTCCTCACAAATCACTGTTATGCCCTTCCCTTTAAACACCGTGGATCAGCTATAACAACACTTGATATTTATTTTATTTCAACTATCAGTCTGATTTGTCAGGTGTATTTTTTATGCACAGCGGGTGTACCCTAATGGGGTGAGGGAATAAACACAAAATTGATGGGCTTACACACCCATTAGCTAATGGATTACTAAGCAAAAGGGACTCTGTTTAACCCCACTGCACTTAGCCCACCGTTAGGAGGAATGTTAAAGACTATAAGCTAACGCTCAAACGTCTCTTCGCAGACCCAGGGGAAGGGAGCTCAAACTTTAATGCATCTCTTTTGATAGGCAGGTGAATGAACGTGGCTATCATTATGCGATCGCGCGGCGCTGGCGGTGTTTATCATCCGCACCATGAACCCCGCGCTCTCGTGTGCTCCTGACCCGCCTCGCTGTGAGCCTGTCGCCAGCAGGTGCTTGGGAAGGGTTAAACAGAATAAAATAACCCCAGGCAGACAGGTTCCTATATCCTGCTTGCACGGAGCATTCCGGATAGGGAGAAACGGGAGAGCAGGTTGACGTGCCCCTACTGCGGCACCAGTTAGCAACAAGCTTTCTTCTTCAATGGCCTTGTATCAACATTAGCTATAATCAGTTATTTTAAGATAGATGTGCCTCGTTAGCATCAGAACAATGCAATTACTTCCCCTCCTCCCCTCTCTCCAAATCCCAGGATTTTATTGGCCTATTAATGGTTTGATTTGTTGTTGGTAGAAACAAGAAAGGATTCCAACTCATTGATCATATTATCCTACAGATATTCAGCAGAATAAATAAATGGGATAATAAAACCCAAGCCATATGCACAAAGGTTATGTTTTCTAAATCCTTTAGTGTTCTGCATCATAGTTTATGTTCCCTTTCAACTACAAATACACAGTTCAGCACAGTACATGACAGTTAAGAAAGGGCTGTAATATTAAAGGTTATCTTTGCAATCTTTCTCCATCTTTCCCACATAGAAACAAGTCACACTGATTCTCACTACTCACAAATGCCATAAGGAACAACCCCTGACACAGGTGTACAATCAAAAGCCAATTCCAAAGGAGCCTTCTGTAAATATCAACTTGATCCTGAGAACAGGCATATGCTCGCTTTGCTTTAAGCACTGGAAGAGTCCTGCTGGCGTCTGTGGGGCAGATCGTGTGTTTGAAGAGAAATCGGTGCATGTGTGCAGTAGAGATGAAGGTATAAGAATAAAAAATCAAGAAAAGGTGTAATTCAACATTACTTTTCTCTAAGCAGTGGCACATACAAACTTATAGCCAGAGGGAAGCCAGGAATCCCTCCTGGATTTGAGGGAAAAGAAGGTGCTTCACATACTTGACAGACCAGTCCCTGATCTCTTTGGTGCGCTTCAGTGCAGATTTCCTGATTTCCCTTTTTTCCCAGAAGAAGCAGCAGTGAGCTCCCCTGCAAACCCAGGGCTGTTCAGGCACAGCATGGGAAGTGTGGCGGTTGTATGGCCAGGAGGTCCCCCTCAAAGCATCACTCCACTGGTTCAATTCCACAAAGGCCAAGAGCTGCTGAGTTCTCTTCTTGAAATTTGAAGTATTTTGAAAAAGGCAACAGGACAACATTGCTGCTGCTCTCACCAAGAGAAGTTGCCAAGAGTGAAAAACAAAACAAAAACCACCTGGAATAACTTGGAAAATGTCACAGGTGTAAAGGCAAAGAGAGAAGTCACTGGGACCTCAGTAGGGTGAAAAATGGCACCCAGAACCACCCTTAATCCAGAGGCCATTGGTCAGGCTGAAGTCTACAGATGCTACGGGAATAAGAATCAACATAAAACTATTAGCAACTCAAAACAATGCTTGAGAAGTACAAAATGGTCCAAGTGACACATGAATACAACTGTAGCTGGAGGTTGTAGTTTCTAGATTTGGAGACGATTTTATTTATTCTGAAATTCATCAGCATAGGTCTAAAGCGCTGGAGACGCATAGCAACTAGCTTGTTAATAACAATTAACTAAGCAATTATTTTACTCAGCTCTAAGACGATGGGGTCTTACACCCAGACTATCCGGATTTGTTTCAGTTTGATTTCTCATTGTGCCTTCTGTGCTGTAGCTGAGGTTATTTTACAGCAGCTGTCAGTCACAGCAGTAACAACTTCCACAGCAGCAGCTCCCATTTGGCAAACTCGCTGTACAGAAAGCGTTGTGACAGAGTTGAAGGGGTTTCTTTCTCTTTCTTAATATCATCTTCCCCTAGGATAGACTGCCTTGCCCTCTTCAGCACAACACACTTGGATCACACTGCAGAGTTTCTGAATGCTGCTTTTAAAAAGGTATATCTGTTTTTGTTTTTATCAACGGATTTCAGCTCCTCTGGCATGCTGTCTTTGCAGCTCTAATAGAGACACTTCACATGTAATAGGGTCACACAGTGATCCTCACGTTCGATTCCACTCCTATCACCATGTTAAATTGAAACAATGTGTGTGCATCAGATTTCTGCAATGCAGGGAAGCTATAACATCTACAAGTTTTGTGATGCGATGAAACTAATGATTTGGATTTTATTTTCTGGGTACCACATTCGGCTGGTGAACTCTCAAAAATTCACCTTATCTCATTTCCTCTCTATCTCTTTACCTCTCAAGAGCTTTCACCAACAGATTTACTTTCATGATGAATAAAAAAAAGTAATTCTATCAGTAATTTATGGAAATTAGAAAACTGATTAGCATAAAGCTTCTACTTGTGATAGTGGGGTTACAAAAGTGGGTTGATAGGTAAAAATGATCTTCTTAGTGATAATTAACTTTGATCTCTTAAATAACTGTTAACTTTCATAAAGAAGGAGAGTACAAATGACATTTGCATCGTGGCAACCATAAAAAGACAGAACATAACTTTCATTGGAGATTACATGATAAGCTCTGTTCTCAAAGAAAATATACTCGTTTCAAAGCAAAAAATGACATAAATTGTCAAGGACAGTTGGTTTTGCTCTTATACTCAGTGCTAACCTGAGTGCACTGAAAAGAGACATTGCCTGTGTGTGTGTGAACAACTCCACACAGCTGTGTGAATGGTATGTATTGCCTACAAGGAAATAACAACACATGCTCCTGCTTAGTGCTTCGATGAGACCATGCATCCAAGGACTTCCAAGTACTTTATAAAGATTAATTCATTCTATGTCTTTCTGAGTAAATATTAGTCTTATTGTAACATTATAGGGGAATGGAGAGAGACAGCAGCTAAGAGATTTCTCCAAGGTCACTAGATTGTGGCTAAAATGACTCACTTGTGTGTTCAGGGCCTCCTGGCAAAGCACCTCTCTTTGGGCATTGGAGGTTTATTATACACTACTCAAATTTTGCTTTGAATACTACTTTGAACATTTTCTCAACATTATTTATTGGATTCACTGTATTGTACAGTGTTACCATCTCTGTTTAACAAATGGGAAACTGAGGCACGGAGAAATAAAGATCAAATATGTCAATTAGATGTGAATGTTCAGTTTGGGAAATCAAGGGCCCAGTAGTTAAAACAAGGAGACATCCCAGGCTCTAGTCCCTAGTTTAAGGGACTAACTGCTTAACGAAGATAAGCAGTTGTATCTTGAGTTTCCTGGACTCATTAGAAACCTCTTCGAGCAAAACTGAAGTGGTGAAATTCCACTTAACCTCCTCACAAATGAGATGTTTTGAAGCCCAGTATAGAAGACACTATTGCTCACAGCTCTGCTTGTCAAAACGGACCTGCAGAAAGATATACGCAGGTTAAAGACATATGCAGATAAAATAAGTGTAAAAAAAGAAGTTACATATAAAATGCAGTGTAAATCAAGAAACAGAGACTCACACATGAGACAGACTAAATGATTTTGGGTCCTTAAATTAAAAGAATATTTTAATAAATATGTCCTGTGCAGTTTCCAAGCATTTCAATTCATGGAAATCATCTTACAACCTTTCTTGTGCACTTAAAGCTCCTGGCACTGTAAGCTGTTGCAAAAGAATCATTGCAACATCTCACTATCTTGCTTGGCTAGCGCCTCCAAATACAGAGTGTGCTGGCCACTCTCTGAATCATTTTATCCTGTCATCTTTCTTCCTTTGATATGCATGAAGTTAAAGGAAAATGGCAGTCTCCTAATTTCTGTTTCCACCCAATGTCATGAGAGAAAGGAAGGAAAAAAAATCACTTTTCTAATGCAGCTTTTAAAATAGAAAAGCCAAAAAAAAATTACAGTACTTAATAGGCCTCCCTTGCAATTTAAAAACTGATTTTTCAGGAGCTCATATATTCAAATCTCCAAAGTCTATTTGAAGGCACATCTGAAGGTGCACCCTGCAACCTGTGTGTAGCAAACTCTTTTGAATCTTGTCCTTGAAACAAAAATTACTGCCCCATGGGAACTCAGCAGTGTAGACAACCACTAACTGCAGAATGACTGAAAGCAGAGCTGAGAGTCCTTGCAGCTGGGAGGGAGAAGTGGATGAGAGAGCGAGGGAAGATGAGAAAAGCCTTCAGGAGCCATTTGGGAGACAGTCACTGGGAAGAAGAAAGAAAGACATGCACTAAAAACAACAGAAACACAGGTGGAAATGGCCTACTGGGAAATCAGGCTGTCAACAAACAAAAGCCGAAGGCCAGAAAGCAGTTTCAGTAGCAGCCCCTGCTAACAGGGCTTCAGTGTTCAGTAAATAAATTAGCAGCAGCTTTGACTGTTTGGAAATTAGTAGCGACATGATGAAAGAAGCAAATGACTTGCTTTTATCTGGAGTGGAGGCACTAAACTTCCAAAGAAATCTTTACTTGTATTAGGAGAAGCAGAGATGCTTATATCAGCTTAGACTTGAACAACAATGATAACAAAAAAGTTTCATTTCATTTATCAGAGGCTCAGAACTTCGTTTGTAACTAATGAGACCTGTGTCCCCCTGGGCTGCTCTGACAGCATCTCTCCCTTGAATAGTTTATCACTTAGGAGATTTAAAAAAAAAAAAAAAAAAAGGTAGATAGACAGACAGAGACCTAGAAATTGAAAAAAAAAAAGAAAAAGAAAAGAACTTGACTTGGGACATTATATAAAAAACGATGACTTGGATCAACTCTTCAGTTATTGCAAACTGGGAAGGCTCTTTTGGGAAAAACTCCAGTGATATACTTCTGTTGAGAATTTGATCCAGTTTAATTAAATGGCAACTAAATGAGGAGCTGAATAGTAAACACTTCAGCATGTGCTTAAACATTCAGCATGTGCCAAAGTCCTATTGATTCCATTGACATATAATTTGCTTAATCACTCTTCCTGAATAAAGTTTTTTACTGAATCAGGGCCCCAGTTATTGGGCACAAATGTTTATTGTGTCACATGCAGTAAGAAGAGACTCTTTCCTAGATTCTAGTAGCTTAGAAAGATGGATAAGGAATAATACTGCAGCCTGCAGACTGAACAAATATTTATGTAAAGTGTGCTGAGTGTGTTTGATAGGGCAACAGGTCTAGGAGGCAAGCTTGCGCTTGCGAAAGAAAGCAAAAACATCTTGGGTAGTCCCCTTGATCTGGTTGGTCCAACCTACAGTCCTAAACCAGGTCCATGCAAAACTCTAAGCATGGACAGCCCAGGGATGCATCCTTACAGCCTCTGACAAATAACAACGGTCTGTGCTTTACCTAATTCCCATTGATTTGACTGGATCATGTATGTGACAGTACCATGAAATGGTGTATGCAACTGTAAGATGGGCTCAGGCGTGTAGGGTCTAATTTGCAAAGCAATCTGTTGCCATATTTAAAGGATCAGATTTCATAACTGTTTGAGTATTGAACCTGTTCTTGAAGGCAGCATTGGTTTTCTTGTCCCTGCAAATAGCTGATTGTTCAGAAATTCAACTGTCAACTATCATCCCAGTTCTCCTGGAAGACCCCAAGAGCTTTGAGCTCAGAAATGTTGAGATTTCTCATTCACATGCCAACAGCAATGAGGCGAGATCTCCTTCCACTCTGACTCGTACTGTTAATTCTTACCACCATGAGAAGTAAATTAGCTTTTAAACACAACACACTGTAAGTAGAGGCAGCCTTCAGTGATCAATACTGGTACCAATACTGCTTAATATCTTCATTAGTGTCTCGTTTATGGGATGGAGTGCATTCTCAGCAAGTTTGTAGATGACACCAAATAGAAAGGAGCCATCAATAACCGACTGGCAGGACTAGTATTAAGAGAGACCTGGACAGGCTGGGGAACGGGGCTGGTGGTAACCTCATGAAGCTGAACAAAACCAAATGCAACGTCTTGGTATCTTGGGGCTGCAGCGCAGGCAGTGTGAGGAGAGATGAAGGGGAAACAGATACTTCTGGGAGATGCACAGCGATAGGACAAGAGGCTATGAACACAATTTGGAACATGGCAAATTCCAGTCAGATATAAGGAAGTTTCTGCTTTGTTTTCCCTTAATAAGAGCATGGTCAAATACTGGAGTAGGTTCCCCAGAGAGGCTGTAGAATCAGTGTCCTTGGAGGTGCTCAGTGTTCAACTGGACATGACCCCAAGCAACCTGATTCAAAAAGACCTGGTCTGAGCAGAGCCTTGGACCAGATGACCTCCGTAGTCCCTTCCAGCCCACATTAATCTAAGATTCTATGAAAAAGGAACCTGACACAAATGGTGAAGATGATGTGGAACTACATAATAGCTGGCACAGTTTTGTGAATGAAAGCGTAGACCCAAGCATACAGAGAATTGAATTAAGGCAGATGTGACATAGTTGGATTTTTAGTAAACCTTTAGTTTAGTGCTGCACAAGAACTCAACAGGAAAGCTAGAACTGCACAGCCTGAATAATAACACAATAAGGTAAAAATCTATCCAACAGCTAGGAACCAATGAGTTACCATCAACGGTTTTATGTCAAAAGAGAGAGAAGTATCAATTGGTCTCCCACAGGGATTGATACTGGAGCCAGTATTAATCGATATACTCATTAACAGACCAGAGAAGAATGTAAATTCAATGATCATAGGATCTGCAGAGGATTCAACGGTAGGGTGATGATGTGGCAAATAAGGAGATGACACAGGAACAGAATTGCAGTCAAACAGTGTGAAGATTTCAACATATAAACAACAAGCAGCATTTAATATTTCACATGTTTAGGAAAAAAGACATCTACCCAATTCTACCACTCCCAAGAAAGCCCTAAATTTAACCAACTGCTAACTATGGCATCATTGCAAAAGAATAAGGAATGAGTCCTGATCTATGAAAAGTCCTGCAAGAAAAAAAATACATTTGACAATGTTTTCAGTGTCAGATGTGCAGGAGTATGGTTAAATGTTAGAAGATGTATTTGATTAAAGACAACAACCAGAATAGAGAGAAATTCTGCAAAGGCTGGATTAAACCTTGCCTATGTGCTTCACACTGACTTAAATTAAGGAAGCAGAACTATTTCTGCATGTAGCAGATGAAAACTGTGCTAATGGTGACAAGAAGACAGATTTTTTTTTTCAGGGTTGATTTTTAGGGTACAGATTATAATACTTCTAATGCTTTATCTCCCCATGTTTTCTGACACTTTCTTATTCTTAATTCTGATGTTTTGGTGTGTGCAAATATTTTTTCTCATGTTGCTTAGTGGAGGTGTGAGCCCCATAGATATTAAGCCCAAATAAATTGCCGTGTTGATCCAATCTGATCTTCTGTATGCCACACACCAGCTTATTTTTCTAATCAAACTTCTCAAATATGAAATTTGAGATATTATAATAAAAATTTGTTCTGGATTTCAAGCCCTAATCTGCTGAAGAATGCACAATATCCCTTGCACAAATACCCATAGTAGGATTATAAATTCTCAATCTGCATTGGCAGATGAGAATAGATTTCACTTTGTAACCTATTTCCAAGAGAAATATTCTTCCTTACATGGCTACTCAGTGGCACTCCTCAACTCCATAATGTAATACAACTACAATGTTTCTAGTCTATGTTTATAAACTAGGAATTTACTTTACTCCCATTTAAACCCATGAAAACTCCCATGGACATTAATACAAGTAGGAACTGAAATGTACTCATCGAAAGCAAGAACTGTGTGATGGAAAACAAGAAATCTTTTAAGCCACAGTTCTTAGGGGTGTATTGTATGGTGTTAACTGTTCAACCCATCAGAGCCTCATAGCCATATTAGTTGTATGAATGGGATAAGATTACTTGGGCAATTTTCCCCTACATTAGAAACAAATCACAGCTAAACCTTCGCTGGCTCTATACATTTTAAATTCCCATTTTCTCTCACTGGAACAGAAAAAATAAATACAGAGATAGCTGACCAAACTTAGCAAGTGTTCAAAGCAATCAAGTGCAAATTCCCTCCTGTAAAATGTGAACAAAACAGAAAACCTTTGACTGAGAGGTAACTTCAGAGATAAGTAGTTAGATAGATGCTATAGACAACACGACACAAACAAATTAAATCTATTCCACTGAAACAGTGATATAATTTCCCTCCAGAGACTATCTAAGACTGACAAAATAAACAAAGAAATAACATGTTTCTTAACTTGTGAAATGTGACAGTCAATGGCAGATAGCAAAACAAAACTAAACCATGCTGCAAGTTCCTTGCACAAACATGCTGTTTGGAGCCCATGCGGCTGCCTTTTCTCTGACACCGTCCTCCTAGTAACAATACTCTTCCACACCTCCCATCTCTGAGGTTTTCATCCTCTTTCCAGCATGGTCCTTCTGTTTAAGAAACACATTATTTGTTTACTTGGAGGGATGGGCTGAGAGTGGAAAGTAGCACATCTGGGAAACAGAGAGCTGTTTGTGTGCCATGTGATGGCACCTCTGAAAATTTCTCTCCCCAACAAAGCTGGGACCTGCTTCGCTTTGGCTTTGCTGGTAGATAAGACGTTGGTAAATGCTGAGCATATATCACAGCGCTTTGAAGGCACAGGGGGTGTATTTTGGTCTTTTATGGAACTGGGGCCAAAGAAAGGCACCTCGGTCCATCAACTGCTCTCACAAAATTCTGCCAATTAATTTTTGAGACATCTAAAAGTGAGAAATGTTTTGAAGGGTTCAGGTCAGTGCTGAGACTTCTTTATGAGGATATAAGCAAGCTAGCATAAACCAATAAACTAATGACATTGTGAGTCCAGAGGAAGTGTCCTCAGAAACAGAGAGTAAGAGATACTGCAGGCACTGTGGAGATGGCCATACTATAAAAGCGAACTTTAAAGAGAGGAGCAAACGCAAGAGCATGCCAAAGTGTAGTACGGTTCTAATTTTCATGTTACTCATAGCAATCATTTTCCATGAACAGTCTGTATATGTCACTTACAAATATCTCATTTAATCCTCATCGTTCATATGCACATAATAATCCTTTCAGTGTATTTTACTTGATAGTTTGCCTTTAAAATGTCAGGTCTTTTTCCCTCTAAGTTACAAATTGCTTTTGTGCCTAAAAGTTTATAATGGAAAAATATCTTAGCTCAGAGCTCCATAGGGGCTGGTGGCAGAAAATGGATTCTCTCATCCCAGCAGATGGTCAAAAATGAGTCCAGGTCTCCTAATTATTGACAGCGGGGTTCATCTCATATAACTAACTTAAGGCAGGCTGAACAGCTTCCTTGCTAGCCGTTTTAGAGGCAGTGTCCCACGGGCCACTGCGGGGGCACACACATCCCCATGGTGGGTGGCATGAATCACCCACCGGAGCTGCCGCTTCCTAGCCGTGGATTAGAGAAAGAGGCAGTTACTGCCGCACAGACTTCTCCTTTGGCACAGCTAATCGTGGGAAGGTGAGGTAAATAGCGCTCATAGGGTTGTACACAATGTCCAGTCCTCATTCACTACCCACATTAATGCTGTCCGTGCTTTCCTTATCTGACCTACACTGTAGGAATTTAGGGCCACCCAGACTCCATCTGCTTGTCCTCAAGACATTGTTTTGAGATAGGGAAGCACTATTACCCCATTTGCATTGGTGGAAAAGGCTGGTTAGTCTCATCTAAGCCATATCTATGAAAGGTAAATGCCTCAATACCTTTGACTATGAGTCTAAAAGACTTGCTGAGGTCCCACGGGAGGCTCATATCAAGCAGGACTGTCCTCTGACTCACTGCTCTCCAGCCGCTCCATCAGCTCTCCTCTCACTGGCACTTGGAAAGTCTATCCGGAATTCTGGTCTCTGAAAACCTATAAACATGAATTTATCCGTTATTGTTAAGGATGGCTTTTTCGAAATAGAGAGAAAAATAGAACAGGAAATAAGAGAAAACACATAACATACTGGTAGAAGGAATGTGCGAGTGAATCTATCAGGTTTACTGCCCAATTTGTGCACTGTTCACTTCTGAATAGTGCTTTGTGGGTGAGTGGTGGTCCAGGAAGTTATGCTAAATGGGCCAAAGATGGGCTGTGGAGTAGTATGAAAGATGTGGCATGTTTTCAATCAAAGTTTTATGATAAAGCTGCATGGTGGTCTCTGGGAAATGATGAGGTTTAAAAGTGGTGCAGCATTCTCCAAGTTCTGGGGCCATGGCAATGCCGGCCAGCTTTGCTATCAGACCGCTCTTTTCATGCTTCTCAGGGGAGTGACTCCTATCAGCCTGCCTTTGCTTGCAAAAATAATAATGAAAAACACACAATGCAAAGCAAGGCAGCCACTCAATAAATCAGATTTTGCACTAACTTATAAGGGTGCTGAGTCCAACTGGCTTCCACTGACTTCAGGGGACAAATTTGGGTGTTGAGTATTCTGGGGAACTGTGGCCCCTGGCTGACAGTGCTGTTTCTTTTACCATTAAAGAGCATCCACTGTACATTTTAACTAGATTTTTGGAGTGCATTCTGTAGCCTGTTATTTCCATGTTAAATAATAATTCTGAATTATATGCATTACTCCTCATCTGATAACAATAACAGCTCTCTACCTTAGTGACTAGAGCATTTATGTTGGCGCTGTCAGAAACACTAATGCGAACTGAGTGTCTTTGGTGTTCTCAAGAACTAACGAACACCATTCATTTCCTACAGATTAGTTTCAATCCAACAAGTGTTTTGTTGAGCCCCAAAGAATATTTCATTTATTGCAATAACACTGATTGCTCACTTACAAGCAGCAGCTCATTCAGTAAAGGAACAATCTGTTATAGCTTGGTAGCTTTTAAAAGGGAGCAAAAACTCAAACAACAAATTGTAGATGAGAGTTAATACTCAAAAGACAGCATGTCATTATGATAAGCAAATCTATTGCTGTGAATAATGGAGCGGATTTAATCACACAATGGTACAGATACACTTAGAATAAATATTTAACGGCGTATGTTGCAAAGCTGAAGCATGTTCGAACTTGACATTCCACAATTTGTGCTCATTGCTATCACAGAACAGGAGGTGCACTGCACTGGCGACTCAGGAGAGGCAACACCTAAGGGCTGCTACTGCAGGATATATGGAAATGGACAAGAGGACGTTGAGCGGCATGTCCA
>JAUBNY010001072.1:889008-910468 GCA_032275445.1 Crypturellus soui
TGCAGAGCCCTTTGGTTTTGACAGCCTTAAAAATGTGAACCAATATAAAAGGTATCAGTAGGTCTTGGCAGCCCACGGGTTCCTGCTGGTAAATGGCCAGGATCTTATCAGCTGGAGGACAGCCCTCATGCCATGTCTTTCCCTTTCCATCACCGTTGCATAATACAGCTTCATTTCATTTCTGAAAGAAGTTTGTTTACCAAGAGGGAAGGCAAAAAGAATATGTTTTGTCACCTCTATGCTAAACCTATTGTCTCCTTCCTAAAAGCAATCATCTTTAGATATTAAAATGGCATGATCTGGGTATTGCATAGCATTTCTTCTAATCTGCCTGCATTGCCAATTCAGTTCACAGATTGCATTCATTCCCCTTTGAAAAGCTTACATTGTTGAGTCAGAACTTTCCTAAGAAATAGCATTTGCTCACATCAGGCTCGTGTTAGCTAAGCAAGGACAAAGTCAAGAACAGAGGAGTGACTGTGCTTTATAAAGAAGACAAGAGAGTCAGAGGCTGGAGCTGGTTATGACAACTTCTGGAACAATTCAGATTAAAAGGCAGAAATACACCAAAGTCATTTTTTTTTCCTTCAGTCATAAAATAATAACTCTAAGAAAGACATAGAGCACAAGTCAGACTTAAACACAATGATGGATAACGCGCTCTTCACCATCAGAGATGAAGCAGAGTGAGAAGAAATAAGTCCCAACCTCTGCTCAGATCTTTGCAGATCCTTATTTCAACTCTGCTACTCAGAGCTATCTCTGCTAGGGACAAACCCCAACGTCCCAGCCTCAAATGCAAGAACTTTGGGGCATTTTTCTGTTTCTCATACCAATTCTCTCTTCAACCCAAACCTTGTTCCGGGAGGCAGTACAAAATGTAAATGCAATCTACAGGCAAGGAAATTGTCCTTTGAGACAGCCCCTAAATTCACCATTTTCTGCGAGCACCTAGACACAAAAAGAGACTGCATCTGTGTATGTATGTATATCTCTATGTGCATATATCTATCCAGATAGCTCAGCTTCATACATTATAAGGAATTGGCAAGCCAGCTGATAAAATCCTCTCCTTTCATTGAGTTCTTTATATTACTTTTGAGGCACCGAGAGTAAAAATATCAACATGGTACAAGGACTTCTCTTCCCAATTCTCATCTCCCCTGGAGCAAGTGAACCCTCTTACCTGGTGTTATTTTTGTTTGCGGCACAACAAGCAAAACCTCCCTTGCAAAACAGGCAGGCGCCTAAGCTCCTGTTCTGCATTAAAGCTCTGATAGGGAAGCGCTGAGCAAGGGCAACTGCCCTGGGATGCTCTAAGGAAGCAATTCGGAGACATCATTCTCCATCAGTGCAGGTTACTAACACCAATGTAAAACATGTCATGTGGCGTGGCTCACCCATCTGACCCTGGAGGAGATCTTAATAAAGACACATTTTTAATTTTACATACAGTGAGATCGTTCAGGGCTCACAAAACAGCAGAAATATTCCTATAACTGTTTGGTGCGTTTCCAGACAAATGATGCGGGTTTCTTTATGACATCAATTTATTTTTCACTTTGCAATTACGTAAAAATAGCAATAACCTGCGAAGAGGGATGATGTGACGGATCCTACTGCTGAATTATTCATTGCCCTTCAGCTGCTGACTTCACATCAGACAGCTCCCAATGCACCTCGCATAAATCACAGTGGGCCTTTTTTGCCACAACCACTCTAAGATCCTATCGGGTGCTTTTCCACATAAATACGATAGGATAATGGTATTCATTTAAGGAGGAAGGGATGTGCATACATTGATTGGAAGGTGGATCTCTGTCCTGAAGTCAATGATGTTTCGTGAGGAAGAAGAGCAACATAATTAACTGGAAAAAAGTGTTGAATGCCTAGGTTTTATACAGAAAAGTTGTTTTTCCCTGTGTAGGGCTGATGTGTTCTATATGTAAATACATATATTTTAGCTCATTATTAGCTCATTTCCAGCTCAGTATTACCTCATTTCCAGGATCTGATAAGCTATATTAGTTTACAGAGCTGTTTCTCATAAAGACAGTAACATTTTGAGATTTTTTTGAGAAAAAAATTGCATTGTCAGTGTTATATTTTCCCCCTATATCATCTTCCTAGCACTTGATCAGATGATCTTCTTTTGGGGTGATGTGGTCAGGATCTGGGTTTCCCTCATTGCAGAACACCCACAATAAAAATAAACTGCTAACATGCTAACTTTACTGAACATTCAAAAGAAATTCAGCATATGACATGCTCAACGCTGCCTTCCAGACTAGTGAGAGGTTAAACAAGTGTGATTCATTCCTACTTTCCAGGCCCTGAGGCTGTTTTGTCATTTCTTACTGTAAATTTACTAAAGATTTAGATTTTTGCTATCCTGCCTGAACAGGATAGCACCCTGCTGCAGTGGGACCCCTTCTCACTGCTCCATTAGTGCTGCTATCACCAACACTGTGGTGAATAATAAAAATTGCATTCTTATAATATTGCCATCTTCCAGTGGGCAGTCTCCCCTCCAACAGCTGTTCAAGTATAACTCACAAGGCTACAATTTTGTTTTGTTGCAAAAGAGCAAATGGGTAAATCAGCTCCTTCTCCCCATCTTTCAGCAAGCTACTTCTGGGACCTTCACAGATCACAAGGCGTTGAGGAAAAGGACCAAATTAGTGTGACAGAACACGCTGGCATCCCCCAGCTGAGCCGCCGTAATGGTCCATATGTGAGCTCTTAGCCCTTACAGCAGCGCGAGGTGGCACGAGGTTCCCCAGCCTGCAGTGAACGGCGCTGAGGCAGAGTTGGTGCGTGGGCAGCCGCAGAGGCTCAGCTGACAAGCAATCCTATATTAAGTCACGTTCAATGTCTCCAAGGCTTAGGATCCTGTTTTGATTCATGTACTACCTTATGTAGTAGCCTGGAGAACTGCCTACAGCAAAGATCGTCTTTCAAACACATGGGTAATTTTGTTCTGTGCATTGCACAATAGCATTTGTGTCCATCTGCTCCAATAGTTCTCTTTTTTGACATAGCATTTGCCTCTCTGAAGCTTTGTAATGAATTTACCCCTATTATTAGTATTTGTTTGCAATAAGAAGGCTTCATTCTGTTGACACCGAAAATGCATAGGTTAAAAATAGAGTCTCTGTGAGAAAGAATTTAGTGATGCTCTTGTTTCTTTTGATTTGGGTGTCTGTGCCAGTAGCAGAGCAGGTTAGAAAAACAGAATATTGAAAAATAACAGAAAAAGATGCGACTCCTCCACACAGGAGGCTACTCACGAAATAGCTTACGCATTCAGGACAGTCTACAACTAACTTAGGTCTGTTTTACCCAATATATTGTGTATTTTGTGATTTCATAGTTCATATGTGGCCTGAGCAAGTCATAGCTCTTAAATTTATAGAAGTTAATTATATGCAGCATCCCCGTGAAATCAACAATTTTAGCCCTTTTCCGTTTCTTTTAATAATATTAGAAACTGAAATTCCAGATAAGTAAGGGATTTAAGCAAGTTCATACAGAGGGAGCCTATAGGAAGCCTAGAACTAGATTCCAGGTCTCCTAAGTCCCAGCCCAATGCTTGGACTAAGTGGGAATACTCATATGTGTAAGTATTTGCAGGATCAGGGCCTGCAACTGTAATCCAACTTGGATGTAATCCAGCTTGGATGAAATTTAATTTACTCATGAGATCTCAGTAAAAATATGCTGGTTTCATGAAAATATAACATTACTATTGATTTTTTTTAAGCTGTAAATTGGGCAAATACAGACGTAAATGCAAACCACAAAATACTTGAACAGATGCACAAAGGACATCCAGTCACCAGACTAAAATTATTGGAAACTTGCTTCCCCCCCCACCCCGCCCGGCTTTCTGTCTTTTTCTGTATTTTGTTAACATTCAGAAAAGAAGAAAATCTGTATTTCTGATCTCTAAGTTAAAAATATCACAAGACTCATTAAAAGAAGTATTTTGGAAACCTCAAAACTCTACTCCATTTCCATGAGTACCTGAAATCTAATCCTCTGATTAGGCAGCAAAGGGATGAACTGTTACGTGGCGCCGACACCAACAATCGCGAGCTGAAGAACGGCCCGTTGGCTGCGAGGCGCGGGCGAGGACTCGGGCAAACGGCTGGAGCTGGAGCGGGAGAGGGGCTGAAGGTTGTTTGCAGATGCAGGGAGCCCATGTGCAGGGTCCCGCACATCGCGGAACTCTTCAAGACGGCGCAAGAGATGGAAATTCTGCTCCCATAGGGCAACAATCTAAGTCAGCTGCCTCCGACCCGCCTGTTTGTCACCAAACACCAATGGATAATTTCCAAAGTGCCAGCTGGGGACCTGGGGAAACTTGAAGGTTCCTCTCTTTCCCATTTTGCAGACAAAATGAAATCAAGACTGCCATCAAAATGTTCCTGCGTGGAATTTATCTTTGCTACATGAACAAAATGATGGTTTTGCAAGCAAAACACTTTTCTGTTTTTTCTAAAATAAAAAAAAATTCTCTAGAAAGGATAATCATTACTTGTGCAACATTATGATTAGCTGAATAATTATTTTTATATTAAAAACAGTTGTAATATAAAATTATTTATCCAGTCCTAAAATGTACATTTATACTACTAAAATATATTATAGCTAGGTACCAAAATGCAAATTTGAAAATCTGACCTAACTACACAGACTTAGAAAATATGTTGGTTTTGACTCTCAAAAAATGAACACTTATTGCTTTAAAATATTACAATATAGTATATTTTAGCATTACAGATGTTATCAGCTGGAATGGATGATACTGAAAAGAATGACATCTGCTAAAATCATAATGTTGATTCTAATGATTGAAAGATACTGGTGAATAAACATACGGATGCTATTGGTACTGTCCTCGGCACATACTGAAGGATCCTTCTTTAACTGAATATATTTTATTTCCATAATCAAAACTTTTATTTTTCAAATCTCCATCTCTGCAAGAATAGGCAGAAATGGTCTAACAGCACCACTCAAACCAAGGCACCAGGGCTGCCGCAGACCACAACCCCACGGTCAGTGTCTCTTAAGGACTGCTGAGACATCTGGTCCTTCCTCCGATGGCTGCACGCAGCAACATATACATAGAACACAACTGCTTCCATAATTTACAAATCAGTGTGATTGCTTTAGCCTCTTGAAGCCTCTAAATCTCTTACTCCCTTCCCTTTTCACGCTCTTTTTCTTTTGCTCCACACCTTTTTTTTTTTACTGGGGAGACCATGTCCAAGCCCTGGGATACAATGTGGAAACCTTTGAATTACTTCAGGGGATGCTGCTTTCCTCCCAGCCTTACGCTGGTGGTCAATACTAACAGCAAGAGAAAACTGGTAACGAAAATAACACCAAATCCGGCTCTGCCAAAAGGCGCAAGGCCGAATGCTGCGCAAGGATCTGATTTCGGTTAGATCTGCCCCATGGAAAGGGATAGTGCAGCAGGGACTCGATCCACTGCCACAATCAGTGGTGTTGGGTTGGGGTCCTGCTCACACGGTGCCGGCTCTTCACCCCCTCGCGTCCCCGAGCTGCTTATTGCAAGCTTGGGATCTTGCAAATAGCAGCAGATCATTTGCTGGAGTCCACCCTGCATTAATACTGCCAACAACCCGTCTAGCCTCTAAACTCTTTTCATACAGTTAATAAGGATTCCAGAAGACAAGCGTACTCACACACGTAGTTAGTGAAATAACTGAAGAAATCCAAAACTGCTCTGTATAAAGATAATTAATTTTGACGCCCAATCCTTGCCCACAGAAAAAGTTTCTGTTGTTTTCTTTTTTTTCTTTCCTGAACAGAGACTATGATTTCCTGGTTTCTTTTAAATTTTAATATTGCCCTTTTTAAAACTTTCAAACTATTGATTCTTTTGCTGCAAACTCGGAGTCCCCTATGAAAGGTAATGAAGTGAGAGGCAGAATTAAGAATGCCCAGATGTGTTGTAGCATGGAAGAACGGTTTACAAGAAAAATGCTAAACTGCCAGCAGAGCAGCCATGGGTTAGCTGTCTGCAGATTTCTGTGTTGTTGTTTTTTATGTAGGAAACACAGCACCAAGCCTGGCTTCTGGATTGGAGGGTTGGCCCCAAGAGGGTACAAGGAGAGAAGGAGACACCGATGTCCCACGAGCCAACCCTGCCTCTTCCACCAGCTTCCCGGTCCCTCTCTTCCTCCATCTCGCTGCTTTCCCAGGCAGTGACGCTCAGAGCTGATGAGTTTGTGTTCCTGCAGCCATGTCCTACACTGAAGGTAATTCCTGCTCTCTGAGTTCTCCTGTACATTTCCTTAAAGAGACTTCTTGCAGAAGTACGATGCTCCATAGGTTATGCTTGGAAGATTGGGCACTCATTCACTGAGGTGTACTTTTAGGTTGCAAGAGAAATAGGGCATTGAAAAATATACACATTCATATCTTTCCCTTCAATTAAATTTCCTACCTCATGTGGGTTTGGTCATTTTTAATTTCAATTTGTTAATAAATAGACATTAATTTTGAGGAGATTTCACAAATCCTATGGCAAAATTATAAACCTAATGTGTAAATAGGTCAGTTTGCAGAAAAGCAGGCTTTAAAAAAATAAAAAGGAAGAAAGAGCATAATACTGCTAACGTTCCCATCACCCGCTGGAATCTCTGTCCAAAGTTGCTCCTTATCTTGGGAGTGAGAAACCATTTTTGAGCAGCAAAGAGGAACGAACGGGAGAAACCTCCATATTCCCAGAGGAAGCACAGGGAGGAGGTGGGACACTGGCACCCTCCTCCTTCAGGTGCCACCTCTGTCCTGAAGCTTGGGAAGAGCCTGAGCACGTCCCCAAAGAGCCCTCCTGCTCCTCAGCTTCAGTCCCCCTATTTACAGAGCAACATTCATTCCCGTTGCTCTCCTGCCTGTTGGCTGTACTAAATATAGGGAAGTGTTTTTCATGCAAAATGCCAGGGAAAAGTTTTCCTGGGCTGCTCAAGCCTTTGCATAAGGGCTGCTTTGTGTCCCGTGCACAGGACTTGGTGCGGGGAAGCTGGAGACCTGAAACAAAAAGGGATTTAAAGGGGAAAGTGCTTAGCGTTTTGTTGCCGTCTTTGCAAGCCTTTAAGAGAAGGTGAGTATTTAGAGCAGATAACCCAACCATGCATTGGCTGGACTCTGATTTCTTTCAACACATTACTCTAATTTTCTCCTTTCCTATTGATCTGCAGGGTACCACCTCTTCAAGCCCCAGACAAATTGATCCTCAGAGTAACATCTGTGCACACTATTAATCTTTTTCACACATTTGATGTTCCACATTACTGGACACAGGACACACACTATGACTCAAGTGTTAATCAACTAATACCTGAAAATTAGGCTTGTGTCTACTGTATAAACATTGACAGACTATCCATCACCTGCCTGAGTGAATAAATGAATTTTGCCTTTGGAGCATGCACGGTAGCGCTCTGTGGCCTGGCAGATTTACCGAGCTTTGCAGACATAGTACAGTGAGGCCAAGGTGCTGCCAGGGATGGCAGGCACCTGCGTGGGACGAGGCTTACCCCCCAGATCAAGCTGCTTTTGATTATGGCAATGGGGCTCTTCCCAGGGTATTCTGGAGAAAAAGTGGAGTGGAAATCCATCGGCCAGATGGGTTCTGGCCACTCCGTAGGTGCCTCAGGCTACCATCCAGCTCAGGTCCCAGAAGGAAAATGGGAATGCTTAAACTGCCGCACGCGCCACACTTTATTGCACATTAGCTGAACGCTGCACATTTGCCTCTGGTGCGAAGTCCGGAGCTGGCACCAGTACCAAACCCTCTATCAAAGCTTCCTGGGGGCAGCAAGACACTGTGTGGAATGCAAAATCCTGGACATGGCAATTTTTTTTATTTCTATTTTTTTTTCCTCCCCTGTAACTATCGAGACAGATGGTTATTTCTTCCTAGGAGTTGGTAGAGCAGTCTGATTGCAAGGTCTGATTGTGATCGTTGCTGACTCTGACACCCTCCTGGCAGGCTCCTCTCTGCTGTTACGTCAACTTCCATTTAACGCAAAAGAAAGGGGGAGAAGAGGACAGGCGCAGCTGAAAAGCGGCAAGTTTGGGTCCCTGCTTGGGCCAGGTCAGGCTGCCAGCCCAGAGCAGAAGGAGAGCAACAGCCTCCACCCTGGGCACATTAAAAACAGCGAAAAACATTCTGACCGGGTTTAATAAAAGGTGATCAAGGCTTAGCAACAGCATTGTTTCTGGGCAGGACAAAACTTCTAGAATTGCCTTCATTCCTTTCTTTCTTTTTTCAAGTGGCTTTCTTGGAAGAGAAAATTTATCCAGGGAGGGTCTCATTTGACAACTTCCTGAAAGCATCTAAAAAATTTGGAAAATTAAATAGATGGGGTTATTTGGCAACTAAGAAGTGAAACACTGTATCTACAAAAATTAGGCTGTTGGTTTTTTGATGGATGCCTGAAAGCTTTGGGAGAAGAAAAAATCCAACAAAAAACAACCTTTGCAAGTAACAAAAATAATTTCCTCCTCACCAGGAGAGATTAATTCACTTACACTCTCCTTTCAGGCTGGAATTCCTCTTGCTCCATTTTTTTTCTAGTAACTACCTTTAGTATTTCTCTGCAAAGCCAGGCACAAGGCAGGAGGCCCCACAACCCTGTACAGGCTGGGGGCAGAGGCAAGAAGATCCGCACACTGAGCAAGGTCTAGATGGAAGCCGTGCTTGAGCAAACTGGGCTTCAAAGCACATACCGAGGGAGGCAAGAGAGCTGCCCATGGGAAGGGAGCTCAAGATCTTCGATGGAGCAAGATCCTTCTGGAGCTGCCCCTCACGCACCAGAGAGGCAGGCCAGGCAATGCATAGCTGGGATCCTAACAGAAGCACCTCAAGCCCTAGAAGTTAAGTGAGGCAAGTCTCATTTTGTTCCACTTTTTGGCTTATCAGGGCCTCACCCTACGCCAGCGGTCCCCTTGCTGCCACCATTTCTTCCCCTCTGCATGGTAAGGCAGTCTGCGCACCCTGCCCAGCAAAGTCTCACTAGGTCTGACATGTCCAACCAAGATGGGAATACCAACTATGACAAACTGCAAACTACTCTGCCGGTAGAGAATAGCAACAATACTAAAAAGCAGCAAATTATGTCGACTCTAATGAAACACACAGCACATTCCTTGTATATATATTTGTGTATGCACACACGCACACAAATTTGAATAGTCCATCTAAAACAGCTCCAGAAAGGAACCAAGGGTGTTAGAGAGTTAAGCTCTTGAAAGCCCCCATGATTTACAGTCTGGATCAGCCCAATATGGGCACGAGGGATGAAAAGCATCAGCACTGGAGGATTCTTGCACAATTTCTCTATGAGAAATACACACAGCTAACAGTTCAGGGAAGCCTAATTTTCTCATGAAGGATGCCTCAGGAAGCGACAGAGTCTAAAACAGCTCTGAAAGCCCCTCATTCTGTTATCTGCTGTCTGTTGCTGAAGTTTCTACACCTCATCCTCAACGCTGACCATGCACTGCTGGCAGAGACACTAGGATGTACATAGTGCGCACCAAGGGCCCTGAGGACCTGAGTCCTCACTGCCCTGAACAGAGGGCGCCTGGAGTGGTGCTCTGCACCCGTATCCTTGGGGCAAGCTCCCAGGAGAGGCAAAACGAGGAGCGGAACCCCTTGACTCGCACTGAGTCGCTGTCCCTGGAGAGGGCTGCTGCGACTTGGAGGAAGGATAACATCTCCATCTGGCTGTTTCTCAAGAAGAAAATATTTGCCCAATAAAAGACTCTGCACAAGTATGCAAAGGCGCTATCCTGAAACACTGATGGGGGGCTCAGGCTGGTACAAATCCACATCGGCTTGTGCCTATGGTGTGTTATTATCAAAAATGCCAGATAAACCCCTAGAAAAACTCATCGTTACTATCTAGACTCTCTCCCTCACATAGAATATCCACAGAAGAGACCTAAATTTCCCCTAGCAGTAGCTACAGAGCCTGCACGTACATTCAGGCTGCTGGTCTTTATTCCAGAGACTGCATGTGTAAAAGATAGACCACATCTGATTCAAATGTTTCCTTACGCCCCCTGTGCCCACAGTGCACTGGTCTGCATTGGGGTGACGAGTTGATTATAAATAAAAGAGAGAAAAAAATTCTTTAACATCTACTTAATTTCCTTTATGCATTCTGCATGTTTCCCAGAAAAGGGTTCCTGATATCAGCTGATATGAGAGATGAACCATGAAAAAAAGTAGGTTTCACTCAAAGTAGTTCCATTAGGGCCTGAAATGACTGGGTGAAACACGAGTAAGGGAAATCATTGCAAAAGCACAACAGCTGGGCTCCATGACATCACTTGCAGGAATCAAAGGAAATGAACTTATAAGTTATGCATAAAAAAACTTTTTTGTTGTTGTTTGACTGCTTATAAAGTTACAACTTGCTTTCTGTATAACAAGGAAAAAAGCTTTGGTGCTATTCTGCTTTTTTAGGTAGATCATTTTGCATTTATTGAAGCTGACAAGGAAATAAAATGACTGAAATCCTTTGTGTTTGCTCTGCACAAAGAAGAATTATTGCAGAAGGAGCAGTACCACATGCTTCCAACAAAAATACAGTAGTGCAGAATCTAAAAAGTTGGGAAATAAATAGGAGGATGCAGTGGTTAACATCTGTATTATTGTTGCTGTCATTTGTTTGCATGTTTTGACCTTATTGGATAGCTTATCAGCAACTAGTTTTTCATGGACATTATGTTTATTGTCAAGGGATATTAAATAAATGACAAATAATTGCCTTTAAAGCTCAAAGAGCACAAAAATAACACAAGCCAGGATATTTACTGCAAAGACTTCTGCCTCGTGCTTAGCTCACTCACTCATGACTTACTCTGAAACGTGTATGAATGTTTAAGCTACAGCCCAGAAGACAAATCAGAAATCAAGGAAGTGTTAAAGACAGACAGACCTGCTTCTAGTTCATGCTCAGCAGCCTGGGTATGTTAGGAGCTGGTTTCAAGGTAAGTATTTAATTATTTAACAAAAAAAATAATTTACTAAATAAGGCCATTCCTTACCCTGCTCTGGTTACTGCTGGAGGGGTAAACAAAGAAACATTTTTGATGGATGCTTTTTTTCATGAAAACAGAAAGGAAGAGGCATGAAGTCAGAAAGCTGGGATGGGATTCACCCTGCTGGAGCAATCACCCGGGTTCCTGCTCACCACAAGAGAGAGGACGGATCTCCCGCAGGCAACGTGCCCCAACCAGAGGCACAACCAGGAGAGGCAGCACCACCACCTCAGGTGATGCAAGTCCCACACCATCTAGGCAAATTCAGCGTCTGTCATTAGCTAAAACTACACAAGTATTTTGACCTTCCACGCCACTGCAGAGCAACTCGCTCATGCCCAAGGTGGCCCTGGCCTCTCGTTCCTGACCATGGTCCTCCATCCTGCTCCGCTTTCCCACGTGTCCAACCACAAGGCCCAGTTTCTGTCTCCCAGAGCTGGCTCCTACCTCACACTGTGCCACTTCTATACCAGTTTACAAGGCTGTAGCCTCAAACAAGTTATCATAAAAAAGTGTCCACTGTAAAGATTTCCTCATAAAAAAAACAACTCTGTTCACAAATAAATTAAGAATGTGCTTAAGTCCCAGTGAAAGCAATGGAACATAAGTATGTGTTGAAAGCCTTTCCTGAGCAGGGGCCTATTGCCTTACTGTTCTTGAAACCTATTTTTGTTGAGCTCATATTTCTTGTTGGCAAAAACTTAAAAAGGAGAAAAGGGAAAAAACTTTTCCTATAAAAGTTGAACTTAATATACCACTCTAGCATCCTTAATTGCCATATTTTTGTATACTGAGGTAAATACTTATTAATGGGCCTTTTTAAAGAAAAAGCTTGGATTTCATATCAAAAATATATAGCATAATGAGGTTCCAGTGTTGTACACCATAACGTTTGGTAAGGTTAATTAACCTAGATGTTTGGAATGTGGGAGAATGTTTTGTTTCAAAATGTAGAGTGATTAGAATATACTAGGGGCTGTTGTCTTGCCAACTTCCTTTTAATCAGCTCTTTTTTTCCTCTGTGGAATGAAGGCCACAAAGCATCTGAAAACTGCAAGCAACCTCCTCACTCAGAAAAGAACCAAGCAGATTTTTTTTTTTAAGTGGGTGAAGGAATCCGCTGGTGCAATAAACGTATCCATGTATTCCAAGTATAACTTGGAGCCAGTCTAGTTATAAACTCCTAAAGATCAAGGTTCATCATAAAACTGGGCCCTACCTTTATTTTCGTAATACTAGCGGTTGCCACTAGAATTCCTGAACCCCTTCTTCACGCCATCTGGAATGCATACATGAGCAAGTTTATGATGAAAAATATACTGTGCATTAGGGCTGTTTTTTTAGGGTAAAAGCAACTACAAAGGCAGTAATGTGCAGGGATTGTACATTTATTTTATTGCAAGAACCAATGTGTTCTTTTCCTTTTGGTCTAACCAACTTGAAGACAGATCATAGAAGCAAGCTTTGCAAACAAGGACTATGGTGTAACTGTTCCCATTACTGCTGTACTATCTGGAAATGAAAAGGACACACCTAATTCCTCGATCTATTTAATTCTGTCACTGTTTAATTCATTATGCAGAACCTCAGTCTGGGTCAGCTGTTATGGCCAGGTTATGGACTGTTATGACCAGTCTCTGTCAGGTTTTATGCAGCACATTACCCAGGTATAAGAGCATTTGTAACTTGTATTACAGTTATACTGGGACCATAGGCTGCAAAATTCATTTTGGTAACTCCCCTAATGGGTTGCTGCAGTTGAGAAGTACCCGGACTGGTTCCCTTAACTGTCCATTCATGATTGCCACAAGCCAACTTTTAATCAAAGTACATTTCCATACTATGTATTGTTCTAGTCTTTGTATTATATATTATAAATATCGGCAGAACTGCAAGAGTTACCTTCTTGTCTTCTGCAGATTTTCATTTTGAGTAAACTAAATCTTTTTAAGAATGAAACACCAAATATAATTGCAGGTTTCAGATTAGGGCCCTGATTCAGGAAAGTCCTTAAGCACAAGTTTGTCTAAAAGACTAAGTGTAATTCTTAGTAAAGTCAATGTCCAGACATCGTGTATTGTTCTATACATTGAATAAATTGAAATCAATGGGAATTAAGCACGTGTTTTAAATCAGGTATGTGCTTAAGTGCTTTATTGAGCAGTACTGGAATTAAGCACGGGCTGAAGCCCTGACTTGGGGCTTTTAAGGGCCACTTTTCCCTCCTTTAGCTGAGCAGGGAGATCATCTAGTCACAAACAAGTCTTTCCAGCCGAGGCATCTGCTTTATAATTTCCTAGTCCAGCACACAAGTATCAGCTTTCTGGTTTAGTTAAATAGCATAGGGTCATTTTCAGTCCGCAGGGCCAGATTCCATGAAGAAAGGCTCTTTGTAATAGTAAAAGAATGCTACGTACTTCAAAAATATAAGCACTTGAAAGATAAGAACACCAGATATTCAGCTGCCCGCACAACCTTCGTTTTCTCCCCAGAACAGTCTATTTTGTCTCTCGTTGGAGGTTCATTCAATGAGCTCAGTAACGCTGGGGTCCAGCGACAGGGAGGTATAAAGTGCGACTGTGTTTGCAAATGCATTGCAGGGAACCTTGTTCCTGTGTTTTCCGCTCGTTACTGGGTAGCACAGATTTCCTCTCAACTGTCTTACCCTCCTCCTTGGCTTCTCTGGTATGACCTTACCTTAAACATTTCATAAACGTGAATCATTTGACAAAATAAATTCTACAAATGCTTCAGAGTCCACCGAGCTCAGCGGCCCCCCAGAGCCCCCCCAGCGGGGCCAGCACGTTCACAGCTGCTAAGTCCCCCGCAGCGCTCCCATCTCCACTAGTCTCTGGCTTCTATTGAGGCCAGCCCAGCCCCTGGCTGCTCCGAACAGGAAACCTTTCCCAACAGCAGTCCTATTTGCAACAGTAAGTGCCAAAGCCCAGCCAAGGCCACGCACAAAAAGCCTAGTTTACCAGATGAATTCCCACAAAAACACAAGTGACGCTATTCAGGATCTCATAAGCGGTAGGTCAGGGAATAAGGTGTTGGGGCTCCTAAAGCGGAGCGGGAGGGAGCTGCTTGTCCCCCGGCCAGGGGCTGCCTGCAGCACTGCAGGGCTAATTGCTGCGCATTCCCCAGCCATGATGTCAGCGGGCCCGGCACTCACTCCTCGCTCCTACACACCGAGGGAACCTGCGGGATACGTCCGAGACACCCAAAAATACGTGTGCTGACCCTTTAAAAAGAAAAAATTCTTTTACCTTATACCTACCAGAGCCAAACTAAATGAAGCAGAGGTCTCTGTCCAGCATTGGAAGCCAGTTAAAATAGGAAATCAGTGTTTCTCTAAATACACAGAGTATATTACCTTAGTCATAAAATTGGGGACTTTCAAATCTAATTTGTTCAGCACTAGCGCTGTTGAAGGCTGGGAAGTGTTCCAGAGGAAATCACCTCCACGCAAACAGAGATTAGCAGCTCCCCATTGCAGACATATGGAAATGATTGCCTATAATCTCCGGTAATTGTGGCTGTATTACATTCAAATCCTGTTTTCAATTTTCTTAAACTTCTAGACTGATTGTGTTATTAAATCATGCTGGCTGATGTGTTTAATAAGGACCTATTAAATGTTTATAAAATTAGGGAAATAAATACGGGCTTTTAGTCAGATTGTGTGATGGATCTGGTAACCTATTGTTAAAAGTCCTGCTGGTAAAAATGTGTCTAAAAAAATAGACTTACAGGCTCCCTTTAAAATAAGAAACGCAACATTCGGTACAAAGTGTTTCCAAAATGATATTCACAGATGTTTGAAAATAAAAGAGGAGCCAAATTAAGAGTCTCCCTCATCTAACCGTGGGCAGAGGCGCTTCCTTCGCCACGACGGTTTTCGCCTGCTCCCTCTGGCCCCAGCAGCATCCGGGAAGGCTCCTCCAGGTGCTCCCGTGGCCTCGCTGGCTCTTCCTGACAGGGAAACACGGATGCCACCTCCATCCGCAGCCCTATGGACTCCCAGCAGACCTGACAGTCCATTTTGGGGTCAATTTTAAGAATTTTTGACCATTAACTGTACGTGTTTCCTTCATTTCCACCTCCCCTCTATGACAGCTCTGCCTCGGCTGCGAGCACCGGCGCATCGAACTTCTCCTGGGCCCGTGACACGTGCTGAAGTAATTTTGCCCTGTGTCTTGAGGGCAAACATCAACCTGTTTTCTCCAGCAAATTAAGCTTTTATTTTATACTTTCACAGGGGGGCGAAGAGTAGGGCGATTATAAATTAATTAATTGCTGATTTTTTCAGCATAAAATGGACCGCATCATTATCTTTGCATAAACACACCGTCTTTTAAAAAATATAACTAGCCCATAACAGTGCAGTTACAGAATATTATCAAGTAATGAGGAACTTGCATGGTTCACATTAGAGAGTTTGAAAGGTTTGAAGAGAATTGGATATAAGGTTAATATTTGGCAGAGCCTTGTAAATAGCCTGATTGTTATTTTATATTGGCTGAAGTATAAAAATCTGTGTTGCGTGCCAGCACAAGCTGAGTGGTGTGGCCAGGTAGTTACATGGCTCTGTTGTTAGCCTGTTTCATGTAGGAATGTTCTTGCTCTCAGTAGGTTATTTTTTGTGTGTCTGCTTATACTCAGCTAAAATAGAGCAAGGACCCAGCACGGCAATTATTTTTACTAAATTTTGTTGGTCTGCCCTCAGGGGACCTTCTCCCAGTTTAATTGTTGGAGGGATTGTTGCCTTCTGGGATTTTATTTCAAAATGTTCTTGTTAGAATTTGCTTTCCGAACAGACTAAGGGCTTTTATTTTTTTTAAATTTAATCTCTTTTTTAATGCACATAAAAATGCATAAAATGGTGTATCCTGAAATTAGTAGAGGTGTTTCTTGATGCACAGATTTTTAAATTATTTGTCTAAAGATATGCTTAGAATTGATTATATTAAAGGGACATAAATTTCCTGCTCTCCTCCCCCATGAAGGAGGCTTAGGAGGAAATTCAAGCAACACAACTGAATTTCAAGTTAAGACAAACATGGGAGAGATCATTTGTCTCTAGTTGTACATGAAATAGCTTATAATAGTTGCAGCTGAGTACATGAAGTATACGTTAGAACCCCTTTGATATAAATCCCAGCACCGACCTACAGAGATACTGTATTTATGCATCTGACAGGATTCACCCATAAATAATAATAGCAGAAAAATCCAAATTTATAAGCTGCTATTTCTGGATTTATTTTTAATAGGACCGCATATTTGCCTCACTTCTGCAGCAGGCACTACGTTTAGCAGAGTGAGAGAAATCTGGTTGAGATCAACAGAAAGAAAATAAATACTGAAATGTCCCCTCTTTCAGGCACAACCAGTCAGACACATGGGACAAAGTCCATGTAAGGACAAACATGATCCTGCCAGGTAATTCAAAGCAAGTGGGGAATCACATCACCTATTTTGCTATTTTTAGATTAGCCTTTTTTTTCTGTCTTGGGGGAAACTCTCCCATTTCTCAACTGAATTGCAAAATATACAATTCTTCCCCCTTCACCTTAAATTTCACACATGAATTTATTTATATAAATATATATTCGTTATTCTATTTACATGAATCTTTGCAGAATGTGCTTTCAGCTCATGGAATTTGGCATCTTCTGCTGAAATCAGCAGCGCAGTGCTGGAGTCTCGCTCACAGCCTTCCTAATACAGCCTGTTTGCTGATTTTTTTAAAAAGAGAGAGTGGATGAAGTCTGACCTTATTCTCACACTGCCTTCTTCTCCACCGTTCTCTGCAGTTAACCCAGCATCTGTAATTAATCTGACAGTTATTCCTTCCTTCATCTTCTCCCCTTTCTTTTTTGCACCTTTGGCGAGGCTTGGAAGGAAAGCAAGCTAAATGGTAACACGCAGGTAGCAGAGTTTCCCCTTTATGTCAAAACACTTTTTTTCCCCCAAAAAATAAAAACAGTGAGTGGACTGAAATTCTGAAAGGTAAATAAGACCCTTGAGCCTTTAAAAGTAAACTCATCAATTAGAGCATTTGAAAAGTCTGGATGTCCATTGTCAGATCTAATGTTAACAGTTTAGCCAACATAATGGGCTCATTCATTAACTAATGTGAAGCAGAATTGGAACAATCAGCCCAAACCTTTAAAAACCTGCACCTCCGGACTCCAAGCACAAACATCTGCGGCAGCACTTGGCAGTTTGCAGCCTGCTCCAGCCTTAGAGCCACACACTTGCAGTGAGTTTGGGAGGCCTCAGCCGAGCTCCCTACGGACGAAATTCTGCATCGCAGAACCACCACACGTAATGCAACATAATTTTTCCCAATTAGTTGTCTCTCTTCAGGAAAGGCCTGAGGCGGATGCAGCAGACAGATCCCCAGAGAGGGTGGCCCGTCTAGGTAGGCTCGAGATCACTGGCAGATCAGAGCGAGCCTGTATGTGTGTGTGCGTGCGTATAAAAAGCAGGAAGGGGGAGAGCTCACAATACAGCTAGTCTTCGATATTCCCAGCTCTTTGTACAAGAAACCAACAGGAGAAACTCGCATTATTATGCAGGACCAGCAAAACTCAAATAGCAGCAGTTTAAAAATCTCTTTTTGACACCAAAAGCAGAAGAGAAGCAACCAGAAGAGATTAAGTTAAAAGAAAAAAAAAAGAAAAAGAAAAGAAAAAGAAAAAAATGCTAAATTTAACACTTTTGCAAGCTCTTCATTGTCCTGCACATATGCAAAGGTTGGTTTTAGGGCCTTAATCTTTTTTTTTTTTTTTTTTTTACAACACATGGGCGATATCTGCAGATGGTCACCCTTACTCCATCAATTCCATCACACACTACCATATCCCAGGCTCCTCCCAGGTCACATCTCTGCAAGCAAAGAGGGAGAACTGATCCTCGCTGGCCACACCTGGGTGTTGTTAGGATTAGGAGGCAAAAACCCACAACGTTCTTTGTACATAAGAACGCCACTCAGCCATCGCTCAATCAAGATCAGTTTCTGCTCTTTATACTCCATTCCTCTTATTTCTCCCAGATCTCTCAGCCACCAGGACCATAAAGGATACTTCTCATGGCAGGAAGACCAGCAAAGCCAATGGCAACATGAGCACTGAACTTGACCAACTGGACCATAATGTGGCGATTGGAAAAATCTTCTCTTGACCTAGTGTTATGGCGTGAGACCTGGCTGACCTGTACCTGCCTGCACTAGCTCTGCTCTGGGATTTTGAAGAAGGTTGGAGTGAACCAAGCACAGCTTGGTGCAGATCCAGCCAGCACTTGCAGAAGGTGCCATTTGCTCGGCTCCTGGGGGACCATCCCAGGAATGAAAAGGCTCTAAGTCATCACCTGGTAATTCAGGTGAAGCTGTTTAGAAAGAAGAAAACGGAAGCACAAGCTGTGAACGGAAGGTTGTCTACAGAGTCACAGTGTGTGTACAGAGAAAAAAAAATCCTGTTATCAAGTAAATGCATTGGGGAGCATTTAGGCTGGAGGTGAGATAGGGTACGTGTGTGCGAGAATATGGGAAGTGGTGGTATTTGGCACGTGTGCCTTAAAAAGCTGCTCGGGCTCTTAGGGAATGGTATGCAGAGCTTTATTGCTTTGGCTCAGCTACTCCATTGCACAAGTGACAGCTAAAGGCTCTGAAAGAGAGGGAAGGAACGGAAAAGTGAAAGGTGGGGAAGCTTCAAGTTTTATGTCAGAGCAATGTCAAGCTGAAGAAGCGAGGAGGATGATGTAATAGGTGGGGGAGAGAGGCAGAGAGGAGGTTAATGGGGAACTGTAAAATTTCAAATGCAGTATTTTATTACAGTACTGAAACTGATGCTTACAGTTTAACAATAGGACTGGCATGGAAATAGCTCAGTAGCGTGAGCCGACAGTGCCAGCAGGATTTATGATTTTTTCCCTTTTTTAATATTGCAACGGGAAAGCCTTCGTCTTGTTTGGGTTGACAAGCCTCAAGCTTGGTGAACTGGAGCATGCACAGAAGTGTTGGCTACGGGAAATCTGCCTGGGCTTACTGCTCCATCGGGGAGGGAGTCAGGACTGAGGGGCATTTTATGGGGTCTGTTGTTTCCTTCAGATACAACAGGACGATACAGGAGCAGCAGCAGAGCTACCTGGGGTCAGCCAGCCGGCCCTCCATGGGAAAGGAGACCCTGCAGAGGTGCCTCCAACTCTGGGAGCCTTCTCCGGGCTGCCCATCTTCAAACGCCAGAGATGCTGCCAAGAAGCCCTGTGAGCCCAGACAGGGTGGAGCTGGGCTCTTTATGAATCTGGTTTGTGGCCCAGAGCATTGTACAATAATAAGCTGCTTGTGTGGTCGTGGGAGGCTTTTCCCAGTCTCAGACACAGGGACTGAAATTATTTCCTGTGCTGATGGTCAGCGCTGGATCCACCAACACTGAAGTCTCAGCTATGCCTGCGGACTCCAGTAAAGCTCAAATGCCCTCATGACTCTCTAGGTAGGACTGAATGTCCAATCTGGAGAAATAAACAGTGCACAGTGAGATGCTGGTAGTAGATGGAATTGAAGAAGGGCTGGAAAAATCCCAAAGGTCATCGAATGGAGCCACTGCATCCGGTGAAGTGGGCGAGTGTGGCAGGAAAGGGGGTGTAAGCAAGACCTACATCTCTGCTGCTCGCAACACTCCTGCTGGTAAACATCATCCCACAAGGCAAAGCAGACCGAGAGTGTAATCCTGCACTGAGCAGTTCCCCTGCTTCTGATTTAAATGTAAACTATTGGGCATCCTCCTGCCAGCACCGAGCAGCAACTGCTCACATTGCTCTTCTGCAGGTCCAGCCAACAGTAAGTCAATACCAGGTCCCACTGACACCAACACATGGGAAAGTATCAGCAGCCCCAAGGGGCAGCATGGAACCACACATAAATAATCCTTAAATCCAAGCAAGCAAAGAGATTAATTCAATAACATACTTCAGAGAAGGACTTGGAGCGTCCAGGAAAATTAAGAACTACACTGCACTAAATTTGAGAAACATTCAGAAATAAAGAGCCAGCTGGGCAGATAATGATATGCAGCACTATTTATCTCCCACTGTATATCACAAGGCACATTAACAAATATATTTATTTTCCTGTGGTAAGACTGTTTGCCAGCACTTTTACTACCTGGGCGAGCAGTAAGGGGGCAAAACAGGAGCCCCCGCTCCATTTTCCAAGCTCTTGCGGAGGAGACGCAACCGGAGGTTAAGCTGGAGCCGGCTCCCCCGTCCCCTCCTGCGCCCGCCCGAGCAGAGGGCCGCGAGGCGCCGCGCAGAGCACGCGCTGGCCAGCTCCAGCCGAGCCTCTTCAAAGGCTTCCTCTCCCCTTGCAGCCAGCGAATGCAACCCGCAGCACAGAAACGGGGCAACTTTAGCTGCATCTTCCTTTGATCTGTCTAGAACTTAAAAAAAAAAAAATTAAAAGCCCATGCCACGGTGACCACTGTTTTTCTAGGAGGAGCGTCTGAGCTTTTGACTCCGTGGGAAGGGAGATGAATGCCCAGAGCTCATGTGCTTAGTGCAGAGAAGGTAGAGAATAATCAGAGGAGATTCCTGGACCTGGACCGTGTCTCAGAGACAGCCCCACGGCTTCTCCGAGCCTCCTACTGGGAGGCCCCCATGCACAGTACCTCGTGAGAGGGGGACACACTTCCCGAGAAATTTCCCCTTGAAAAGTCACCAGCCAGTCATCAGCTTCCGTGTTAGGACAGCATTTCCAGGGTACTCTGTTTCCGATGGCAAAGATTTTGGGTTTTTTTTTTAGTTTAATTTTTGCACAACCATAAACCTTTTAATGGCTCTGTTCCTACAAAACCAGAGGAAGCGGCACTCCCAGGCTCCCTTCCCAAGAGATCGCGTTTGCAAGAGCCTCCTCTAAGCGGAAGGGGCTGCAAAGCTGCAGCTCGTGTCCCCACCCACGGCCCAGCTTCGGCCCTCCCAGCGCAAGGGCCACATCCTGCCAAGAGACATCCACCTCTTCTCAGGTCCTGTGATGCTCTTTGCACCTCTTGGTGACTCCCGCGGCCGCAGCGGGAGGTCTGGGGCTCACGCGGAGCAACTGCTTGGACCCGCGCCGGAGGTGCCGTCCCCTCGCCGGTGGCAGCGAGAGGGGACGCTCTGCAGAACAGCTTGTCGTTCCTCCGGTTCCCTTAGTGACCGAGGCGCATATGCTCAGAAAACTGAATTTATGTCGGCGGCTTGTTGTTTGCAGCCAGCAGATTCGGGCTGATTTGTATATAGCTCTGCATAAATTCCTCGTTAACCTTTACAGCCATCTGGAGCCAGCGCCGCTCCTCGCATGGCAGCAGACCGCAGCAGCGGCAGCGAGCAG
>JAUBNY010001072.1:931754-943394 GCA_032275445.1 Crypturellus soui
CCTTCATTTTCCACTAGCTGTAGGGAAATCAGTCTCCTAACATGTCTCAAGATCTGCGATCCTCAGAAAACAAAACAAAACACCCCCAAACTCCTTAACTTCCATTCCTGCAGCCCTTGGGTGTGTGACTCAGCGTGTGTTGAGGGACAGCCCCGTGAGAGCTGCAGGATCCTTGCCAAGGCCAGCTGAGCCATAATCTTCAAGGAGGAAAAAAAGACTTTTTCCCTTTTATGTCCAAACATGTGTAGGTCCTGGCATCTCTGCAGGCTCTCAATAGAAGACCTGTCTTATTCACGCTGCAGAGATCTGGAACCTGACACTGCTCTTGGGTACTCAGTCCTAAGCCAGGATTTCTCTCTGACACTCTCCTTTCAAGACAAGTGTCAGCAGGTGATGAACTTTGTATTCTTTCTCTCCTGCAGCTTCAGAGACTGGAGCTCTGTTTCTGCAGAATTTATGAATGGTAAATGTCAAGTCCTTTGTTTTTTCCAGACCTGTAGTTCTAGTGTCAAAAAAGAGAGGAACTTCTTTCCTCCTTCCTTTATTTTGCAAGTTCTTACACTGAAGAAATAGAGCTGTAGTGCTTGGTGTACAGTAAGCACAAATATATTATGCAGCAGGGACATATCACTGTGGCGTCCTACTGCCTCTGACAGCTGAGCTGTCGGTATTGGCACAGCCAGGAATTACCCCTGTGACAGGGTAACTGCACACCTTGCAGGACAAGACTGTGCTAAATAACTGTTGTTAGCTTGCACAGTGATTTTTGTGCTTTGGTGAATTAGTTCTACTTCATGAGCCTGAGATCTCCCAATTACACCTTGCAGGATTGTCATTAGCTGATCCTGCCCTGTTCAAGGCATGTTAGCAGCCACTCCATGGTCACTGTATAAGGATTACAGCAACTGAAAGGATGATTAAAGTGACACTGTAAACCTGCCCTTTTACTGGTCTACCATGAGTGGACAAAGCTGGGATTTAGAACAGTCTTGGCTGAAGCAAAGTAAATTATTTAGCATGAATGGTTTAGTCCTTATGGTTCTTCCTGAATCATTCACATTTTCTGTGGATTGACTCTTTGACAACAACTTTGTGCAAACATACCTCAATGCAAGCAGCTTGTGAACCCTTTACCATGACTCTGCCTTCGCTTACCCCTCATATAGTCCCCGTACATACAGAAAAGCACTTAACACATACGTATTCCTCAGCAGTTCCAAAGTTTAAGAAAAACCCAAATCTGGTCATGACAGATTTTCAATAGAGCATAAGCACATCCTTAAAAGCTTAACTGATTCTGGACCACCTCACGACTGAGGTTATCCAGTGTGGGTTTCGGCTCCGCTAGTGAATCACTCGGTGAATTACTGCACGCTCGCGCTCAGCGCGCCAGAGCAGCCGCTCACCTCCCTTTGGAGACCAGAGGCTCCATCCTACTGCAGAAGGGCCTGGACAAGGGCCAGCCCACAACACGAACCCTCTTCTCTCCTCATGCAACAACAGGCACTTTTGTTCCCCAAGCAGCTGTGAAACAAACATAAAAACACCCCATGTCTATGGAGGTTTGCGGAAAAATAACAGGAAAGAAACAGAAACATAATCAAATTGCTTATTTGTTTGAACCAAAATTTCTACCCCGCATCTACCACAGCTGCCCTATAGTCATTTTCTAAGCAATGTATTTTCAAACAAGAGGGCTGAGGACCTCATAATTGATCATAACTGATATACTTTGTATATTTTTCTGGAGACAATCAGACACATCTCTCTCTAGATCAGCGCATCACAATGGTAGAAATAGTATCCCTTTTTTCAAGCTCTCATTAATACTCCCTCTTTATTAAGAGTGATTCCTCAGGAAGTACTATACCTATTACCCACATGTTAATACCAGCTTAGGTTTCATTATGACTAATGCCATTATAGTGAATTCCAAATGAATTATTCATGATTGGCTCCTTCTTTTAATGCCTTTGGCATGTGGCATGTTTTCCACATTGCCTGCAAAATATCTGTGGTAGGAAAATGCTCATAAGGTGTCCTTGGCAGCTGGAGGCTGAAAATGTAACCGTTTTGCTTTGTATCCAATGGGGGAAGCTTAACATTTATATTCAGGAGAGCAAGTAATTTGCTTCCTACAATTGGCCCCCTCCAAATCAATTTAAAATCAGCTGGATGGAGGCAGAGATACCTAAGCTGGTTCTTCAAGTGAGATATGTGGTTTTGCTTTAAAATAAAACCAAATACCATCTTCATTACTCTACATCACAACTAATGCCAAAGAAAACCTCTCATGCTCCCTTCCTAAAACACAGAAAGGTCCAAAAATCCAATATTCTTTACAGTCATCTTATTTCTCTGGGCATCAGACTGAAATTTCTAGAGTTGGGGAAAGGATCTTATCTTATTATTTGCTCATCTTGTTCTTTAGCCTATGGTCATCTTTTTAAGGTTTGGAAACCCTAGAGAGATAGTTGGGCTACTGAGCTGAATGGGAGGTAACCACAGAGACCTGAAGGACTCTGTACCCGAACACAGCAATCAGGGCAGTGATAACACTGGCTCACGTAGCCAGCCTGACACCTTCCCCTTCTGTTCATAGCACAGCACCAAAATATCACACTTTTCCTTCTGTTGTCCACGCACATTGGAGGCTGCCTCCCAGGAAGGCAGCCGCTTTCCAAAGTCCTATACAACATCTTTGAGTTCGCTCTCTCCAAGCAGCTGACTTCACAGGAACTGATAGCAAGTTACTTCCCTGCACGGCAGCTGGAGAAAACTTACACACCTAAAATGAGCTTTATTTATTTATTTTTACTATTCATGCCCGAAAAAGTTATTTCTTGTTGTCTAACCTGAATGGACACACTTTCTCCTCCTCTGCCCTCCCTGTGTTTGATGCCACCTTGTGTTCCTCCAAGGACAGGGTCCCGTCACAGGTGCAGACAGGAATGGTTGGACCAGGTTGTGTCCAAGGTCCGTTCAGCAAAGGATCCTGCCTTTGACGGTGACTACTAATGGCCACTTAGAAGAAAGAGTGTAAGGAGCAAGGCAAGTATAAAATTCTCCATATATTCTCCATCTTCAGTAATTTATGGTTTAAGGATTTCCTGAGCTGCAGCCTATATTTGCGTCATCTTATTTAATAGCCCTTTAGAGACTCCTCTTCCATCCATTCACTTAGTTGATTTTTGAACTTTAAACTTTAGATATCTAAAACATTGTGTAGCAATGAGTTCTACAGAATTTAATTATGTATTGTGTGAAGTACTTTTTACCATTTCATTTGGCACCTTTTAGTGTTATAAGAAATAGCAAATTATCTTTCCCACAATCACTTCTCCATATCACTAGTGATTCTAGACTGGCAATGGATAGAAAAAACTGCAAAGTACCAGAATTGCAAATTGCGAGCAAATGTGCAAAGGTTTGCAAGAAAGTTCACACTTAGAGGAGAAAGGGAGTTGCTGCGCATAAAGATAGTACAGATATATAAAATACTAATATTTTTCAAGCATATTTCTTAATATGCTTAATTTCTTAATAAATATAAAATATGAGAATATTGTTCAATCATATATACCTGTGTCTGTATCTTAGGAAGACAGAAGCTGCTCCAGTATTCAATATTATTTTCTTTGAACAAAATGTCCATACAGAACATGACATTAATTCAATACAAGGAACAATATTTGAAATCATGTTAATTAATTTAAATTACAGTGAACTTTCCTCCTTCACAGCTAAAGCATTCTCAGCTGCTTTTCCAACTAAACAGCATACTGAAGTATTCACGCTATTCCCTTGCTGTAAGTATCATGGTAATGTTATCTCAACAACGACAACATTGAAAAAGTTTTTGAGAGAGACCCACTGTATGATTACTAGTTGTTGGTACTCAATGTAAAATATCTAACTTACAAAAACACTTTGGCATGTTTTTGGACAAGCCTTATCAATAGCTGTAATGAGAAATGACTAACAAAGGACTTTCTGTACAAACAGCAAACGAGATGCTTGCAGACAGAAGGGAATTTGTGCTGGAGGAAAAAGAATGAAGCCCAGTGTTCTCATTCACTGGCCCTTCACCTAAAGTTGTTTTATTGTTGTTCATGTGTGTCTCAAGTACCATGAGGAACAGCATATGCTATTATGAGGATGCCTTATTTCATCTGACTTTTGTTCCTCATAACCAAGCACCATTGTTATTATCAGATGGCAAAAATAAACTAGTGATAAAATCCCAACATTCATTTTCTTAAATAGTCTCTAGAAATGCCTTCTTTCCACATAAGTCAAAGCTGGAGGCATAACACTGTCAGGACATGTTTAGCTTCCAAAACTAACTATAGCAACTATAATAAATAAATATACAGATATAAATTATTTTACCACTTAATTGTAATTTATAAACACAGCAATTGGAAACACAGATTGGAAAAAAAGACTGATGTCACTCTAAATTGGTCAATGCTCTAGTTCTGATATCTTGTTCACCTGGAAGTAACAAGATTGACTTCTATTTACCACTCAAGTGCTGTTTGTAACAAGCATAATTTTGCATCAAACACTCATGGTGTCAGAGGGGCATTCTGTTTTTGCCAGCACCCATATTACCTCTAACTGCTCCTGCATTTCCTTCAGCATTTTAAAAGCACGAAAGAAACAGCAAGTTAACCATACTGATTCAAAGCAGATTAAAATCAATGGAAAGATTCCCATAGATTTCAACTGACTTTGGATCAGGTCTCTTAATAACTTACCCTTACCAAGGATACTAATGGACTACTAAAACCCCAAATACGTGAAGTCACGGACAAATTACTAGGAAATAAACTTGTAAGAGTTTCCAGGCCTCTCATTTACTATCTTGTCTACCAACAGCCGAGGGCATCTCACGAGGAGAGACTGTTATGGGAAGCAACTGCTGTTATAACAAATTGAGCAAAAAAAAGGGCAGTGTAAAGCAGATAGAATTTTGATTAATATTTGTCTTCTAATTACAGTATAAACAGTTCTACAAAAAGAGGTAGCATTATACACACAGTGCCTATATCTGTGACACAGGGAAGAGAAAACAGTTTTAATTCAACTAGCTAGACTACCTGCACGTTTGCCACAAAACCCCTGGGCTTTAGGGGATCCAAAGCAGATTAGAGGCTGCTTTAGGTTATACATATCACTTTGCTCTATTGAACCTCTGTACTACCAACCTAAGGATCCACTTCACTGAGGTAGCACAGTGCAGGTCGTTGGACTTTCAAAGGTATTGGTGTGTTTAATACCTAGTATTGGTCCCATCTTGCTCCCACTCTCCTGTTTTTAGAAGTGGAAGAGCCCATCTCTACCACATGGAGCAGTTGGTCTAGAGGCCCTGCTGTGATCTGCCTGCTCTCGGGGGCTAAATGATCCCAATGATCTGCACAGAGGCAGCTAAGGGCAGGATCTGGTCAGTTGTAGGGAGCTGTGAATGGTCCTATCACATTATCAAGCTGCTTCTTGATATCATTTCTGTGAGGCAAAAGAAATTAGTAAGACATTGTCAGAGCCATACTCAAATAGGGATGTGAAACCTATTAGTAAGCTAGTCTGATATCCATAAAGTTGGTGCCCATGCTATGAAACATTATAAAACACAATACAAAAGAAAAAGAAAAATCAAACCTAAAGAAGAACAGCCCATGCCAAGCAATAAGCCTGCAGGTGCTTGCAAGGTGCAAATTCAATATGAATAGTGGCACTTTTAGAAAAACTGCTACGAGTGAGATGAAACCAAGCAGAACAAGAATTCAGAGGGAAGTGAGGATGCTTTTTCAAAACATGTCAGGATTTATTCTGTTCCTAAAAAAAAAAAGACAGTTAATCTGCCCTGTTGGCAGGTGCATGATAGTAGGCGATTCCTTGCAGCAACCTCTATAGCTATTCTCATTATATTATTCTCCAGATGGGAATAGCAGTGAAGTGAGCAGGGGGCAGAGGATATAGATGGAGAGCCCATTTGCCTAACTTGCAATGTAACTACTCATGTAAAAATAACAGGTCACTCAAACAGAAATTCTTGAGTGGGGATGACATATAGCTTTGGCTCAATGTCTCTGAAGACACTGGCTTTTGCAAACGTTTTGGGGTGTAATGATCACCCTTTTTTGGGGAGAGGGAAGAAGGCAGCAAACTTTGTTGCATTTGAACAATGACTCAAGGAGGATATGAAGCAGTCCAGCATATGGACGGACGGTTCATTTCTCAAAGAATTTATGTTTTAGAGAGTTCAAATCTTGGCTTTATTCTAAATACCAACACCCTTCTCTTCCCTCCAAAATTCAGTTTTCTACAAAAGTTGTTTCTGGGGAAAAACATAAAGGGAACTTTTGTGGATTAATCAAAATATTCCATTTCTATTTCAATTAAATTCTAATTGGAACACAAAATACTAAGAAATTTATGTGAAAAATTGTTTCAGATCTAAAAAATATATTTATTTTTTAAATTGTCGATATGATTTTTTTAATCAGTGTTGACATTCCCCACCCTGTTTTCTCTCCAAAACAAAGCTGACTAGTTTCAGAGTGTAGAAGAGTACAGACAGACATGCTGAGTCCAACAGCCAGCAGAATATGGTTTCCTCAACATTTCTCTGGGCAGCACTAGTCATCCATAGCATGATGAGCTGGACACATCTGCTGACCTAAACCGGTGTGGCTGTTGTGAGTAATTTCATTTTTTCCCACGCAGTGAATAATCCCTACAAAGCGTCACCATCCCAAAGCCTGTTGTTACCACCTACCAACCCCGGAGAGAAGACAACTACAAAATAAGACTGTTTTGTATTTTCAAATAATGGAAAAAATAACTGTGCTAAACAGTGAAAAGTATCCTCAGCACTGACCCCTCAGGGCAGCCTAAAGGGCTGGATCTCTGGAGACAGAAAACTTCATCAGTATTTATTTATTTATTATAATTAAGAGTCCTAGCAGTGACCTCAGAGGTGTGTGTTTATTATCTGCTCCAATGCACTTGTCATGGCCTTGGCTGGAAGGGAAGCCAGGGGAGGATTTTAAAAATATTAATAACAATCCAAGAAATGTCTTCATTTCAAATGTCATTGTTTTTTGTTCCTAATTAGAATACAGCTCGTCTTTCAGATTCCAAAGCCTTTTGGATTAGTGGCTTTAAGCATTATGTCATTTTCCTGTCTATATGACCACAGCACAGCTTTACTTTGAATGTTTGGTAACAACAGAAAAATAACTGTGGAAACCTATATGCAATACTGTAGCATCTGAAATAGTGCCATGCCATTACCAATCAGTTTGGGAACAGACAGACGAGACCTCTACAAGGGACTTCTCTGTTCTCCCTGACCCTTCCCAGGAAAGGAGGCTTTGCTGGGAGAATCCAGAAGGTTCTTCTCGAAGACCTATGGCACTAACCTGTTTCAACTACCCAGGTTTTATGTACATACATAAAGTGAAGATAGTTTGTCTTTTAAAACAAAGCAGGTAGAAAAAGAATTAGTGCACCAGACTTATCCTGTTTATAACTACATTATGTTATACCTGAGCCAAATTTCATCCATATGTGCAATGCAGCCCTGGAGTGACTTAAAGCATGAGCAATTTTTGGTTTGCTATCTCCTGCCTCTCCTCCAAATACACTTCTGTTCCAGTTGCAAAGATGACCACTAACAGTTGCTATTTGTATTAGAATTAGCATCTCTAACATTTTAAGGCTTTAAGTAGCCTTAAAGCTCCGATTCAAATTATTCATGACCATCTGAAATTTAAGGGCAATTCTCCTGCCACATGTCTTGTAGCACAGGAGGAGAGGGTGATCACCAGCAAAGCAGCATGACACGATGCAAGATAACATAACAGTGAGAACAAAGTCTCGGCCACAATAGCTTCGCAATCACTTATTCCTTTTACACTGTCCCCTGCCCCCGGCAAAATTAAGTCACATAGTGTTGTATATGTTATACATATAACAGCTCAGTTATTATTTGAAGAACATCCCAAAAAGCCATCTTGTTGACCCTCCCTCGAGTCTCTAAGCCAAGCCTATTCATATTGGAGTGATAATAGTTGACAGAAATCAGTTTAGTTTGGCTGAAAAGAAGGCATCCATGAAAAAAAAAAGTTTTGGAGGCCCACCCAAAAATGCAAAGGCTGGACTCTGTCTGAGAGCAGAACTTGGCCTCCTGTCTCCACTCCCACAAAAAATGCTTGTAAATGTTATGCTGTTTGGGCCGTATTTTTTCCCCTGCATTAAAAACTGAGTGAATTTAGTGCTTATAAAACCAAGGGGCTGATAGCAACTGGCTCAAACCAGATGTTCGAAGGACTGGAGCATATCGTACAAACAGATAGTGCACATATAACTATTCAGAAGTATGTGGCTGCATTACTTATTCCCAGTCAGGTTACTGAACAGATTGATTTCTGAGGCAGCATGAAAACACCATGCCCAAATCTCCATGCTACGGAAGAAGTGTTGTGGCGAGAAGGAGTAAACATGTCTGTGGGTATCCAACAGTGTAGCCTAGGAGAGAAGAAATTAATACATCCCCTCCTTCCTATTTCTTGCACAAATTTCTTCTGAGATCTGAGCTTGGAAAGACAGTTTGCAGGACAGGCTCGGTACGGCCTTCCCCTTTGTGCCACCCCAGGGTCCTGGCCACCAGCACGCGGCAGCCCAAGCAGGGACGGACGCAGCCCAGGTGTTGGTCGTTCAGAGAACAGCAGATGTCTTGGGGAAGGGGAGGGATGAGGCGACCTCTGGAGACCGTCAGCCCTGCATTCTCCTAACGAGGAGCCATATGGACTTTAGCTACCACCATTCCGATCACACACAGTTCCAGACACTTTTAGGAGAGCTTGTACCAGAGATGTGTTTGTCTGAAGAGCCGGAGTCCCTTTCAGCAAGGAGGGAAGGGTCTCTGCCAGGCAGCCCTATGGAACGGCACGCCTGCTCGGCTGGCTATCCTAAGGAATTTGAACCGTCTATTTTAATGGCTTGGAGTTACTTTTTGAATAAAAACTGGATCTGTTTTAGTGACTCAGGGAGAAATGTTTCAGTTTATAGCTGTTTCTCATTGAGATTTCTGTTAAAAGAAGATTTAAGAGACTAAGTCCTCCTTATGCCCTTGTCCCCCTCGCTCCATTCAGTTCAGCCTCATTCTCACTTACAGAGCAAGACCTCCCAAGGTCAGTTTTGGCCTTGCAGACTCCTCCTGCATCACCACCACTTTTCTTGCTGTACAAGTTTCCAATGCATTAACTACTAGCAGAATCTCATACTTTGCTGGAGCTGATGAATCCCTTTACCAGTCTCCTTCCACATCACAACCTGCCTCTCTGCCAGCCAATCTCTACTTGCCATCAAGTGACAACATAAAAATCAGCACAGCCACAATCAAGCTTTTGGTTTCATGCAATTTTTCCTTCAACTTCCATTTCCTAGACTTTGAGCTTAGAAGAAGCTGTCACATCCTGTTCTTTGTGTCCGCTAGGACCTGCAGTCATCTGCAGACATCGTTCCTACATCCTGTTGCTCCCTCACTGGAGCACATCACCCATGCATCACCCATATATCTCCATATCCGAGACACCATGACAACCTTCATCTTTCAGACTCTGATCACATGCCTCAAGGACTTCTGCTGCTTCATGAAACACTTCACCTAAGTTCACACACTAAATTCACACACTAAATTCACACACATATCACTCACCTTCTTTATCTCCTCTGTCCAGATCTCAGAACGATTGTGCTCTAGGAACTCCTTTAGTTGTCCTTACAGCATATAACTTGGATCTTCATCACAGGTTGTTACTAGGGTAGAGCCTAGGGTGTAAGAAGACAGGAAGTTAACAGTAATATTGATGACTGTGATGGTGGGTGCAATTTTAATTCAGCGACTCAAATTCATAAAGCAGTAATGTGTTCAGCTGAACAGTTTACAAGTGCCAAACATCTAAAATACAGCTGTGAGAAATTACTCTTTAAAGCAAGCAAGCCAGAGCACCTTAGACAGAACTGGGAGAATATTGTTTCCACAGGAAACACTCTGTGGGTGCGTTATAAGCTCTGTTCTTTTGCCTGTCACCACATTATTTCTGCACTTCTTGTATTTCTCTTTTCTCATACTGAAGCACTGTCCTGTGATATAGCAGAAGTGCATTTACAACAAATATTACAAAAGTGGCCCATTATGTTTTTTAAAGTAGTAAAAGGGTGTAGTTTGTCTCAGACGTCTAGAGTCCCGAACACTTACAATTGGCAGTAGTAATCCCTCTTCTGCCCCCATACCAGGCTGTATATGTGTATATATGCACACAGATTAAAGCTACATACAAACAGCTCTTTTAATGCATTCTCTGGGGGAAAAAAAAAAAAATGGTGCTTGAGCGAGGCAAGAGGTCACAGCATTCCTAAGCAGTTATTTCAGAATAGCTCCACTTTGGATCCCACTTCCTGGCTTCCCACAGTGGCTACACCAGCTTTCCTATCTCACAGGGCAGCACAATTAGTCATCTCAAGGGACTTTTTCCAGAGGTGAAAAGACTCATCTACATCTAACGGGAAAGTCGCAAGGAGAAGGGACAACCTCACGGACATATCTCACAGCAGATCCAACAACAGGGTGAACTGAGGTTCAGGATTACCAAGTACCAAGGTGATACAAGCCAACCTCTTCCCTTTGGGACCTCCCAAACCCAGCCACATAGACACACCGCCCCCTCACCTCTGCTCCAGCTTCCCCAGCAGCAGAAGGATTTAACAGCAGCAAGAACAGCTCGTTCTCAGCTGCCTCTCAGTGCACCCACGAGTTCTTACTGCCTCCAAGCAGAAGGGGAGCTTCCCAACCAGGGGCAGCACCTTCACTGCCTCCTCCAGCCTCCCCTCAGCCTTTATAACCTCAGACCTCCCAGGTGCCCAGCTCCCAGCCTGATTGGGCCCTTTTAATCAAGATAAGGAAGCCCAGCCCATAGCCTACTTTAATAAACAACTTTGACTATGGAGTCTTGATCAGTGAGAGTCCCTCCCTCCTCAGATGGGCAGATGCAGGATATTTTGCATAAAGGAGAGTTTTATTTCTATCTCTTTAGAAATCACTGAGCAAAGCAGTCTGAAGGTGAGCTCTCCATATGAACCATAGGTCCTGTGAGTGCTCAGAAGCTCTCCCTGTCTTACACTGGGCTTGTTCCTTTCTGCTCCAGAAATGGTTTGCAGGAGTCTCACGTTACAATCTGATGCAACTGCCACAGCTGAGATGCCACAATCCCTCTTTCAAAATCAGCAGATCCTGAGTCTGTCCATTTAGTGAGATTGAATTCAGCTGGCAAGGAAACCTGCCTGAGGGCAAATGGCTTTCTGTAGGGCCTTATCTGCCCCAGGTTTAGCCCCACTTCTACGGCTGAGGTGATTGTGCAGGGGTAAGAGAGAGTTTTGATTTACCCAGTACAATCTCTGGACTGTGAGAAGGTCTGTTTATAGGCTAGGGTTTCAGTGTGATGCAGTATTAAATTATCCACATCAGTCTAATTAACACCTTGCAAGTCACAGGTGAAGATAAGGCACCTGTAGAGCCTGAGAGTCTGGATAAGCCAAACTAAGAGTAGCACTGCTGGCATAGGCACC
>JAUBNY010001072.1:981130-991164 GCA_032275445.1 Crypturellus soui
GTTGCTTATACAACAAAATCAGCCTCACATTCAGGTGATCAGAATGGTCTCAAGAAGAGACGTGGAAAACTATGTAAAGGTAGGAAGGAAAATTAACAAAATAAGCTATGGCCCAAACATTCACCAGAAATTCCACTGAAACTCAAAAAAAACATCCAGTAAACAATTTGGAGATTCAAGTAAATCATATTGCCTAAACTACAGTTTTACTTCCTTCTTGTAGAACATCTGTGGATGCTTCTCACATCCTGGCCCTTCCACCCACTCCCACGTTCCAGCACCCAAAAAGTAAAAATGAGATCGGCTTTAGGAGGTTGGCCAGAGAAAATGCACGAGTGCCAGGTATGCGCAGCTGTACGCTTGATTGTTAATCCATCTGCAAGACTCGGCATGAGCCATTTTTGTTTGAAACTCAAGTAAGGATGGGAAAACGGGTTAGAATAAATAATGCAAAAGCCCCTGGCCTTTTGCCTCTTTTGAAAACTGAACTAGAAGCAGAAGTTCCCTTCAGCTTCTCAAATGTGCAGCTAGTGCCACCATTTTGCTCTTGCAAACCCTTCCTTGCAGTGCCTGCTCAGGGTGACTGGAAGCAGAGGCTCAGAAACTTGCAGAAAACCCTTTTTCTATGAAAACACTAAACCAAAGTTTTTGCATCAGAAGTTTTTAGTGAGTACAGGTAAACATTCAAAGCTTAAGAACATCTGGGAATTAAGGGCTTAATGAAGAGTTAAGCTCCACACTTCTGGAGGACCAAGAGTGGAGCAGTAGATTAGATTTAGTACAATACACAAAAAGAAAAGAACATAGTTTAACTAAAACATCCTTCTTGCTTCTCACTGGTTTGTATTTTCTTGTTACTTGTTCTGCCTCTGCCTCATTTTCTTCTCTCAATAGGCCAGAGATGTTACCAAGCAACATGGCAATACTTGGTCCAAGGCCTAAATCATGGATTTTTGTAAACATCAGTAAATTAAATTAACATCCTGCCTGAATGTTGTCTTAAACCTCTGGCTATACACTGGGGATTGCCATCTCCACACTGCTCCCATGCAAAGAACAATCTGATTGCAGACATCATTTCTTGCCAATCATACATGTCAAAACCAAGACTTTCTTTTGAAGAAAGTGAGATAAAGACTGAACCAGCACCTGACTGATGGTTATGCACTCAAAAACAGGAACTCAAGTTTCCAAACTACCTGAGTTAGAAAAAGATTTTGACCTGGAATTTCTGCCTTGTAAGGTGAGCCGCCCAATATTGGGACCCTGTTGACCTCTCGCATCTCATAAGTTAGAGCTGAGATTCAAAGGATCAGTTCCCACCTCTGCAGCATTTTCCCTGCTGAGCTAGTACCTTAGCCTGCTTCTGAATCAGTCTTGTGACCCTCATGCCCTGTGCATCTAGGAAGTCCTCAACCACCAAGACATCTTCCTTAGGACTCAGTGTCCGTGGCTGCCACCCCACATCCCTTGCCCTGAACCACCCTTCTCCCTGGGTGGTTTCCCTCCCAGGGTGCTGGGTTCCTGCTTCAAAGCAAGGGATGGCTCCTGCTGCGGAGGAAACCTGAGAGAGACATATCTCATCCTGGCTGTATCGGAGTAGGTCTGTTCCCAAGCACCCCAATGGCAAAATTGGACAGGGCAGCCAGGAACACTCCCTAGCAAAACCATGAGTGGAGGGAGAAGCTCCTGCAGAGGAAAGAGGTATTCCCTGTTTATTCACTGCTCATCTTGTGGTACAGGCTGCAAAAAGGGCACCTCTCTTCTCCAGAGAGACAGCTTCGGAGCTGTCTTCCCTCCTGCCCAGAAAAACAAGACATCTTCAGGAAGAAATGGATTCATCACAAGGTGCTTAGCAGGATGAGCTGTCTCCCCTCAAATCCCAGGATTTGCAATTTGTGCTGCTTCAGGGCTGTGGGAGGGCACTGGACTCACTCTCCCTTTCCATTTGACTCAGTCTTCTCATAGCAGGGATTATCCTCGTCTATCAAAGGGAAAGCTGCAGAGCAGACGCCCGCCTATTCTTCCCGAGCACTGAGCCTGACAGCCGGCTTTTCAGCCCCGCTCCCATTACCAGCTGCCCTACAATGAGGGAGCTAAACTCCACACAAGGCCCACATGGAGCTCCAGAAGGAGCTGGGGGGTGGAAGGGTGTGCGGGGGGACGGCTTGAGCAGGAGCAAGGGAGAGAAACAACTCATGCAGATGAGGGAGAGTTAATCCTATTTAGCACATGTATATTATCAATGAGTGTGTGTGGTGGGCAAAGGCAGGGGGGAGAACCCCCTGCTGCAGGCAGGGGAAGGCAGACAAAAAGGTCATTCATGTGTGGCTCACGGAATTAAGAAGGTACCGCAATCTGCTGCTGGTTCGCCTCCAAATGCTTCTTCATATTCAAATCAAAGCCCCTTCCCCCATCCAACCTGCAAAACTTCCTTGCCTCCCCCTTCCCTCTTGCTCTGGCAAGCGGCCTTCCAGATATTACTTTATATCCCTATCTTGGCACTGGGGATTTAGAGGGTACCAGCATTTCAGGGTCAACTCAACACCAGATCTCAGGCCTTCAAATTTCAGTCTACATTAAGATCCAGGTTTATGGACACCAGCATGGGCCATTGCATACCTTGAGCATTAGTCCAGAAGCAGCCCAGGACTTGCATTTCCAAAACTCTGTATCCAGAGCTGAGCACCTAAAATGTTAATCCTTCAGAAACTTGTCTACCAGGTCTAGAGCTGAGATATCAGGCCTGGGACTTGGAAGCATGTTGGTGGAGTGGTTTGGCCCTAGACAATCATTAGCTGTGTCTTTGCAATGATAACTTGAAATTGCAAAGACCCTCTTCATCCAAATTTAAAGCCAAGTACAAAACACCAAGTAAGTTTAAGTCTTCCCACCTTGACTGTACAATGTAATTGTACCTTCCCTTGCAAAGTCTCCCCCTTCCTTGAGGGCCAAAGAAAAGGAATCCAGAACTCAGGGTTCTTTTAAATAACAGTGTGTGGATGAAAGACCAGGGCTGGAGTAAAGTCATTTGAAATGCATAAGAAATCCCAGGCTTGAATCTACAGGCTGTCCCTTTAGAGAAAAAGCAAAATGTATTTTGGACAAACCACTTGACTGCTAATGAACCACAAACACAAACATTGCGCCTTAATTTGCATTCAGTGCCAGAGGAGACCCACACTCCCTCTAATGAGCTCTGCCAGCCACCCTTTTCCAGGAAGAACTCCACAGGCACAGAAAAAAAGCCGGCAATTCCTCTGGGGCCCTGGTGCTGGCTAACTCGGGGCTTTGGATGGCTGCTTGTGCTGCGTTGCGTAGCTCTCACTTCACCCCCAGTAATCTCCTTGCTTTCTCCACAGGAATTGAAGATAGAAGAGCTCTCTCCTTCCCTACTGTACATGCTCATAGGTTTTAATCCAATTAAACTGTTCTCTCTCTTTGACAGATTCTCTCTCTTCTCTTTTTTTTCCCCTCCTTCATTTGCTTCCAATAAAGAAGCATCACTTGCTTGGGAGCCTTCCAGGGTTGCAACAACAGGCCCTGCGCTTACATGTGTCGCTGACAAGTGGAAAACTGCAAACGGAGCGCAATGTTTATTTTAGAAGGGTGGAAATGGCCTTGTTATTTAATATAGGGTTTAATGCTTTTAAAACCTTATTAAGCAAATTAAATTTCGAGAGATGTCTCACTCTCTTATGCTGGGAAGTCCCTTCCTCATCCCTTCCTTGTACCAAACTGGTATGTCAGCACAGGCGAGCCCATTGGCTGGCTCCCGCAGACCCATCAAGCATCGATTTTGACACTTAACAGAATTAGAAATGCCAACCATCCAGACCTTGATGGCTTTTCACAGGGAGCGAGCACTAACCTCCATTAGAAGGTTTCCTTTTATCACATAGATCCTCTTATAACTCAATTTGCAGCGAAATTCTCCATCTCCCCAAACCTTGCCAGCTGCCAGGCTCATTCCCTTACCACAAGCATTTGTTTCTCAAGCAGACCTGTATCCAAGCCTCCTTGCAATTTAAAAATCATCACTTATATCAACTTTCTTCTGCTGGAAGGAAGCCACAATTGATAGGCAAATCAGGTCTATGCCTTGTACTTCTAAGTTAATAGATGTTGGAAAGAGGGTGAGCTGAAGTCCTCCGTAAATCTCTTGTGCCAACATAAAAAACTTAATGTCCAAAATGCAGAGCCCCCAGGATTGTTGTGAAAATTTGTGTAAAACATGCCGATTGCAGCAGAAAACTCAAACACTTGGTCTGTAAAATGTCCGGCCCTCAAGCAAATAATTATCTATAGAGAAATAAAGTAAGGAAATACAACACAAGGATAAGTGGAACTGTTCTTAATGTGAGCAGAACACTACCTGGGCTTCATCCAAAAATTAGTCGAGTTCTTCACTTAACTATAGGGGGTGGTTGGATCAGGTCCCATTTGGCTAATATGCCAGAAGCAGGAATGTGTGATTTTCTATCTCTCTTTCTTTTAAATGCTCTCAGTTTTGTATGGTAACCTACAAGTTGGTCAAGGACTTGAATGATTCGAGGGTTAGCAGGAAGTTTCCTTTTTGCTGGTTTGACAGGGACGAGGAATAGATCTTCCGCAGCTCTTCCCCATTTCACAGTATCTGAGATCCCCATTCAGCTACAGTAGAGGAATGTATGCACAGGATTAAAAATTATCCATGATTACAATTTAAAGTGTTATAAACCACTCAGCACCTGGAGCCCTAGTGAGGCAGTATTTAAAGATTAATAAAATAAGCATTTGAAAATCCACTTCCCCTTTGGTTATTTGCCAGTATCACAGTCCAGAATATAGCATTTTCTCTGCAAGAAATGGTAAGCTGATTAACAGCTAAAGGAGAGCACTTTTCTGCACTTCCTTTAGCATATAGAGCATTTACCATATCATCAGCTTGAGCAGGGGGAAGTCTATCCTGAACCTATATCTTAATAACTGGAAAGTCAGTCCTGAGCCTGTATTTTAATAAATGATTGTTCAAAGCCAGACCAATGTTCAGATATTTGGCCAAATTGACTCTCCATCAATTTTGAGTTAGTTCCCTGAAGTCTGAGCTATTTGTCTGATGATGACTTGACTTTCATTAAATACAGCTTTTTATTCAAAATATGCTGTTCAGCTTTGTTCCCCTTAGACTAAGCACATGCTTTTAACTCCACCTACAAAAGCAGTCTGCTTCGGTTTGGTGTTAGGGGTCCAGTTCGAAGCTTATTAAAATTAGTGCCCATCTTTCCACTGGCCTCAATAGCCAGTGATGCCCAGTTCAGGGGATCTCCTTATTTAAGTCTGACACCAAAACTTACTGCAGTAAATGAAGCAATTACCAGGGACACCAATGATCTCTGACCCATGTTCTATGTCCAGCTTTATCTCAAGAGCAACAAGAGAAACTTAAACCAGAAACAGGGCATTCAGCAAGATAATGCATTAAAGCTGTGAAGGCCTCTACTCTCTGCATATCTTCATGTAAGGTTTTCAGAAATTAAACTTTATTCCTTCCATTGTGTATTTTTCACTTCAGTCTGTATCACTGTATCCATTGGACTGGGATTTGGTGTTCAGCGAGATTTACCCATATAACTTCTCAAAGTACAGACAATTGTTGCAAATGATGCTACCCATTAACAGTAAATGCTTTCACTGTCTCCAGCTCTACAAATCTCTAAATATTACAAAGAGCTACTCCTTAGTTCCTCCCAGGAGAGACTAGAGATGGAACTTCTGTGGACACAACTGGTGGAAGAAAGAAAGGTTTTTTCTTCTCTCTTCCTTTAATAGCTGTTTATTGAGTGGCCGTGGGGAAGGGAGGGGCTTCTCCAGCCCTAACAGTTAAATTGTTCCCCATTTATAACATCTCGCTCCCCTTACACTCTCGAGTTCCCCTGGAAAGAATTCGTTGCAGAGATGATTTTGAACAATTTGCACTCCATGTTTTTCCCTTTCTTTTTATTTTTTTTTCTTTCTTTTTACATTATTCCTGCAAGTACCGTGAGACAATAAATACAAAGCACAAGAGTGCCCTGATTTAGAGATTTAAAGCATTATTGCTACGAGTGGCAGAGGCAGAATGCAACGCAGGGCATAAATAGCCGGCACCGTGTGATGCTCCGCTCTGGCCAGAGGGGGTCTGTCCCCAGGGCTGTCACCACCAACACATCCATGAGGAGGAAAGAGCCTTCCTCACTTTAACTCTCTTCCCTACAAGCTTACAGGCCTGATCCTGCTCTCACTTTCCTCCTGCCAACCCTCATCACCTCCGTCGGCTTTCTAGGAGAGACTTTAGATTAATGCCCATGTAACAGAGCAGATTTAAGAATTACTTTATTTCAGTGGAAAGGTCTTGCTGCTACTTTAAAATATGTCCTTCTCTTTTTGTCTGACACTGCTATTAATCAAGTCTCCCATCCACTCAGAGCCTGTCTTCAGAGTTTTTCTCTCTCTCACTTTCTTTTATAGATGAGCCTTTAGAGCCTGCCAGAATTTATGGAGGCAAGTAACAAGAATTCAGCCAGGACCTCAGGAATCAGGTTCTCGCAACGTGTTGGCTTTCTCACCCCTTCCCTCACCGTGCAAACGGACAGACGGCCCCTCTCTCCAGGCATCTGCCCTTGCGCTGATCCTGCTCGGGAGAGCCGTGCCTGGCAGGAAGCCGCCGTACGCAGGGTGGCAGCTTTGAGGAATCTCGGCGCTCCAATTAACGTAATTAACTCGGGGAGCCCAACACAAGGTACTGCGCAACCTGATGCCTCCCAGTGAACTGGCCCCATGTGTTCCTCCCAGCCCCCAACCCCAACCCTTCAAGGAAGCCTCAGAAAATGGGCTGGTTTTAGGAGGGGAGAGGGAGCAGGGGTATCTATTTTGCTAGCAGTAGAAGTGCCTTCCGTGAGCAGGAGTAATTTAGCCCTTTCTTTTTAACATTACTGTATCTGACTAAGAGCTCTGGACTGTTTTACACTGTCCAATGGCCAGCTTCACTATCAGCAAGTCCAAGTCAGAACCTGGACACAGAGCTAATCGCTCCCAGCTGCGGCGCTGGGTCCAAGCCCTGGTTCAGGTTCGGCTCCGAGCAGCCCGCCTACGAGCATGAAGTCACTACCAGATATTACGAGGAGGATCACATAGTACAAGGCTGAGCACGGAAAGAAAAACTTTTTGTTTTGCCTCTGTGCTAGGAAAAGGGAATCTCTAAAGAACAATGTAAATGTTATACATCCTAACTGCAGGCTTTAAAAAAAATAGGCCTGGTTATTTGTTTTTTGGCAAAGCATGTCTGTTTTTCCTTTGTCAGTAGGTGTAAGTTGATTTCTGGAGCCAAAAACACCTCTTTTTGGCTAAATACCTGTTTCTTTTTTCTTTTAGTAGCACACCCTGGAGGAGTATAACTGAACTGACATAAATTATATGCAGAGGAACTGGGAATTTAATGAATAGAAGACTCGTGGAATTCACTTGATGTTGGCACATTAACACACTTTTTCCTGTGCACTGAAAGTAAGTTCTGTAGTTTTCCCACATAAAGTAGGAAGAAAAAAAAAAAGAAAAAAAGAAAAAGAAAAGGAAAACTTTCAAGACTCAGACCTTAAGGTTATACGAGCAGTTTGATCATTCTATTCACTCCCTGTGAAATGACATTTGAATGAACCAAGCTTAACTTCAGCAGTTCAGCAGGACAGTGTCAAGGTAGACAGCAGAGATCTTAACATGCCTTCATGGTTTGTGTTTAGTAAATGCTTGCAAACAAATCATTTTGTGATAGCTTTCACTTAAAAAGTACAAGTGTCAACACCACATCCTCTCAATCATCTTTCAGATAACAAACTGAAGCCCAAGACTGGCAGTTTGAACTAGATGAAGAATATAACAGGCACCAAGTGAGCAGTATCTGTACCTTTAGTAATAACATATATTTCTGCATTCCCTGTGGTTGTTTAAATACCGTACACTGGCAAGTGAAAAATATTTTTTTTAAAGAAAACAGAACCCGGGTGCATAAATAAACGTGCTCCAAGTTGTGCTGATGCTGTTCCAGCGTTATAGGAAACACATTTGTTTATCGGGTTTGATTAAGGTTACACAATCCAAGTTCTGCGGGAGTCAGGAGTGCATTGTACACATCATTCGATAAGGGAGAAGGATGAGTTATGTAAACACCTAGCAACATGTGAGGGAGATTTACTTTAATTATGTGCCTTTGTGGGAAGATTATAATCATGTTGTTTCACTAAACGAAACAGTTGTACAAGTTCTATAAGACAAATTGCCTTTTGCTCTATTCACTTGCAAAGGTCATCCTGTTACCACTGATTAGCACCAGACAGCCAGTCATACTTTGGCAAAAAGCAAGTTCATTCATAACAGGAATGCAGAATCTTTCTCAGAATAGGTTTCCCAGTGACTGACTTGGCAAAGACGCAATGTAGAAAATGCTTCTGCCCAATATCAAGCATTCACCTTGTGACAGTTCCAGAGGACATCTCTCCTCCACCAGCGCTCTGAGCACTGCCAGCTCAAGCTGCTGGCTACATGGTGTCTCGAGCAGATATGCAAAGGTGAAGTATGGGCAAATCCTTTCCAGATACCGCTAACCAGTGGAATAACCCAACTCATTGTTAACTAATCCCCCAAAGAACTGATAAAATTTGAGGAAAATATAGCATCAGCAGAAGTTTTGCTGTGGGTTGCTCAGTGTTGGAGAACCCCCTTTCCGATCCCTCCCCCTGGACCCCCATCTCCCCTCATTATACGCAGCCCAAGGAGCTGTCATGGGCTCCCTTCACACATACACACACCACTCCCCAGAGCTCGGTAACTATCTTGCTTTGTCTCTTTGATAGGCATGTAGGAAACAAATGAGAAGGAGAAGACGTCTGAAGAGTCCATTAACATTGTTAGGTTGGATGCGTTGACAATAAATCGATTCTTTTTGACATGACTGTCGCAGTAATGAAGGTACATTTCTGGATAACTCTTCTTAATGTAAGATAAGATATGGATGGCCCATGTCTTTCTGACATATGTCCAGCATATCAAAGGGTGGCTTAAGAAAAGGTTGTTTTGTTGACACATTAATGAGAGGTAAAGTTTAAGATTAATGATGATGAGCAGGGGGTGCCTGTCTTGTTTTTGAGGGGTAGAGGTCATACACTCCTGGGATGGCAGAGTTAGTGCCCTATCTCTAAAAAGAAAATGAACACCCAATAAGACCCATAGTAAAAGGTCCCTCTTTCCTCTAGAGATGAAAAAAATCAAAAGGAAAACATGCCTAAACTTGAGTGTCATACTATGTTTCTCCACAGCTTGAGGTTCTGGCATTGGAAGGGACCTTTTAAGGCTCTTTAACACATAAAAGTTTAAGGTTTTTTGTTTGTTTTGTGTTTTTAAAGGGTAGAGAATAAGCCTATATAAGGATCAGAGTAGTTACAAGGGAAGACAAGACCAAAAAAAAAAACAGTAATTCTCACAGAAGGCCTTGGCTGCCTCCGGTGGTAGAAGGAGCAAGTCATGTCCTGGGGATGAACTGACCCTGCTGCTGCTGGCAGCCTGGGAAAGGATGAAAGGAAAGAAGAGCTTGTTCTCCCCCTCCTAAATCTACATGGACTGGTCTCTCCTCTATCACTTTCCGCCCTGGGGCAGGTATGTACTGTCAGAAACAGAGGCCAGCAGAGGAAGTTCCCATGACAGCATCCAGGCCAGCACATCACTCCATGAGTCACTGTGCAAGAGAGCAAGGTTTGTGGGTATCCCTTGGCATTGCTATGCCCTACTTAGATATGTAAAGCTGATGCACTGGTAATATTTGCTACAGTCTCTATGCTTCACCCCATCTTCTTTCTAAGGCAAGATATTTAATTAGAGTTTGGCAAAGGCTTTCAGATCCCCAAAGGCCATGATTACCTTGAATCACCTTGAACAGAGGCATAATTGTATTGTTAGGATCAATAACAAAAGCCTTGGTATTAATAAAACTTATTTTTTTTCTACTTCAGAGTATTGTCTCCAGC
>JAUBNY010001072.1:1065136-1078528 GCA_032275445.1 Crypturellus soui
ATAATCTGGAGAACTATTTTACACTTGCAATTGCTTAGCAGTGCATTCAAAAATCTTCTCTCCTTTGCTAGAATATTACTACTATTTACAAATCATTAAATGTTGACTGAAAAGGAAATAGGTGTAGATGGTATAATTTCTCTTTCAACCCAAAGCTTTTCGCATTCTGCCTTTGTGAATAAAGGTGCTAACTACACCAAAACACAGACACGCTGGAGTCCTACCATTAAAAATAATGAAGCAAATTCTAACTTATCTAAAAAAGGGTGAAGAAAAGTCCTGCCTGCAGAAACTTCTTGGGTGGGAAGTGACATCAGTCATGTCACAAGGACAGGAGGAGCAAACATGCTTTACTGGAAAATAAAGATGTAAGTAAATCTATTATGATGAATATAAAATGCTTCTTTTGGATTTAATTAGGAGTCACTTTTTTAGGTGACCAGGAATGCAACATCTCTTTTAAGGGCACCGCTTTGTACCTGAGTTTTCACACAGAAAAGCATATGGTGAAAAAGCAGGAAGTGGGGATTAAGGTACATTTTAATGGGCGGCATGTTCAGCCAGATGGCCTGTTCTCTGCCCCTCAAGTTCTGTGTGCTTTTCACCCCTCCACAGTTTTTTTTTTTGATTGAATTCCTTCCCCCAAATAATAATAACAAATCCCTTAAATGTCCATATTTCGTACTATTTAATGTGTAATTCTCAGCCTGCCTCACCTCTCGGTGTATATGATTTTTGAACATAAAGTGTGGTGTTGAGGTAGGCAATATCCCTTCTAGGCATTGTGGCCAACAGCTCCTCGGGCACCACAGCCTTTTCCAGCAAGCCCCGTGCCTTTCTCTCACAGCCAGGGCAGAAGCAGTGAGAGTGTCGTGGGGAAAGAAGGAAAGAAGGGCAACAAGGACCAAGGCTGATAGAAGACTGATCCAGTCATTGCATCCCCATTCAAATCTAAAAAGGGGTACAAAACCTAGCGCATTTTTCTATGCCAGAGTTCTCCTTGCCTTTCTTTCTCACCTGCCATTACAGCTGCCTATTCATCCCTCATTAACGGCCACAGATGTTCCAGAGCTGTCCCAAAAGGTCAGTCAGGACGAGGAGTTCTCATGCCCAAGGCAGCAGTGAGTGATATGGAGAGCAAACTTTACTATTTAAAGGCAAGAACTAAGCTTGGGATAAAATGTCCTTCAAAATTAACAAGAGTGGAAAAAAATACTGAAAAAAACTTGGGAAGCAGAAAAAAAAAGAGCACAGGTTTAGTGATGGGGTGGGGACAGTGCTAGAATGGGTCATCTGGCTGACATCTCCACCGTGATGGCAATGATTAGGCTTTGGTACCATCAGGCAGTTTTCAGCGGCTGGGTGAATCAGTTCTGTTTCACTGAAGCAGTAAATGGATAAGCACCCAGGTCAGCGGAAAGCAGGGGCTGGAATCGCCGTCCTCTTGGCACTCTGCATTAAAGCTGCTTCGAACTGAGAAGAGAGACAGAAGAACTGAACCTGCCTGCAGCGCCTGCGAGCAGGACTCCGGGCAGAACAAAGAACGAGACACAGCAGTGCCCACATCCAGCAACAGATAAAACAGCCGTTGTTATATATATCTTCGCTGGTGTACACATATGTATGGGGGTGTGTGTGTGAAAAAATATAAAGTAAGCAAGCAATCCCATTTTAAGAGAAATACCCCATTTTTATGCCATACAGAAAGGGGTAATGATGATTACACTTCCTCCGCTGAAGTCTTTATGAATACAATGTAAATTGCATGCTACAAATGCAGGAATAAGGCTTCAAAATCCTGACAAACAGCTACTGATGGAATCTGGATGCAACATCAAGGAGGGAGTAGTGGGAAACTTCCTGTGGCTGGACCTGGACAGTGTGTAATGAGCAAAATTCATTATCTTAAACTTTTGCCTATGATGTGTAATTGTTAACCTCTGCCGTTAGTTCAAGGCTCCTTTCAGTAAAATATATGGGTTGCCATCAAAGCTGATTTGGATTAGGAGGCAAGCATGTGCCCTCACTTTTAGGTTATATTAATACACCAAAATCAATAACATGCCATAGCTTTCAGAAGTAGTAATAAAACACCCTAAAATATTCCCAGAATACTTCTATAAATTATTTGCTCAATGTACTTATGTTAAAAAGGTTGTCAGTTACAGTGCACTGAAAGGCTCTAAAATTACAAGTCATCGTATTTGTATTTGATAAACCCCCTGCTGTTTTGGGTCAGAAAAGGCTCCAGAATGGGGGGAAAAAATCATTTTTTTCTCTAATAAATAAATTACTTGCCTATATTTCATGTATCACTAAAACCTGCCAGTATTGAGGGCTTAAATAATAAATAACAAATAGCTCCATTCATTTATTAATAATAATGCATCTTTTCTTCCTCCAACCGTACTTGTGGGCAACGGATTGAACGGTAGTCAGGTGGAAGGACAAATAGTTGGGCCACTGGGAACATTTAAAATTTTCCAGCTTAAGGTGAGCATGTCAGCACTGACAGCCCTTTTAACTTGGTCAGCGGTGGTGCCTTGGCTAGGCACTGTCTGCGGCAAAACCCGTAAATTCCCTTTGAAACCTGATTAGCTAATGGAGTTCGTACACCTGAGCATTTCTCAAACGAAAACCCGTTTGCAATTAGTCGTCACGCTGCCTGTTGCACCCTGCTCAGCAAAGCCTGGAGACACCTGCTGCCCTTGGTAGACTTGATGTCTGCAGCACCCCTAGTCTGCAGAGCCCATAGACAGGGGCAGGAGAGGTGGCAACAAGCAGGTGGCTGATCCGAAGCCCCGTTTCCAACCCGCCAAGGCTTCACTTGCTGAAGAATGCAGAAGGAGAGGAACATGCAGCTAAGCTGCCATCAATACCCTGGAGCAAGTGACTGTGCTGCAGCAAGTTACTGAGATCAGGTGTGTGCTGGTATCTTGTCTCTGGGTGTCTGGGTGGCTGCTGGCTCCTCCTGAGGATCTGCAGGCACTGATGGCAGCGACCACTGCCCAGTTGCACTTTGTCCGGACCCTTGCTGCCCTCACCAAGCACTGGGCACCAGCAACTGCAACACCCCCAGAAACAAGGTACCAGCTTTCTCTGCACATCACAGCCAGAGACTTCACATGGGAAGGAGCTCAGCAAGACCTGGGAGTCACTGGTGTGCTGCCAGGTAGCGCTGGTCAACTGAGCCTTCCTTCACCAAAACAGCCCCTCTCAGGTCCAGCTGAGATCCTGTAGTGCCCTGCGGCTGAGAGGAGCAGGATCCACAGGTCTGGCAGGGAAACCAGAACCCTGCAACCTACTGGGGCTCTGGGTTGAGACACAGCAAGCCAGGGAGCCGGGAGACAGTCTGCAGGAATATTTGGATTACTGGGTAGGAGAGCTGCAGACGGGGCACAGGGTGTGCAAGTGGAGATCACGTCTCTCTTGCATTCAGCTGATCAAATAGTTGTGTTTTGTTTGCATCCATTCCCAGGATAAGATGCTCATTCCCCTTCTGGCGTAATCCACAATCTAACTCTACTTGAGCATTTCTAGCAATCATTCTCCTTTACAGCTCCAAAATAAAATGATACCAATTTACCAGCGGTTTGCAGAACACCGCCAGGTTTGAAACCTCCACAAAAGTATCTTCCTCCCGCAGCCAAGATACTGCAGCTATCCTGCCAGTGCTGGCAGGGGCACCAATGAATCCTAGTCCTTAATGTCACAAGCAGTCCAGCCTGTAGGCGTGAGATGACTGGACGAGCATGGATGACAAAAACAGGCCTTTATGTAGCATCTCCCAGGGAGAGCTACGAGAACACAGATGACCACCTCCAGCACCTCCTTTCCTCCACAAGAAGAAAGAAGGCTGGAACCTTTGTGCTCATGTAGGTCATGGCATCATTAGCCCTGGTAAATTAACTCCTTTCTTCATCTAAACACCCGGTGGGAGCAGACGGGATGTAAGCAGCATCATATTAACCAGAAAGCGACCTTTGCCCCATACCTGGAGGGTGAATCTTTTTCAAGGGTTGGAGGAAAGCACTTTGCATTCTCAAACATCCCCAGAGCAACCCACACCCCTTTTTGATAAATAAAATAAAGAATCAAGAAGAGAGAGAAACACATTGCACTCTACCACACGTGTCCAGCCCGCATGCGAGAGACCACGCCGAGATCTGGAAGGCCGTGGCCCTGGGCAGGAGGGGCTGCTAGCGCCGTTACGCAGAGCAGCTAAGGTGGCACTCAGGCAGGGTGCAGAGTCTTCACTTCAGAGCCTGCCCTTCCATCCTCCCGAAGAGTTTAATCATACAGGCAGCTGCAGGAACTTCACTTCCAACTACCTACAGAGTGCACGTTTGTGTCTAAAGCAGACTCTTTCTTAGAACCCTACCCACCGTGAAGCGTGGTTATGTTTTTCTGCAAGATTTAGCTACAAGGCAAAGGACTTCAAGCATCTAAAAATAAAGATGATATCCAGCATGATACTGCTGACCTAGTCTAACAGGACCATTGATGGCCAGATGGGCTGGGTCACATCCCACCTTGGGTTTTCTTATGCCCAGAGTGCCAGTGGCTCTTTTGTGACCTAGGTAAATTGCTTCTTTTCTTCTGGTTATTCCTTAAGCTGCCCTAGGCATCAAGCGAGGAAAGTAAACATATGGCAAAGACACAACAGGCAGAATGGACTTGATCTTTATTTAAAGCACGGGGTCAGCTCCTTGCTGTGAGCAGATTTTCCTCTTTGGAAACAGGTTCATGTTTATGTTTCAAGTTCCAGCAACATGCTCTGGATTTTCAACATGTGCAGCACATCTGCTCCAGCCCAGATTTATGAACAAATCTGCATATAATTGTGCTGGGCCAGGGTGTTGTTGTTGTTGTATTCCCCCCCACTCCCACCCTTTAAATAAAATGGCTTTGTCCGGGGCTGTATAAATCCCTGATTCCAAGCCATATAATTTTATGGACAGGAAAAAAAAAAAAAAGTCCTTTTGTATTGCACCTGAGCTCATTAAGACCCCCAAATTCCATAATTTTACACTACCATGTGCTGCATATTGTATTTAGTACCTACCAGAGTAATTGCTTACAGTCCTCAGAGTGAGTGCACATAAGGTGGGGAAATGATGGAACAGGTGGGAGAGCTGCCCTGGGCTTGGTAAGTGCAGATTTGCACCCCAGCACAGCTGATGTAGAGCTGTGCGGCTGAACGGTTCAAAAGCCTGAAATACACTCTTTTGTTAGACCTGCACTGGATGCCAAGCCCCGGCGTCAGCTTCCAGTGAGCACAACGGCTTCTGTAACGGACCAGATAAAGGAAATCAACATGTGGGATGCAGGCTGGGAGATGGGGGAAGGCTTGGATAACAGGAGCAAGGTCAAGGATCCAAGACACCAGAGGAACTTAAACAAGTTAGTCAAATATCTCCAAAGAAAATACCCCTGAAAAAGAGAAAGTGAGCAGCCAGCCTGAGAACTGTTCTGTGGCAATTTTTCAGGTTTTGATACTTGGTCTGAGACAAAAATCAAGAAGTTTGTGCATCCCCGCAAAGGGGATGCTGTCAAAACAGCTGTTTCTAAATCAAAAAGGATTTTCACACTTCCCTTCTTTGCGGGGAAAACCCTGTGAGGCTAATTTTGCCACCATGCCTAGAATGGTGGCAGGAAGGTCTGCAGGGATGGAGAGAGGAGTGAAAGGTGCAAGCAGATTTACACATGTCCTATTTGGGGTGATTGACCTCTGGAGCCTAAATTCCCCCTACTTGGTGTTAAGGGCTTACTCAAGTGCCAGGTTAGGATCCAGTTGCATCAGGTCCTCTCCAGAGTGTGGAGACCTCCCACAACCTGCCAAGGGTGCTCATAAGTGGCACATCCTAAACATGATTGTCTCATTCCATAGACTACCCAGCCTGACATTACAGGTTGGATTTAAGTCTCCAGCCTATGTGAGAGAGATTTTGAATAACTATCCCTGCATGGCTTGCTCAAGAACAGACAGGAAGGGTCAAATAAATCCAGGCAAGGCTCCCAAGTTCCATCCAAGAGCCATAACCAGAATCGGAGCTGATCAAAGGCTTTGACTGATTCTCCTGTGGATAGAACAACAGTAAGTGCTTGAGTGATTCAGGGGGCTTATCTGCAGCCTTCCTGTGTTCACAAAAAACTGTCAACACAGGATACCTTAAATTAGCACGTGCAGATGTACACCCACAGAGACAGTGGGTCCATCTAAGTTTTGCTTACTAGTCTGGCTTCCTAAAAATCCCTTGAAACCATTGAAACCAACAAGCAGGTTTGCAATGGTCAGAGAAGACAAACAGCAAACAGGAAGACACACCAATCACACATATCACTGTCCACTGAAAGGTGGAAACCTCTAACATGGACACTAGGAAACTTGACATTTAGAGTTTCAGAAGTCTCTTAGCAAGAAACAACTTGTTTCCATTTCTTTACTGTAGCCCCTCTTCATTTAAAATGTATAATGAACACCTACAGTCATCAGTCTGTAAATACTGGTTTTAAGTTCACTAGAGCTTTGCTGAGATATTCCTCCTAGGTAACAAGTCTGTGGCTCATTAGTCTCTCTTTAGCAAGATAAAAATAAAGATGCATAAGAAAAAAAAAACACAAAAAACCTCTCTCCAAAGATATTGTTGCAGTCTAATTGCCTGCGAGGAATTCTTAATAATGTTTACTAATGCCTTTTCAGCATTGCCAGTTTTATAATGTTCCAGATGTGACGTTGCTGTTCCCTGCTGTGATATTACCAAGTTTGCTAAGGCACCTACAGCATTAAGTTTGGAAAGATTTTAGCCCCATCTTATGTCACCGACACGAAACAACATCTATTGGGGCTTTCCAGCACGACATTTGTACTTCCAAAAATAATCAGAAAAAACCTGTCCGATCCATTATTTGCAAAGAACTAAGTAAATTCAATCACAACATGCACTGGCTGGAGCCAGCAGCCTTACAGAGGACATTAGCAGCAGTATCAGATACACAAAGTTCATCCACATTTGCTTTTTTCTTTTTAATATATTTAGACTTCATCACATTAATTGGTCCCCTATTTGTAGAGAAATATCTTCTGTTTTCAATACAATCTTATGTTGTAAGCAGCATGTGCAATACTGAACAAGCAGATGTTAGCAAGGATCTGTAAGCAAGATACACTCTATCAACATCATGTTATCAGCCTATTTTACACAAGCTAAGGGAGCAAAGCAGCCAGCATTCATGCACATTTTGAAACAATAGAACTTTTACCCTAAACTACTCTGAAATTTTTTGGTGTTCTGGGAACTAGTAGGTGCTCCATGTGAGTCAGAATTCTGTGGCGATAGGGAATAGGCCAATGAAGAGGTCTTTTGGGTCTGTTTTACTAAGGAAAAAAAAGTCATCATCATATCATCATATCTGTGTCATTCTTCTCATTTAGTAACTTCTGTACATGCTGGCAACTTTAGCCAAGCTGGAAAAATGGTGGAGGTCTCTATGATATGAATTTCCTGGAAAGACTTGGGCAGAGAAGAAAAATGCTATTAGTGCTCTCAGAAAGAGAAATGCTGCAGGGAGAGAAATAACAAAAATATTCTGACCACAGGAAAAGCTTCTTGTTGCTCTTCATTTTGGACTAAGTTGGGTATTTTATGACTTACATTGCTTTCCTTTCCCATTTTTGAGATAAGATGTTTTGAGATAAGAGTTCTTCAGGATCATGTTTTAAATCAGCTGCACAGTGCAGTGACCACTGCATGGTGTCTTCCAATAAACTGATCATTTCTTCACGTACCAGCTAAATGGATGGTCTCACTGTTACGGATGCAGGGTAAGATGTTACCTTCCTCAGCTGCTTCCTGCAGCCTTTTCCAAGAGATGCCCATCCTTCATATCCAGCTGCACATGTTGCTGCTCTCCCATCTGGTTCTGTCAAAATGACCCAGATTGACCACACTCTTCATAATAGTGGGAGGATAGAATAGTCAGGGTCATTTAGATTAGGGAGGAAAAACACATCTAACCAGAAGATTTAAAGGGTATGGAAATATATCGCTTCAGGGCACTAGCAGATCCAGTTGCAGTTGAAATGGCAAGTATGACCATGTCCTAATGCAATGTCAAGGCATAATCTCAGGATCAAAGAAAGGGTTTATTTTGCACAAGGAATGAGAGGAGAGGAACCATATCACAGATCTGTGATACCAAAAACTGAATAATTACCAAAAGCAACCTGGTATCTAAGTAGATGTCCAACCTCTTAAAGCCTACTCATGAAAATTAACTGGGGTAATGTTCATGACTGTACAGCTCATGTCCCTTTCTTAAATTTATTTTGTTGCATCTAAAGCAATGCCTCTGTCCATTTTCCTGGGGACAGGGACCAGTCTGAGCGTATGTTGTATTCAGCTCTCTTCCCAGTTTCACAGAACGGGAACTCGCTGCAGTCTGGCCACCTTGGCTCATGATGTTAAATAGTTCATGCTTCCAACTCTGAAGGTCCCCGGTTCATTTTCCCAGTATGTCAGCCAAGACGGTGGTCCTCACATTTGCGCTCTTCTAATAGTTCCAAGCTTACATCACATTCCCCTTTATTTACTCTTTTTCCAAGATATATATATCCTTAGCCTTAATCGCTGTTTAGCCAAGGTTGCTTCAAGTAGACTCAAATCTAGAGATCAGTGGAGCCAATGGGAGTCTTTCTATTGACTCCAGCGGACTCGGGATCATAAAGTCCTGAACCCACAAACATCTGTGAGATCTGGAGGAAATCCAGGATGGATTCAGATTGGACATCAGCCACTCAGGCCCATCTTAATTCGTAAATCAACATACCCAACTGACTTCCTCTTCTCTGGATCTCCTCCAATTTGTTAATACGTTTCTGTTAACGAGGTGCTTAGAACTAAGCACAATATCCCCAGTGCAGTCACATGAGAGTTGTTACATTCCTACTTCATAATGTTATGTCTCCACATACTCTGGCCAAAATTGCACTGACTTCACTAGCTACCATGTTTTGTTGCAGCCTTAAAATCCTGGTCCTGTCACTCTTATTCACCAAGAGCTGTACTTTGCTCCACAGCTAACGCTGGCAAAGTCAGCAGGACTCCTCGCAAAGGGCTGAGTGAGGAAAACAGAAATTGATCCCAGAGAAAAGATTCCTAACTAGAATTTTTGAACTGATAAACCCAGCAGAATAATTGTAACCATGCCATCCTGCTGCTTTCCTGAGCAATAATCTATTTTCCTCATTGGGGTAAATGACTTGGCTATCAGTCTCCCAGTTTATCCATTTGGGAACTGGATTATTGCTTCATAAACTGTGCAATGTACTCCTATTACTGTTTAATTGCATTGGGCAGAGAAAAGAGGGAAAAAAGAGATTTTGCAGTTTCTAACAGAAATCTCCCAGAAGCACTCCCTCTTCTGTGTTATTTTTCTCAATAGTTAAGGCAGTGAATTGCATTCCCATCCCAAAATTTGCTCTAAACAAAGAGCATAATTTTTCTTCCTACACTTGTGACAAGGCAGCTCCTCTGCAGTAGGATTGCACTGTCTTCTGGGCAAACTTTTTCTCTAAAATCTAAGCCATACATTCTGTCCTGAGTCTGAATCCAGATTTTCCATCACTCTCTGCAGTTGTCTTGTGCCTATTTATCCTCTCATCCTTTTTGTTTTGCTTGGTGTCTCTACGTTCTTCAGAACAATGACCACCTCCTAACACGCAGAGATCATCCAGCACAGAAGCCACTAGAACTCTTGTAATTCAGACATAACAGAGTGGTAGCCTGTCTCAGAAAACAAGGTTCAAGTTGAGAGGGAAAAAAAAAAAAGGCTTGATCTGCAATTTTTTTCACGCATAAACAGTGCAGCATTCACTCCTGTCTCCAGCATGTTTTCCAACACTAATCTCATACCTTGACATTGCACTGAAAAGTGAAGATGAGTTCACAACAGCTCTGTTGTTTGAGAAAAGGCAGTAGCCAGACAGCCCCTGGTTCTTAAATATCCAGTGCTGACACTTGTTTTTCTTTAGGAAATGTAGGCAAATATCTTTTAGTACTTTTTCTTCCTAATTTCAGAAGTTGGTCAAAGTGTTTTCACCAGAATATTTTTCAGAAAGAAAAAGGCATTTCAGCAAACATGGAAAGCTTTTCTAGCCAAAGCATTCACCATCGTTAGCACTTTTTGCAGATTTCTCCCTTTGAAAACTGATGAAGGATATAAATGAGCATGGAATTTTGTGGTGAAAGGTTTTCATTTAAAAAAATTCAAAGTTTGGTTTTCAAAATGTGGTTTTGCAAGAAGTATAAAAACTTGTATCCAAAGACATATTTTCAAATTTTGATCACTATAAATTTCAAAGGAAATACAAAAAAAAAAAAAAGTAAAGAAAACAAAAAAACAAGGTTAGGAAACATTTCTGAGCAGCCCTGAAAAGGAATTGGTGGGGCTAAACCCATTTTGAAAGAGGTGTGTTTTTCCTCTGCAGGAGGAAACCTAGGAATTCTCTGGCTTTTTTCGTCTCAAGCACAATCCTGAGATGCTGCAGGCTGCCTTCCTGAGCACTACCACGCGTTCTCCCACACTGCACCGCCCATTTGTGCCAAAAAACTGTCCAAATACCTATCCTCTGGTAAATCATACCTTATCATTTATTTGTGTTCAGCGCTTGCAGACTGTTCCCATTGCCTTCTACTAATCAGACAGGAAACTGACCTTTCTGCTCCACTCTGTGTATCCCATTACAGAAAGTTTTTTCCAGACCACATCTGCCCAATTTGTTCAATCCATCCATCATGGCCCTCCGTGGAGGAGGCTGCGGGCTTTCTGGGCTCTACCCGCTTCCTACTGCACCTGGCCAGGGAGCTCCTTGTGTGCCTTGAGCTGAGATTCCCAAAGGCTCTTCTCAGACAAACGGAAGGGCAACCAAAATTGCTAACGATAGAGGGTGGGTCTGGGACAGTGGAGAACTTCAGCAGAAGACACAGCAGAAGTGGGCTGTGTCTTTTTGCAGGATAGTAAGCTATTAACACAATGAGGCGGGGGGGGAAACCAGCATAATTTTAGCACCTTGTTACACCTGGGAACTTCCCAGCCACAAGCACAAGGTCTTTAATCATACAAAACTTGGGAAAGGAGTTCCCTCTCCCTGCATGGAGAAGGCGATGGCTGAATTGCTGGTTAATCCACAGCCTGTGCTGGTCTGTGGGTACCAGCTCACTGTGCACACCACAGCCACGGGGATCCACCACAGCCACGGGGATCCACCACAGCCACGGGGATCTCCGTGTGCTTTGGCTCCCTGTGATACCTGGGCTCCCTGGCACGGTGTCGGGCCTTCTAGGAAGCACACGGATATTTTTAATTGGGTCGGGGGAGGCAGAGGAGGACAGAAGCAGGTCAGATGGAAGGCCTGGCAGGCCAAGTTATCATACACACTCTTCTCTACAGGCCAGTGAAACCCTGGCTCGAGATCAACCACTGGATTCTTTTCTCTCCTCTCCTCGCTGTCGTTTCTGGGACCTGCACTCCTGCTTCCCACACAACTTTGCAGTTTCCTAGGAGACAGCATGCTGCTCACCCCACACCTCGGCTCGGATGACCGTGTGACTTCACTCGGTCAGGGAGACCATAAAACACCGCGGCCAAAACGATAGCGCTGCAGCTTGACTCATTGCGATATTAGTGAATCCTAAAGGACATATGAACCTAATGATGGGTTGTTCGGTTTGCTTTTTCATTAGGGCTGTTATGATGAGACCTAGACATGGTGTCACTGCTTGGAGACAGCCTAAAGAAAAAAAAAACCCTGCAGAATCACAGGCTTCAAAGAACCAAATCCAATAATCATGTTAGTTTCCTGAAAGAAGATAAATACAAGTCGATTTCATAATTGCAGCAGTACAAAAATACACTAAAAATTCAACATTTGTAACATCAAGTAAGTTCACACCAAGATCAAAGATCAAAAATCAGATGTATTTCTACAAGTATGAAATTTGTCAATAAAGGAGTGTGGTTCAGTATCAGAAGAGATGAATCTAGTGCCTTCCCTGGCTACAGATTTAAGGAAGGACTCTAGAAAAGTCACACAGGACACAAATTGTATAGGTGCCTTTGCAAGGCAATACTTCACCTGAAAGTCAGGCTCCTCAGGTAATATATTCAGACCCAAATCCATTCTGTTCAGGAATCAAAAATGCATTAGACAACCGGATGACTTTTTGCATGTAGTCTTTATCATTTCTGTGGCCTTAATTCTCTATGTCTTAAGTAATTATGAGCAGAGTTCATCTCAGCAAAATGGTGTCAGAAGATAATAATTTAAAGTAATTATGAAGCATATGTTATATTTATGGGCACAATAATAGAGTTTCTATTACAGAAGTGTTGGAAGAAGTCCTAACTCAGGAGCATGAGATAAAGAAGCAGAAATAACACACATAAATATATACAGCAAGAGAGCTCATAGGTGACAGGAACCCAGCCAATAAGGAGTGCTCTGTGATTGGCAGTATTGAGTTTTTTCATCACATTGGATAAATTGGTCACGGCCATAATAAGTAAAGATCACCATTTACACCGATAAAATCTATGGCTGGTTAGAAAGAACATTTCAACAACACTTTTTTTGTTAAAGTGTATATAGAAAAGAAAAAATATTGCAAACTTTGTCCCTTAAGTCAACTCTTTCACAAAGACAGCCAAATCCCACGGAAAAATTCCAGACACTAAGGAGAAACTGTCAATGTTTGCATACATATTTTAGTGGAAATGACATCTCATCTCTCAGACCCCATTAGCCAGTTAGGAAGATAATGTCATTGCTTTTATGCAGCAGGAATCACTATTGAACAAATACAGAATAGGTTTGTTTGGAGAGTCTCTCCATCCTTCTGTTCTACATCCAATATGGGAAAGCTAAACATACATGTTCATACATAACAAACATGCTGCTCTCCTGCCCTTCAGATTATGTTTACATCAATGTTTACAGTCAACTTTGAGGTCATCTTGCATCCGCCTTGTCCACTCTGATCATCTTCCCGATCTTTATAATATCTTAAAAGCCTTTGTCAAAATTATTCACATGGTGTTTCTCGTCTACAAAGCAGAGGTCTTTTACAAACAGGCCCATGAGCTACATCTAAGCTTGTCTTCACGGGATTCCTACAATTGCCCGGCACATTTTGAGTCCCCAGCCCAAGAGGCAAAATGGGAGAAGTGAGAGGAAGAACTTCAACAGTGTTCCTATCAACCGGTCTGAAAAGAACAGCCAGTCAAGGCATCTGCTCCTTAAGGTGATTTTCTAGTTGTTCCCAAATGTTACTGTAGGACTGAGAGTGAACTGATTGGATAAATAAGTAAATACAACAATTTTGGTATAACTGG
>JAUBNY010001072.1:1118318-1131288 GCA_032275445.1 Crypturellus soui
GGACTGCAGAGGAGGAAATACTTTGCCAGCAACCTTTGCTGCTGTTCCCTTCTCAGCTAACAGGCCAGGCTCCGAGATCTCCCCACTGGCTGCTCCTGTACGTGACAAGCAGGGCTTGTGCCCTAAAGCCTACTGAAGGCCTCAGGGGAACTTAATAAAATAACAGCAGTACAATTCAGAAAACAGAAAACTTGCAAATGCTGCTGTGCAGGCAGAGGGACCAGTTCTGCCTTCAGTTACATCTGTGTTAATTCAGAGAAAGCTCCGCTCAGATAAATGGATTAGGCCCCATCTTATCAGGATAAATAAGCCAGCTCTTGACAAGTCATCCACCAAGTTGCCACTCAGAAGATTTATTCTCCCTGGTATTTAAATAAACGCATAATAAGCATACTAAGCACACACCACCAGCAAACGGGAGTCGATGGCCACGTAGCAGACAAGTGGCTCCCTCTTTTCCTTGCCAAGCAGAGGGTCAGGGAAGCCACTGGTAGGGACTGAGCTGCAAGGAGACATCCCAGCTCACTGTGACTCTCCTTCTCACTGGTTTTATAAATTCAGAAGAAGCTTTTTTCCTCTCCGTACATCTAGCTCCTCTTACCTCAAGCTTAGGTCAACTGTCAGTTCTTTAGCTTAATAAATCTGGTGGCTCAGTTTAAACTATGACCCTCCGAAACAACCTGTAAACTAAAGTCCTGTGTTAAACCAGAAAGCAGCTTTATTCCTGAAAGTCTCTAAGCGATGACACAAGGTTTGGAGTGCATCATTTTCAGCAATTAACACCACAGATCCAGCAGGTCTTTAAGCCAGCATAAACCTGCGCTGCTGCTAGAGGAAATGGCCCTTCCTTCCCCTCGCCCGCAGCCCACATTCCTCCGCTCTCCCTCTGCTTCTTGCGCCAGCACAAGGGCTCCTGTGGCCCTGCAGTGAACCAGAGCAGGGAACTTATCCAGGTTAAAGCTAACCTGGGGAAAAGGAAATTGTTTAGTTTTAATCTGGCAGAGTTCCCTGGCCTGGTTCACTGCACAACTGTGCGTGTGCCGGTGCCAGCACGGGGAAAGGAGCATCCCTGGGCCAGGAAGGAGGAGGCAGAGGAATGGGAATGGTGGGGAACCTCCCTCTCAAAGAGGCTGTTGCAAGGCTGGCTCATGCCAGCTGAAAGCGTTTGCAGAAATGCGGCACATATTTAAAATCGCTGTCTTCAAGGAATATTTGTCTTCAAAGAATTAATGCTTCCCAGGATATTCCAGTCTTAGACCATCTGTGGAGCATTGCTTCTCCCGCTATTCCCCCCGCCCCAATATACTGGCATGGAATTAAAGCCCTAGGAAACATGAAAGCAACAGGCCTGGGGATTTTGCGACAAATGCAAAAATGTTGCTATTTGCCAAGCCCTTAGCAAAGGGGCACAGCTGTTTAGAGAGCCTTGACCTCATGCCAAGTGCGCTCAGCCCTGCTCAAGGCCGCACGCCTCAATCGTGCTCACCCCGGCAGCTCCCGCTCCCTTCCCTCTGCAGAGCCGTGGCAGGTGCTCAGGCCGCTCCAAGCTGCCCAGAGAGGGGTTACTGAGGCTGTGCATCCCCTGGGCTGTGGACACGGGCTGCAGCGCGGGCCACCTGCGGCCCCAGTGCCTCCCAGGGCGGCCGGGCTCCTGGGGAGCACGCGGGGCCGCTGTGCGCTGCGTGACGGCAGCCACGGCCCGGACCATGGCCAGGCCTGGGACTGGAGGCAGGAGCTGAAATCGCAAAGCTGGGAGAAGGCAAAAAGCAACTGCAGCCTTCGCTTGGCAGGGCTTGTGGTGGGGAGGGGGTCCAGGAGCAACCTTGAGGATGGGGAGGAAGAAAAGAGGAGATAGAAGTTGGTAACTCCAGTGGTGAGGAGTGGCTGACAACACGTGAATCTGTAGCACCATTTCAGGACATCATATATTTGGAAGGTTTTTCCATGCACCATATACCCTACACGAGTTAGGTAAAACATACAGCAGAGATCCAGGCTTTGGGTCTGAGAGCCCAGGCCTGCTCTGCTAGACAAGGGCAACGCTGATACAAATCAGCTGGGCTTCCTAGTGCTGTACCCAGCCGACTGGTGCTCCAATTTCACAGCACAGAGCTCCAGACATTCAGTTAATAGCTAAACCCAAAGCATTTTATTTTGTCTAATCGTCCAAAGTTCAGGGATGATTCCAATGTCTTTGGTCAGCAAATCTGGCTAGAAATGTCATGCGATTTGGCCTTCACCAGATTCCCAGAAATTCCTGAGCTGGAAATACCATGAGGATTAGGCAAAAGCTAAATCTTTCTCTTCGTTTGTCTAGATATATTTGTCCCTGCTCAATAGAGCAAACATATTTGCTTTCCATATTTGCCCATCAGTTTAAGGCTTTTGTGTTACCGCTGCCAACTTTTAGCTACTTTAAAGCCGTCAAATCTTTCCTCTTCTTCTGCACCATGTTATGTCTGCTGGGAGCACTGATTAACTCTTTACCGCCCAGACTCTCCTAAGGGCAATCTACGCTTCATGTCTTAGGAGGGGCTACACAAGCCAGCTAGAACAACATTTGAGAATTGGACTGAGTGCTAAAAATAATCGGTTCTCATCCTGGCTAATTTCCCATCATCTGATCCTTGGTCAGATTCTGCTACTTTCACTCATTCTCAAAATAAGTATTTTTTTCTTATCTTTTGTGTTTTCACTTTCATAGTGCTCCATTGGACGAGATGAGCGCTAAGCACTTTGTTTAGGCAGAGCACGTGCACAGTGAAAGACGCTGTCCTAAGTTCTGCTCTAACCAGCCCAGGATGATGTGGGAGAGAAGAGAAGCAGAAACTGGGCAGGGTTATGTTATGACTTCAGATAGGGACCTTCTGCAGCCAGCTGTGCGGGTGTGAGACCCTGTCCCCAGCTGTGTGACACTGACCTCCCTACCAGAACTCACTACCCTTCCCTATCTAGACCTGCTGAGGAAACAGGCTCATGAGAGGGTGCTATAGTTCACTTCCTGAAGAATCAGCTCAAAAACTGACTGCAATTCCGTCACCCATTTATCTATCCATGTGGTATCACCTGAACTCAGGACTACTTTGGTGGGATGTTTCACTGGCGGATTAGTTGGAGCAGGAATGCCTGGCAGTGTAGGTGATGATGACCTGCTGGGAATAGCGTCATCCTCCACCAGCACAGCTGGATCCATCCACAGCTGTGTAAACGTTGACTGGCTAAATCCAGCTAGTCAAAAACAGACTCCCAAATCAACCCCAGGCCCCCTGAGCGGAGCTGCAGTTGGGTGAAATCTCCTCTATGTCGCGCAGTCCTTCAGCTGCTGGGAAGAGCTCCAACCATTTAAAACTACGGAATGTGAAAGGGGGAAGAAGGGGCATTAGGCCCTGTAGGGGCTCATGCCTCAGTGCTCCTTCTGCAAAATGGAACTAACATCTCTCGCAGGACAATCTGAGTGAGAAACATGAAAGCTGTTGCAGTGCTTTAGAGATCTAACGTGGACCACGGTGAGTAAGGGTGATAAATCCCCACACAGTTCCAAAGCAAAGCAGAACTCTCAGGACAGGAGGTTCAAGTGGCAATAAACAGGCAACATTTAATAAACTCCCCCTTGGCCTCTCCAGCAGTGGCTCCTTTAACAGCTCTGGGTAAGCGAGCTACTCTTTACAGCCGCAGGTAAGTTTTTAAAATATTAATTGCGTCACATGAGCATCAGATCTTCCCCTCGTGTACAGTAACTAATGTCTTTGCAGTTGTCAGTCCGTGTGCTGTGATGTGCGGTTCAAACAGCAGAGCTGAGAGGGAGTCTGTCACCGAAGAGCTTCTTTGTACACACATGTGCACCCCCTCTCCCCCATATTCACCCTCACGTGCAGTGTCCACTGTGTGAGTCGGTCAACAAACAAGCACCTTTCCGAGGACATTCCCCTCCTGCCCCCTGGAAAAAGAAACAAAGAAAGAAAAATTCAGGACAGAAAAAAATAGCAGGGAATTAAAACAAACTGGGCAGGTTTTACCAGATGTCAGCTAATTTTTCCTTATTAATTAAGGGAGGAAGTGGGTGAAAAGAAAGGAAAAGAAAATAACTTCTGAACCATTCCAAGCCTGGTGTTTAAGAGGCATTTTCAAAAGAGGGGTCACAAATGCCTGGCAAGGCAGGCGAGTTAGTTCTGGAGCCAAACAAGACGGACTAAAGGTCGGGTAGAGTGAGAACTGCTGCCGTGATGATCAAGAGGCAGAGAGCTGGGACTTGATGATCTTAAAGGTTCTTTCCAACCGTAATGATTCTCTAAGGCAGACTGGGAGCCCTGTCTTCTCCATGCTGCCCACACTGGGTCAGAACATGCATGTTCTTCCCAAAGGGAGTCGAATCGGATTCACAGTGAAAAAAAATGTAGAGATGGGAACCATCCCAAGCAAAACTCATCTACAGCAAACTTAGGGACATCTGAAATTCCAGAGCCTGAAGAAGCAGGGTCATTCGGTGAGAATTGGCTTTTTGTTTTCCACAATGATATTCAGCCATTATTAGGTTGAAGATGATTTTCTTTTATTCAGAAGATTATAAAGAATCTAAGAAAAATGATGATGAAAGGAAAAAAAATAAAACTGTCACTGAAATATTTTCCACTGGAAAAGAAGGAAGGGAGCCATTTGCCTGCTGGCTGTTAGTGCTGTTCGCTTATCCCACTTGAACTAACACTCCACATCCCACCTGATGCCTCTTCCCTTCTGGAGCCTGATGTCCCAAGCAGCAGTGCAACCACAGGGAGAGCAACCCAGGCTTTCCAGATCGCCCCAGCTCCCCAGGTATTTTGGCACATTCTCTGTGACACAGGCCTTCTCGTTTAAAGGAAAATTCAGAACTGGAAAAACTAGAGATATTTGAGGTCAGAAGCAAGCTTGTCAGCAAAGCTAAGCTGAAAGGAATCTTGCACAACGTCTATGTGCTCTGTGCCAGCAAGCAGTTAGTTCTAATACCCCTGCAGTTCATTAGCATCAAATAGACTTGCAAGAGAAAAGAAAAAAGAAAGAAAAGATGCTTGCTGTCCTTATTCCTGCAGATCAATTGGCTCCTCTACTTCCACATCCCCTAGCCTCTCTGTAATGATGTATTCCCCTTGCACCTAAATGCCATTGCCTCTGGCAAGGGTGTCCCTTTCACAAGAGGGATTATTCTGCTAAACTGCCTTTAGCTAGGGAAAGCTACCCTGCTGCTGGCGCTGCCCAGCAGCCTTCACATGCAGCCCATCACCCTCGCAAGTGCAGCTGGAGTGTTTCTCAAGAGCCAGGGGCTGATCCCGTCTCTGGGAAAGGACACAGATCGTTGCTCGGCCATGGGTGTGCTGGGAAGAAATTCCAGCTGCAGTGAGATTTCAGCAGGCGCTCCAGTAAAACTGAATCCAGGTGACTGCAGCCCAGGCTTCTGCGGATCCTTGGGACAGGTCGGACAATCCTTTCCCAGGGCTGACTGCACCTCGGCACTTGCCCATTTTAACCACTATGTGTCATGAAATTACACTATAGTGTAAGCAACGATTTTTAAAGGTATTTTCAAGCATTCTGAAGTTCCAACTCACTTTCCCACAGAACTTACTGTCTCTTCTAGCAGTCCTTGGGTTCCCTCCTTGTCCACAGTACACACTCCATGAGACAGGACTAACTGTTCATCCTGTGCTTGAAGGTGGCAGCCAGACTCTCAGCCAATTTAAATCCCAGAAAATCCCTCCCACGTTGTGTAATCTCCAGTAGCTATGTATACGTGGCATGTTGGCATCCTAGTCAAGGATGTCACTGACTCAGAGCAAAGTTCTCACCCAGAAATCCGTGTAACATTTTACAATAATTTTTCATTGTTATCAATGTCAAATATTCTTAATAAACACAATGTTTATATTAGCAGTGGGCTAATATAAGTCTTAGCAACAGGTTAATATAAACAGGTTAACAGGTGTTTTTAAACTTCAGAAAGCAATCAACCCCAAGCAATTTCAGAAAGCATCTCAAATACCTTATTCTATTCACACACGTTTATGGAAACTCTGGAAATAATCTGCATCTCATTGCAGCGCCAGACAACCCAGAAAACTCTCCCACTATTTCCTACCTGAACCTCCAATTCAGACCCTTGTGCTGAGCTGACTCTCGCAAGTCTAAGCATGTAAAGTTAAGGGAGTAAACAAAGTGGGATTTAATGAATTTACTTCCTGTGCAAATCAAGTTTTTGGCATCTTTTGAACAGCTGTATGGAGGAGTTTTGGTTATTGTTTCGAGCGCAAGCTTGACAAGGAAAAGGGAAAGGAAGAGGCTGTTGTTCGGTTAGCTCTGCACTGAGCCCTGTGTCTGTGTCTGGGTTGCCGGAGCAGAAGAGGGGAACCAGGGAGTTCTTGCACTGCCTAAAGCTGTGACTGCTCCCCATACCAGATGAGTCTTAATTCAGTCCATGCAGTGAGGAGAAGATTCCAACGCTCTTCTTTGCAAGAAAAATTAAACTCTTTCAACTGGCTAGTCACAGCCTCTGGGCGCTTATGATTTCTTTTTTATTACTTTGCTGTGGGTGAGCAGAATTTTCCCTTCACCCTTTTTTACGTAACACGCATTAAAACCAGGCTGACCAATACACAAAGCCCAGGGGAGCTCTCTGGGCTCTCTGCAGCTACAGTGCTGCTTGAAGACCACTGCAGTGGCTCAGTTACTCCTTCCTGAAACTTCACATCCACAGTATCCGTCTGTGCTTGGAGGCTGGCAGTTTTTGCTAGGGAATCTGCCTCTGAGCCTTCATGCCAACATCAGTGTTTTAGGAAATGAAACCAAGTATAATAATAATTCTATTCATTAAGGCTAAGGCTTGTAATGGTACTTAGTCATGAAAAGATGCAGCCAGTGGGATTTTCAAATTGCCTAAGTAGATTACACATCTAATTCCCATTGACAGCCAATGGGAATTAGGTCCCCAACTCCCTCAGGCACTTTTATAAATCCTATTAGGTGTCTGTCGGCATCTTTGGGTACTTAAATACCTTTATGAACCTGGACAAGGGTATGCTCCCATGCTCCCAGGGCTGTGTTTTAAGGTTTGGTACAGCAATCCAACTAATGGAATAAATTCAATGCTAGACCATCTGACTTATTTTGCAGATCTCAATATTTGGAGTATTGACTAAAAATTAGGTGACTCTTTCCTACCTTTAGGTCCTCCCAAGTTAGAGCAACAGACCTGCTCAGACGCAGTTGCTCACTAGTGTTGACTCACTGCTGCTGGAGAAACTCTTTCATAACCAGCTGCCCTGCCCCTCAGCACACCCAGAACAGGTTAGAGAGCCCGGAGCAGAGCCAGAAAGCTCGAGCTTTGTGGCGTTCAGCCAAAACAGTCAGAGGTGCTTCCTCCTTTATTATTTCATACCGCTGTAAACACAGATGCAGGAGATTGCGCTGAAGATGCGATTGCCTCGAATGCTGCTGCGGCTGCAGCTGCTTTGCGCGCCGCTGGCTGACGCGCACGTGGGCTCTGTGCAGGGCCTGAGCAGACTAAGCCGATTGCCGGGAAGCACAATGGGGCAATTCTTAAAAGAGCACAGCCGTGTTTTTTCTAAGTCTCTGGGAGTGCATCCTTTACAGAAATGGCTTTGTCACAGGGTGAAACTAAACAGGCCAAGGCAAAAGCAAACATTCCCCTCTGCTGAAAGGCTACAGTGTGATCGCAATAATACCAGTTGAATCCTACTCCAAGCTACAGCAGTGCTGGTGACTATTTAGAAAATAATTAATTGAACTTTACATGACATTCAGATGTTTCTTGGCTCAAACACCAGTCTATTCCTCTGCTGAATTCTAGGGATTCTGCAAACAATGAAAAATATTTGCTTAATGGCAGACTTGCATACAATATTCTTGTTGCGCTGACTCATTGTATCTGGGAAGGCACAATGTAAAAAGGATGCTAGATACAGAAACCACTTCGCTAGACAGACTTCGAGTGTGATGAAGATAGATCATAAATATGGAGTGTATTTCTAGGAAATGGGTGTCACAGAGTATTTTTCAGCTCTGTCAGGAGATACTTCAAAGCATGGGGGATTTATTTTGTTGAAATAGTATTGCCCATATAACTGTTATAAATGTTAAAGGGTTTTGGACACTGATTACATTAGAATTGAAGAATGGGCTTGGGAATGGATTTAAGCTTGCCAGTCCCTTTGACCCCTTGCATCTTCCATCCACGTTGCTGGCTATGGACTGAACCCAGAGCACCCACGCAATGTTGCAGAATAGTCATGTTCTTGATACCTGCTGCTGGACAAGAGGCACATCCAACACACTGCTCAGATCCACGTACACGTCACAAATAAAACATCCTTTCTGAAGATGCTAACCAGTTTTCTGTAGCTCTCAGGCTGGGATGATGCAGACTTGATTGTTTACAGAGCACATGATGGCTCTGGTCTTGACAGTGGGCTCAAAATTATGTCAGGGTTACCGTGCAAACAGACGTGCTACATTTTTCCATAAAAATCTGAATGAGAAATGTGTTGCTTGGCAGCAAGAGAGCATTTCAAGTCCAAACTCTCAACACAGAAAAAGTGCAGAGTTTGTAAAGAAACCTTACTTGACACAATAGGAGTGAGAAAGGAAGAAAGAAGAGCTAAGTCCCCAGGACATTCTTGCCTGTATTGATGGGTGGAAATCCAAATGTCTTTGTGTGCACATGCACATGGAGTGTGTGTATATCCACTGCTGGAACTTGAATTTCACATATCTGAGAGAAATGGTATTCTGAATTGTCATGAAAAATTGCATATGAAATTTATTATATTTCATAAAAACATCATGACAGACTTACCAAAACAGGCAGAGCAGAGTGCTAGATGGCTGACAAAAGAAGCAAAGGTTTCAAGTTTGGCCACAGAAACTAACTGGATTTCTGAACCACTTGCACCTCGTATCTGTCTTCTTAAAAGCATGTGTCAGCCACTGTTGCTTGTTTTTAGTAAACAATAGTGGCAATCTTTATAAGAAGTCTTTCAATTTCTCAAAATGATTTTTGTTGCAGAACAAATACAGGTGTAGGTGCATTCTAATGCAAATGCCTTGGATGCCACTAGTGAGGCTGGCTTCCTTTATGAAGCAGAAACCCAAAAATGATCCCAAATGGATCTTTCATAAAGAAGGATTTATTCATGATCATACCTGTGCCTGTATTGAAATCAAGAAGATGGCAAATAAAAAGTACACAGTTGGGGAAAATATAATATAATATCAAAAGGAGAGAGATGGCACCTAGGAAATATTGGCATGGAAAGATAACCTCAGAGCAGCAGCCACATGCTGGACACTTCCTCACTCAAAATGGAAAACTGTGTTACTGCCTTGGAGCTTGCAAACTGCTTACTCAACAGAGCCTTGACTGATACTCTCTGGACTAAACCATTTAACACAATCTCTTCAGCATTAATAGCTTCTACTGCTAGTTTTAGAAAAATATCCCGAAACACAAAATCTTCCTTCATATGTAACTCATACAAACTGTAAGTGTAAAAGCTAAGACTCCTGCTCAGAAGGGTTTCAGAAATTTCCTTTGAGTGGCTTGTGCAGGATGTGCCTGTGCTGCAGAACATCTTGGAGTGGCTCAGCATTTCCATAACCAGCTATTGGCGGAGCCAAGCAGGTTTGTAGGGAAGTACACATCACTTCAAGCAGGTGCTCAGTGGCAAAAAGCTAAATCGTTTTTGAAAGATCTGATTACTAAACGGTTCCCTTTTATTGGCCATGTGCTTTCTCCATGAGTGGATTCATTGGATGTGCAACTATAATTGAGTTTCATCCCATGGGTGAGGTCCATTTGGAGACTTAAGTGCAGTCACTTGTCAGGATGGATATTTCCACAAATGTATGTTTTTCAAGTTTGCATGTCTTTTGTCAATACCTTGGCTCTCCAAGGGACAGCATGTCAACTTCCTACATTCTTACATTTGACTGGTACTGAAAATTCGTCTGTTATGGTTCTCTGAAGCCTGTTTGATGAGGAAGGCTTTTTGACAACTTCTGCCTCTCCAGAGCTCTTACCTCTTTGTTTTTGTTATGGTCTTTTCTCTTCCCAACAGAAACCTTGTATTCAGCCTAGCAGCATTTACACCCTATTTTTCTCTTCCTCATCTCCCAACGTAGTGAACAGTTTCGAAGTCAAACTGCTCATCAATCTCTGGTGAACTCCAAGGAATAAGCACCTCAAAGCTTAAAGGATACTGATGTTTTCTCTCTGAATTCAGCCTTCAGCACTCATTCAAAAGTATATATTAAGCACGAGACATAGAGAGAGCCAATAAATGGAAGCCACACCAATGGAAACAACAGAGGATTTGAAACTATTGCAAATGAAAAAAAGTAGACGAGCAACTGCTAGAAAAATAAGCAGGCCACATTATGGTCTTGTGCAAGACTTGTTTTACTGGGTGGTACTGCTTGAAAGGCAAAATTTTCGATCCATCTGGCAATTCTTCTAGAAGGAGGAGGCAGGCAGTTGAAAATGAGCATCATTTTGTTCCCAAAGCTTTCCTCGGGATCAGAGAAAGAGCAGATGGTAATTTGAACTTTCCTTGCTGGGGTACAAGAACTGAAGGATTTGGGAACTGGAAACTATCAGTCCATTTAATTCACTGATTTTTACCTCATGGTGGCCAATACCAAATAATTCTGAGAAAGGAAATATGTACTAAATTATAGTGTTATAAGGTTATTCATTAATTCAAGAAAATGTGCACTTAGGCCCTAGTGGATCAAGTCTGGTTCTTGTAGATAATGCTTGAAATACATAGTGTTAATTTATGCTGCTGCTTCTTATCTGACATTACTTTCAGCCTGGTCAACAACCACCAGCCTCAACAGCTTCACCTTTCAGAAAGATTTTGCTCTTTCAAGCATTCTTTTAATTCATTAAAACATTTGTGTTCACTTCAGTAGCTTTTTTGTTGGTATGGTTCTTGTGGTTTGCTTTTGTGAAATACCAATAGTCAACATCAGCTTTTAAAGCCTCACTTCTGTAAACCACACAAACCAAAAGAACCGTACTCCAAGCAAATGCAATAGGAAAAAGGAGAATGAGAGAAGCATGAAAGAAAAAGTTGCTGAAGCACTACTGCCTTTCTCAAATGAAAGTTACTCAGGTGGGAACTCTTTGTTCCAGGATTTAGATTTGGACTTTTTCCCTAGTGATGAATATAAATTATTATGTTACCTGGCAGAAAGAAAAGAAACTCACGAAACAGCTTGTTTCGTTTCTCTTTTCTCATTTCTTTTCTGTGAGCACAAAGATCAGTACTTTCCTTTATGCTTCTTTTTTTTTTCCTTTGAAACAGAATTTAATTGAAAACTATGGAGGGTAAAAAAAAAAAAAAAAAAAGAAAAACATTTTAAAACATCCTCTCTTCCACTCTGGGGTAGAAAGATAGTTTTTCTGACTAAAACTGCCTGGGTAAATACAGCCTGGAGATTCCCAACCTGTCAGGCTGTGGAAATGTTTCCATTATTTTGTTTCAACTCAAGTCCAGCTAATCATTCTGGAAAAAGAATAGTAGTGCGTAGTGTTGCCATGGCTCATTCCTCTGGTTGTCCACAGCTTATGGAAAACTCCAAGAATGCTTTATTTGATGAGGCATTTAAGGTATCTGTTAAGGCATCTGGTTACTACACAGGACAGTAGCCAAACTTAAAAGAAACAGGGCCTTCAGGGAGCAGCTGCACAAAAGAAATCCATTCTCTTGCAATTTTGTGTCTTGTGGTTGGATTCTCCTATGCTTAAAAATGTGCAACTCCATCAGGAGCCGTCACATTCACAGCTGAATAGAACTCCCACTTCGGCCATTCCCAGGAGAGGGGCATTCATGTGCCCTCCTTCTCTGTACAGTTGTGTGTTTTCACGGGGTGTCTAACTGCATGTCCTTAAGCCTCCTACCCCCCTCTCTAACCAAGTTTGCTAGAAATTGGCCAGTAAGTGCAATAGTAATTACAAGGGGTCTGAGAGAAACACATGGCAACATCTTGTAAGGTTTGTGCCCTTAGGAAATCAGGCAAATAAGACCTTCCTGGCTTGAGATCTAGTACAAAGCTGAGTGACTTGGACTATGCTCCAACAGACACCGTAACAAATGGGAACATTTGCTGGCTGCAGCCCTACCCAAGCACTGTGACCTCATGGCTCTGGCATGTGCGTCTGGTTCAGCCCTGTTCTGCCTCCACTTCTCTAACCCCGGCCATTGCCACAGGAATTCTGAAACTTGAAATGCAGACTCCTAACCAAGACAAATCTGTCAAGGGCTGACGGTTACAAAAAGCAGACAGCAACCTGTCCTTTCTTCCTCCTTCTGTGCAGTTCAAATGCTATCAAGAGACCAATTTTTGTCAGTGGGCAAAAGAACTTCCTGAAGAGCTGCGTGCAGCAAATAGCAGCAATGATCGAGGCTCTAGATATACTGGAACTAAAGACAACGATCTGAATTGCCCTAAGAAGGAGGATCATAGGTGACTCATCTGAGGGAAGCATATTATATGTAGAAAAGCACTTCTCAAAACAAACTCCTAAATTCCCCTTATAAAGTACCACAGCGAAGAAATAAGGGCATGAAAGAAACCGTTGTGACAGCAGCAAGAGGGTGTTTCCCTGTATCTTGCACTGCCCGCAGTGTGAACACACTTCTACATTTCCAAACCCTCCTCCAAGTATTGGATAATGCCACTTTATGAGCATGAAGAACATCTAGAATTGGCCATGGGCTGGCAAGCCCCAAACTCGGCATTTTCCTCCTAATTTGGAACTGTGCACGTACAGACAATTGTTAGTGCAGGAGAAAGAAAAATCAAACAAAAAAACAGGAACTCTGTAAAAAGTGGAATTAATGAAGGCTAATTCCCTGGAGACTTGTCTCAGACTTGACTGGTTTAACAATTAAATAATAATATTTTGGCAGCAGGAGATCAC
>JAUBNY010001072.1:1160109-1176385 GCA_032275445.1 Crypturellus soui
TGTGTGTGTGTGTTAATTTTTTTCCTTTGCAGCACCAATGTGGTTATGAATTATTCAGAAATTGAGTCTAAGGTTCGAGAAGCAACCAATGATGATCCATGGGGACCTTCAGGGCAGCTCATGGGAGAGATTGCCAAGTAAGTGTTAATTTGACTCGCTGGTGAAAGAAAGGGGCACCCCATGCAGGAATGCAGAACTTGCTGCTAAATAACTTTGCTGTATGCTGGCTGATAATGCTGAAAAGTTGCTGTGTATTTTTTAATACATAATTTTATAATCATTAAAAATGTCAAGCAAAAGTGTGTCTTTGAAACTTTTTAAATGTAAGTAGTCCAATAAGCTGTAGTGTATGTGGCTTTTCGGAGACTTTATTGGTAAACTGCTTTTTCCTGTGGAGATCTAAATGGAGCAAAACAGATCAAATTCTTCTTTAGACCTTTTTCTCTTTAAAATGAGTTTGGAAGTTGTATATTTGACTGGTTGCTCTGGTTTAGACTGCTTGTGCTAAACACCTTATTTATAAACTAGTGAAGGTTCTTTAACTGCCCCAGGTTTGTATAATTACTTTTTTGTACTACTGGTAGGCAGATTACTTCTGTATGAGTAAGAAATGCTGATCGCTTTTCACTTAGAATTCTATCAAACTTGAATGGACTTGGATCAAGCCTGCCATCTACTGTCAACCGTGAATCTTAACAAGCTGTTACAGCAAACTACTGTGAATATAAATGCTTTATTCCCTTTGTTTGATTCTTTAGGGCTACGTTTATGTATGAACAGTTTCCAGAACTTATGAACATGCTTTGGACTAGAATGTTGAAAGACAATAAAAAAAACTGGAGGAGAGTTTATAAGGTGTGTATTTATGTGAACTTGATATACTTCAAGACTTTGTATTGGTCTACTAAGGACTTAGTGTTTGCTTGATGTTAGTAAAACATTTTGATGTAGTATCTTGTTAGGATAATCCTATGTCACTTTACTCCACTAATGTCTGGAGTTATTTTTCCTGACTGCCTGCTCAATTCCCTTATTGAAGTCAAAATTGCCTTACGAAAGCTGCATGTGGAAAAACAAAACTTCTGATCTTAGAAATCTTCCTAAGATGCTATTTAATGAACATAATAGAGCAATTATTTTTCTGATATTCAAGTATTGGAATAAAGTTCACGTTTTGAACCTACCCAAAGGAGTTGTTACAGTGCTGCAAGAAAGAGACATGATAAATTATTATGCTATCAGGAATATGTTTTTTAAGGAATTTAAAAATAACTGAAATAAGATGGAAACTAATCTTGATATTTTTTATTATTTTTTGACATTTTGTAATTCTCTTAAAAATAGCAGGCAGCTTGACTGTCAGGAAAATTCAGTCCATTTATATCGTCTGAGGCTTTTAATTTATATCCTACTTGCACTTTGGAAATAAGAACTGAAATTCATTTGCATTTTTCTTGGCTTTGGCTAATTAGCTTGGTACAGAAACTTTTTGCTTAAGATTATCATGCTGCACTTCAAGTAGTGTTCAGTGTTCACTGAATAATGCAAATATAACCTCATTTTTTAGAATTGGTGTATTACATGCACTAGGTTATATTGTTTTTCTTGATGCTAGGATTGTAACCAGACAGAATTAATTCCAAGGCAAGGTTTGTGCTTTTCACAGGTGCTTGATGTTTTGTATTCATAGTAATTGTTTTCCCTGATGTACAATGCAAATTAATATTTAATGTTATCGCACATACTACTTAATGTTATAAAAACTGCTTGGAATTGCATATCAGGTTTGAATAGGTGGCAATATAATGGTATTTCTTAGCTGGTAAGGGTATCTACTTAAGGTGTGTTTTTTGAGAAATTACAAAGCTTAAAAAAGTACTTCAATTGTAATTCTTTAAACTTGTTTTTAAAAAAATGTTCTAAACTGCAGTTTAGTACATCCATTGCATCCTGCAGGAGGCTTTATATATTTCCATAGGAGTTGCTTTTTGGTGGAAAAGTACTGAAGAATTATGAACAGAAAAGGCAAAAGAAAACAATTCATTGTACAGAGTTAAGTTTCTGTAAATTTCTAGAGCTATTTTTTAACAGTAGTTGCTGAAGGTAACTGCTTGTGATATGGTAATAAATTATTTTTTAACAAATGAATTTCTGATTTCCTATACAGGAAAAAGGAGGAAGGGAGTATTGTGTGTCTTTTTATTTTTTTTCCTCCTCCTCCTAGGTAACCCATATAATAAACAGTTAAAAGGGGAAAAACCTTATTTACTAATTTGATGGGGGGTGGGAAGGGGGGAGATTTGCTTTTCTATTGCATTTGAGGGAAAAAAAATAGAGCTTTTGTTCATGCAATCATAAGGTGCTTTGTATTTTTATAGTCTTTGCTGCTCCTAGCTTACCTCATAAGGAATGGATCAGAGCGTGTTGTTACAAGTGCCAGAGAACACATTTATGATTTGCGATCCCTGGAAAATTACCACTTTGTAGGTGAGCAATAGAAAAATCTTATAAGCAAATTAAAACAGTAGTTGGAGTTGTCAGTCACCTGAACCAGCTTAGAAGCTTCCCCAGTCTAATTAGAATGTGACTGTTGCCAGTTGTGTGAAGAGTGCAGAATCCAAGACGTGGGACCCTAGAGTATTAATTAGTGAAGACAAGAACTTGCAGAAAAGACTGGCTAATAACAACAGAACCAACACAACATGAGTGTTCGGGTTTATATTAAAATATGCACTAGAGACTGGTCCCCTGTGGTGTCCGTAAAGGAATAGCTTTAATCATATGGGAAGAAAAGGTTAGAGCTCCAAAACACACACATCTGTTTGAAGCTGGGTTTCTTTCCTCCCACCAAATAATATTTACAGTGCAAAGGCAGCAAGGCCAGTGTGTGTTTTGAATGTGAAAAAGGCTGGGAAAGCAGCACATTTAGCTTGTAGTTCATCCTAACTGAAAGAATTTTTTCAAAAATTCAGTTTTGCAGTGATAGTGAATTCTAGCAATTAAAGTTGCAAAAGCCAAAAATGCTAAGAAAAAAAATATAATTTGAAGGGTTAAAATACTGGAGTGGGGAATACCATTTCTATTGCAGTATCTTTAATTTTCAGTGCTTCAGCAGCTGTTAGATGTTTCTAAATACAGCATTCAGTGAGAACTGTCTCCTTTATGTAAGGATGAAAAATTGTGTGGAAACAAAATATCTAGTCCCCTTTAAACAAATGCAACGGGCTGTAAGATTTTTTTTGACTGCTCTGTTCGTAATTACTTTTCTATGAGTTTGTAATGTTGCTGTTGCTTCTGTTGCTGCCTCTGACTTTTCTTCATTGCTTTTCTCCCCTCTTCCATCCCCCCTATTCGGCATTATCTACATAGATGAAAACGGGAAAGACCAGGGTATAAATATACGCCAGAAGGTAAAAGAAATGGTTGAATTTGCTCAAGATGATGATCGTCTTCGGGAAGAGAGGAAGAAAGCAAAGAAGAACAAAGACAAATACATTGGGGTTTCTTCAGACAGTGTTGGAGGGTTCAGATACAGTGAGTACTTGGCTATGTTGGTGAAGACTTACCAGCCTTCGCTTTCAGATTGGCTAAATATGTAGCAATAAACAGATAACTAGTCAGGAATTTCTGGGATGTTCCTTTAGATGCTTTTTTTCTTTACAATTTTTTAGTTGCCAGGGTTGATATTATTTGCAGGTTAATTTTGTCCTTTTTAACCTATATACATATTTTAAACGAATTCTTAAAGTGTGTTTTGGGTTTTTTTTTTGTTTTATGTTTGGTTTTGATGTTCTTCAGTATCTGGGTGAGCTTTCAGGTAAATTAACTAGAAACGTCTTATTAGAAAATGACGCTAATCCATTGGATTAGCTGAAACCTTGCCATTTCATCTTTACCTATGTAGGATCTCATTCCAAAATGAATGCTGCTGATGCAGAAATCTTTTTCTTAAAGTTTGTCTTTAACTGTATCTGCTAGTGAGGAGGTCCCAGTTAACATCACAAATTTCTAAACTTTTCTTAACAAAACAGATATGAATGTTTAAAATGAAACAAATGTGTGGTGGGTCCCACCATAGGGGTAGTGTTTAAATAAACCCAGACTTATCTTAAACTATCTTAATCAGTTTGTAGCAGCAAATATTCTGATTGTAAGTACACCTGTCAGCTGTTTATAAGCTAAGATGTCAATAGAAAGGTCTTGACACTGGTGTTTAGTAAAGATGTTCAGGTTACTCAGTGGCTGCAGGAAAGTAAGTTGTTTTATAGTACCTCTTTGTTTCACTTTTTTAGTTTTAAAATGACTACACAAAAGAACAAAATTGTTACCATACATTTTACACTTGTCTCAGTATTTTGGTATGCCTTTGTTTTTGTGAGTGTCTAAATGTATACAAGTCTTTGATTTACCTCTTAGCACACAGCTTACCCAAGAATGGAATATCATGCATTAAGTAACTCTTTGTGGCATGTTGCATTTCTCATAAGTTGTTTGTACAGCTGGAGCTGATTGTGTATCTTGTGCTTCTCCAGCAGTGTCCAGCAGTATCCTGATGCACTGTATTGGGCACTGCATTGAGACTGTGTGGTTGTCATAAAAAAAAGTCTTTGTATCTGCATTCCTGCCACTTAATGATTGGCATTACATGCTGGGCCTTGCTGTAATAGTGTGGATTCATGGTGGGAGCTTTCAGATTGCTTTGAAAACTTGTAAGGTTTATGCTTGTAGGGGAGGGGGGCTTGAGATGATTTCTAAAAAGACTACAGGCACGTTTTTGCTGTTATCTTCATTATTTCTTGTCTCAACGCCTTATACAGGTGAAAGATATGATCCTGAGCCCAAATCAAAATGGGATGAAGAATGGGATAAAAAAACTGCTTTTCCATTCAGTGATAAACTAGGTGAGCTAAGTGACAAAATTGGAAGCAGAATTGATGATACCATCAACAAGTTCCGAAGGAAAGATAGAGAAGACTCTCCAGAAAGGTGCAGGTACTAGAGCTATTTTTAACACGAATTTATTCTGTAAAATTGTTACAATAAAGCTTTGACTCTGCTATTTGCTAGTTAGCTCCCTGACCTTTTTCTGTATATGAAAATGTCTTTAGGGTCAGTACTTGTTTTCTGGACTTCCTTGTGCAGCTCTTAGGGAATAATGCAGCTCTGAGAGATAACTGCTGTTGGCTGCCTTCCATGACAGCCCCTTGCTTAGATGGCTGCTGGCAAGACAGGGAATTTGGCTCAAATTTCCTAAAGCCATGCTTGTCTCAGCATTTCAATGGTCCGTCTTGTGCCAGGGTACTTGAGGCTCCCATTTCATGCTACAGTTACTGCAACTGTAAGTGCCAATGAAGAAGGATGTGGAAAACTGCTTCAGTCCATTGGCACATGTATTTGTTGTGCTGCTTCTTCACTGAGCTCACCTGTTCCAATATTAAGAAAATGATGTCAATTTGAATTGAACCTCAGAACAAACCTGTCATATTTCACATCTGGCTATTTTTCAGTAAGGAAGAAAATTTGCACTACTTTGCCTGCAGGAAGATGTTTAAGTGCACCTTTAACAGGTGTATTGAATTTTATTATCTGGAGATCAAATCCATGCTTAGAATCTGAAGTTGCTGCAGAGGAAAAGGCGAAATATATTGAAATTTCCTTTTGAGAAGAGCTTAAAATTCAAATTTGCACTGAGATTTGATTAGTATATTTCTTCCCATAGTATGTTCAGAAATATCCAACTTGCATATATACACAGGTGCATTTGCATATATGTGTATACTACTCCCCTGACCAAAAAAAAATCCAACAGTAGCATTTCTGAGCAAAAGGCAGTGTGGCCTTGCTAGAATATTAATAAATCATAAATCTGGTACTCTTTGCACACATCAGGATTCCCTCTTAGAACTTACTATCAATGGACTACAAAGAGAAAGGATCAGAAGAGAGGTAAACAATTTCAGATTTAACAATGGTGCATTCCTCTGCTCTTCCGTACTTACCTTTCAAAAGCAACTTGTCATGTGAAGTCAAAGCTTTCTAGCCATATTTCATGTAAAGCATGTGCTGTAAGCAAATACTACCTCGTTCTTTCTACCTCATCATTAAATGGCTTCTGGGTTTTTGCTTGTACTGGTACAGTCTTGCATTCTCCAGTGTTTTAGACTATCCCTTCCGCAGTCTACTTTGTCTTGTGCCATAAGCAGATTATTTTGATTTCCTGATTGTACATCTCTGCACCAAGTTAAAACTATCTTCAATAAAACTACATTTTTTTTGATTATTGATTTAGGTTTTGTGTAGAAGGTATTTTATTGGAGAAGATAAAATTTGTGGATTTCTTTGTAAAAAGGCATCATTTTTGAGGTGTTACCACAAGTCTCTAAGATGATTTAATTCCAAGTAGTAAAATGTCTGTTTATACCTAAAGCTACTGTAAATAACAAACCTCGTAATTCATATTTTAATGCATTGGCTGAATACAAATACAAAGCTAAATACTGGAACCTCAATTAATAGAGAAGATGGATTTATAATAATCATATGTGATTTGAGCTCATAACAAAACACTTTGTTCTAAATGCTTTGTGAAGTCCTTGTACTTCTGTTTTTCTGGACTTGAAACAAATTGGCTTTCTAAAATCAGAAAGTCTCCAAAACACTTTCTACTTTATTTGTATTCTACTAGTATGCGAGAATGTTTTGTATTACAGTAATGTCTTCCTAGGAAAAGTGACTGGTGATGCTCACTGAGCTTTTAAATCTGCTTGTTGTGTGTTCTGTTCTAATATGATAGCTTTATAAATCACTATTTCTTTTGCACTGCACAGCCAATAAAAGTTTTGAAGTGCCAAGACAGAATAAATCTGGATTGTTCATTTTTAGAAGGGGTAACGGTTCAGATGACAGTCTTTCTGATGCATGCAGCAGGAAGGCTTGGCCCAGCTTTTGTATTTCTATCTGGATTTATGAAAATGGCAGTTCTTTCTTCCCCTCAAAAGATGCTGAAGTAACTCAAGTGGTAATCTAGCTCATATCTGTCTTATAGCAGAATTAATTGAAACTGCAGTTCACACAACTAACTCTGTAGAAACCTAATTTATGTTTCCTCATAGAAGAAAAATATTTGTATTGCTGTGAAGACCTGAAGTCCTTTTTCAGTAATATATCCCCTTGCAATTAGAGAAGACCAGGAAACGATGCTCAGTGGGGAAGGAAAGCCTCTGGTTTTCTTCCGTAGTGCTTGTTGGTTTGTACTTTTTAGACAAATAAACCAATAGCTGCCCAATTCTAACCTTGTGTTTTGGAACTATACCCTTTAAATTACTTGTAAATACACAGATGTTCTTGTGAAGTGTTACTTTTAGCATAAAAATTCTTTTAACTCTGTCAATCCTTGTTTCTGCACTATTCAAATTGGTTAATGCAGATAACAGGATAGAAAAGAAGCAAAATGTTATTTGGCTGTCCTATAAAATGATCCAGTAGCTGTGTGCATGTTTGTCTTTGAAGCAACTTTCATGTAGAGCATTAGCTTTGCAGCAGGTTGTTTTAGATGATCTCAGATTAGCAGTAAACTATTGCCTTAAGGGGTATTGTTTTTTAGAAAAAAAAAATACTAAGGCCCAGGAAGAGCCCATAGGCATAACTTGGTTTACAGAAGTTGTAACCATCTACTTTTTGTAAAGGTTGTAGAGTAGTACGTTTGGTACAATACTATCTATAACTATATTTTTTCCATTCATTGTGTAATTCTCTGGTGAAGCACTGCAATTTTACTATTCTGGGCATAGTAAATACTTAGAAGAAACATTTATCTATAATGTTTCATTGCTGTTAATGTGACCATTAAAGAAAAATTTAAAAAAAAAAAATCCCTTGAGGCAGTTTTGAAGTGGTACAGTTTGTCAGAGAAAATTGAGTATTGTAATGTTTGTCCTACATTCTGGCATATACGTTCAATTTCCTTTCTCAAAAGCTTTTAGATGTTTTGCTGTAGATCACCAGTCACTTATTCCCATTCTTACATTAGCGAGATTAATCGCTACCAGTTCCTTTGCAGGAACTCCATTGATCAGAGTTTGATGCCTGTCAATCACTTGCTCAACCCACAGAGGTGCATAAGGAGCAGGCAGGCTCTGTTGGGAAGCCAACCACATTGCAGCAGGTTTTTAAAGGCTGAGTCTTAGTTGTGATTGTCCTGGTCTTAAGTACTTTAAAAGAGAGCTTCAATCCCCAAAGCCGCAGCAGTGTGGGATTATGTACCGTGCTAATGTGCAAATTGGTCTTCTCTGGGGGCTTGCATTAAAACCCTGATGTCACAAACAAAAAGTGCTTAGTGGCTCCCGTCTATTTGGGTGCATAAGCAGTGGAAGCTGGTGCACAGAAATCCCAAACAGCAACAGTAGCCTGTTGTTAACAAGTCAGATTTGAAGTGCCTTGGAAGTGCAAGGGTGGGTGATGATGTTAGAGCCCACCTGTCTGTATGAGGCTGCCTAAAGCTGATACTGGTAGCCACAAGGTTGGCCTACCACTGTACTTCCCCCTTTCCTTTCAAGCTTTTTCTTTTATAACAAATGGGGACATTTGGGCACTTATATTCACTGATGTTAATGAATTGAGCCATCCCAGTGGTGAGTAGATAATATGCACAGAGGAAATGACACATGCAATGTATTCCAAAAAGCCTGCTATTGCTAACAGAACAAAGGTACCCTCCAGAGTATATTGCAGTTACTGTCATAGTCCCATTGACAAAGGGACATTCTTTCTTAAATTTTGCAGTTTTAGTATTCTAATGCATTATTAAAATACAAAAACCTTCCATTTTCAACTGTGTGCCCAAGAGGGAATTGTTATTTTGAAATAATTTTCAATGTATTTAAGCTTTCTCTACAGCAGTTTTTACTGTTATATAGAAATCCTACCCAATTTCCAATACGGCTGTTGAGGGATGGGGGGAACATTGTGCCTTGTTTGTGTCAAAAAAAACTTAAAATGTAAGAGCATAAAATTTGATAGATTAAACAATATTATGCAGCAGTGTCCAACAAGTTTTCATGTAAAATGGTGATGTTTCTCTTCTACATTTGAAGAGTAAACATGTGTTTGCTGGTAGAAAATGAATAGTAGCACTGCATGATTGTGTAAACATTTTTTTTCCGCAGATATTCAATATAAAATCAAAGTTTGCTTAGCTAGAAAGAGAAAGGGGTTAGTGCTATTCTTGAAATTTGAAAGATGGTACCTTTATTTGGTTCACTGCCACCTTCCATGTTTTGGTGCAAGTATTCAGCAGACTTGCAAACTTTATTTTTTTTTCTCTGAGGAGTTATATAATGTGAGGCGGAGATCCTGTCAGAAGGTAGCTAAACAGCTAGATTCCTTTCAACTTCTGCCATGAACTTTGCGCGGTGTTTAGCAGAATAACTTACCTTTCTCTCCCTAGTGTGCATAATAGGTGCAGTGCTATACAACCTTCATGATGCAGGTTAGAAGGATAAAATACTAACTGCATGAAATCCAGGAGGAAGTATTACTATTTCTTTATTAGTCATCACTATATAGAACTACAGTAACCAAAGCTCTTACAACCTAAGCAAAATGTCCACTGAATTAAGTAAGAAATAATGAAAGAATATTTTTCTATTGCTTTTGTTTTTCTAGTGACAGCGATGAGGAAAAATCAAGAAGAGGTAAATCTCCCAAAGCTGAGTTTAAAGACGAAGAGGAAATTGTAACAACCAAACATATCCATATTACACAGGCTACAGAAACTACCACCACCAGACAAAAACGCACAGCAAATCCTTCTAAAACCATTGACTTGGGAGCAGCAGCACATTACACAGGAGATAAAGCAAGTCCAGAACAGAATGCTGCTCACACTGCACAGCCTACAGGAAAGGTGAGGCAACAGGAGAGCGCAAAAACATGACTTTGGAATCAATGTTCTTCTAAAGCAGTTTCCCTTTAGAAACACTTCTTTGTTATGCAACATTCAGGGGAAGTATTTTATCAAAAAGTACTAAGGTGGGGTTTTCGAAGGCTGTGAAATGTTGAATTATAGAATACATCTTCTGTGATCATTTTAAGATGTATTTTTTTGTTTTTCATTTTTAACCTAGGCATTACTACCACACTTACTGTTTAGTAAATGTGAAAATCTTAGCCTTATGTGTGAAAGATTCCTTGAACCTGCATACTTGTTTCCAAATTGGCAAGCTCTTCAGTTGTTAGAAAGAAAACTCAGTCACTGGTTGGTCAATATTTGATCTGAAATTTAGGCAGGTTCCAGTGGCTGACTTCAAAACCAAGCAGGCTGTTTCAAAAAAAGATTGAGTGTCATTTAAAAAAAGTGCTGTTAGTTTTGTAATAGGTGAATACCTGCATTTCAAATGTCATTTCACATCTGATGACTTAAAATTACATACTTTTAGGCTCTGCTCTTAGACACTGCAAGTAATACAGCTGACACTTCAACCAAGTTATTTTGAATTACCTGCATAGCATTTTCAACTTGCCTGAATTTTAAGATGTTTCTTCAGCATCTCTTAATTTCAGATTTTTTTTGAATTATTTTCACGGCAAATTCTGCTATGCTTGCTTGTATAAATCAATTTTACACTTCCATGTATTGATATTCCATGTGCTTAAAGGAAAAATGGATCAAGTAGAATATTTTGTCCTACTAGAATTTCACCAGCTGCTTTTTTCAGGATACAGTTATTCATGATAGTAGAACAGATAAATTATTACTAATTTCTTCTGTTTCCTTCTACTGCTTTTAGCCCTAGTAGGTGTAATAAGAATTGTACAAGTGCTAAGTATTTCCCTCTGGGCCCCTTTTGCTCAAGGCAGAAGCCTTATCTGTGAACACATGACACAATTTTTATTCTGTTTTTTTGATTCTTCTTGTACAAACTTTGTACCAAAGTGAATGTGCAGTTTAAATGGTAGGAACCTATAAAGGCTGCACTTACCAGATTTTTTTTCTTTTAAGAGTTGGTTGGGGGTAAGAGAAGATTAATTGTGTGGTTTCTTCAGGCTTCTGTACCCTCTGGCAGCAAGTCATCTAATGACTTGGTCGATCTGTTGTTTGATGGAGCCAGTCAGCCAGTCTCAACAGGTAAGCCCATTCTGGTTTTACATTTTTAATGCTTATTTTGAAGAACTAATTCTGGTGATAAACATACTTTATCTGAGCAATACTACTACGTAAATAGAGGAATAAATACATTTAAAAATGACTGCCTGGAATCTTTTGTTAGTAGCATTGCATAGGATTAAAGCTAGCAATGCCAAGATTAACTACCTGATCAGTGTGTCAGAAACTGAATTTGCAATGCAGTTATTTTTAATTAACTCTAAAAGAAAGTGCAATCCATTCAGTTTTAAGCATTCCTTGTAGTGCAGTTAAGGGACTCAGCAGGTATGGAAATGGATGATGTTCATATAAACCTTCATCTAAACTATATGGTAGACTTGTTTTTTTATCTCATATTATCTTGGCCCTTGGTTGATCCCAACTGTAACACCAAAGTAAAAATGCTGCCCAAAAGAAAACTGCTCATTATCAAAATTGTCCCTTTAACTCTTTTAATGTGAAACTGCGTTTTAAATCCATTCAACCTTGAAGTGAATTTGAACTTTTGCTTCAAATTGGGCTTTCCTCTGTTTCAAACAAAGCTAAGACAGCTTTCATATTTTGGCATATTTGAATCTTTTATCAGTTTGGTTCTCTGCTATAGAAAGCTTTTTATTATTATTTTTTCCTTCTCTCTTTTGCAAAGCAGCATTTAAAAGTGGTGTTGAGGAGAGGCGTGTTACCAGCTGGTCCTGCTAAATAACCTCTTTCGTGACCTGGGAAGGCAGATGGAAAGGGTTCATTTATAGTGACAAATCTCGCATGGGAATCTTTGAGGATAGCTCATGTTGAGAAGATTAGCACTGTCCTTCATGTGCAGGTCATCTGTTACGACCAGGGCTCCTTGCAGCACAGGGTGTGGGAACATTCCCGGTGTCACACAAGATGCAGGGAAGGGGTCAAATGCAGCCTTTGATCTGTGCTGTGAGGAAATTGGCAGGGAAGTGCTGTGGCTGTCAGGAACTCAGGATTTGCTCATCTGTGTGCAGAGACTGGGAAGAAAGGTGGTGAGATTTGGAGGTTTACACATTAGTAAAACAGCACAGTTAGTTTGCAAGGGGGAAGGCTGGTAGCAAGGAGTAAGATGAGGCAGAATCCATGGTTAGACCTTCTGAAAGTAATATTTGATGGCACTGAAGATCATGTTCTTCAGTGTTTTTTTTTTTTCTGATGCCTTTCCTTAGATAATTACTTCACTCAGCTTAAGTTCTGCCACCTTTCTCAGACTCACTGATTCATTTAAAAACAGGCAAAAAAAAGGTGGAGAAAAAGGTTGACTAGTTATCTTAGGTTTGAACTTGCTTCTGGTTTCAAAATTAAATTAATTCCTGGTTATTTGTGTAAAAGCCCAGGAATAATAGGCATTCTATTGATTTTATTTTTTTTCTTTTTTTTGAGGATATGGTCTGATAGAATTTGAGACCACAGCATCTATGTTGCTCATTCTGCATATAAAAAACCCAAACCATTAACCTATTTTGAACTCTAACAGGGATGCACATAAAAAGATACTGGGAAAATGTTAATTGCAGTGCACAGTAAACAGCATAGCTTAATATTTCACTGACTCATCCTACTCTTTTCTTTGTAAGGGTACACTTAATATAAGGGTATACTCAACATAAAACTTCTGTATCAACTTGCATAAAGCTACTTTTAAGATTATACCAGAAATTGTGATGAAGAAATTTGTTTTGTGTGAAATAGCTTCCCTTTTGAAAAGGTGGTAAAACTACAGTAGTGATATATTCCTAAAAACTGAGACTGTCTTTGCATTCTCCTCTCATGTTTTATATCATATGCTACATGCATGGCAAGAAAAGGCCATTTTCCCTTGTAAGAACAGTTGCCTTGCTGGCAGTGTCTACAGTAAAATAACATTAAAAAGAAATACAAGTACACATGTATTAGAAAGTAAGTGGTTCCTTTTATTACTGCTAGCCATTTATTAAAAAGGAGATGGTTCTAGTTTAATTAACCCAGTTGAGAGTAGCAGATGGGGCAGAATGTCTTGCAGCGATAAGACAATTCAGAAATGGCACCAGATGTTGGAGCTGTCCCTGGTGGTGTTTGAGTGCAGCACAGATGTTCCAGTCCCACCTGGCTAGTTTCTAAGCACTGCAGGCTAAGCAGCTGTGATGTAACCTATATAATGTACGCATAACACTAAAAGCAAAATAATTGAACTGCTGCAGCTTCTTCAGAGGAGGGGGGAGGGCTGTTTGGAGGTTAAATCGTTGAGGACAAACAACTAAACTCAACTTTTTGGCTTTCTCGGGTCAGTGGAATAGCTGCCTAAAAGCAAGAGTGAGAATAATTGGCTGATTGCTGTCAACTATGTCTTGGGTTTGCAAAAATACTTTTGTTTTCTAGTATATAATTGTTACAGGACTTTCTTGTAGCTTGGCTGTATTTTTTTTAAAACGAAAAAATGTTACTATGCTGCCTTCAGAAGTTAATAATTTATTTGCTAGTATAAAAATGTCTGGTTGGAAAACTTAATGTTGATGCTGTGGAAAGGAAGAAAAATTATTTAAAAACAAACAAAAATCATACAGATGCAAGTTCTGTCCTTGAAATTCCAGCTCCGTTGCAAAATCTTTCATTCTTTAAGTAACATAACTAAGTAAAAGACATTTAATTTTTCATGACAAGTAGCATAATAAATTAACAATATTTCCAATATATATTTGGGTTTTATCTATTATACTTTAAAAGTTTTAATTTCATCAACTGCCAAACTAATGCCATCACTATCTAGCTGAGTCCTTGTTAACCTTTTTAGATCTCTCAAAACTTATTTTTAGAGGTCATAAGCACAATTTGTATCTTGGGATCCTCTCTTAGAGGAAGGGAAAAAAAAAGGAAGATCTGCAGTGCAGTTGGGAATATTCCAGCTTGTTGTTCATGCATGTGTATGTAAAGTGTGGTGATGAATAGGAAAAACATTGCAGACTTATGGAGCAGAATCAATAAATCCATCTTGCCGAGCACGGGACAGCTTTTCTTCATAAATCCCTCATACAGTTAAAGCAATGGATCTTTGCACTTCACTTCTTTTTGTTTCTAGGTGGATCAACTGACCCATTTGGAGGATTTGCCGATTTTAGCTCAGTTGCTGCTTCAGCAAGTTTCCCATCATCGCAGGGTAGGATAATTTACAGATTGAGATGATATTGAGGGGCGGAATGAGAGATGGGGTGCCACATGGCATTACTGACAGGCCATTTGCTGGGCAAACTCTGTTTTTTGCATAACTGGACCACAAGTGCTAAATTTAGTAAGGAAAAGGCGTGTTATTGGGCATGGCACAATGTATCTTTTTGGACCTGAAGTTTTTTTTTCTGAACTTGGTCATAAAAATACATTGTAGAAATTTAAAATATATCCCTGTTCAACAAAAAGCACATAATAAGACAGCCTCAAATCTCATTTTAAAATTCACTTTAAGATAGTGCTCACCTGTTTTATTTGCAAATAGTCTTTTCTTCTAATACTCCAACTAACAGTTTGTAAAGCTACTGGGTTGAAATAGGTCTGCTATTTAAAAAAGATGACTTGCATGAAGTGCAAGATAGTCTGTTCAGCATAGTTGTGCTAATGCTCTGAACTGGAAAGTGCTCAGAAGTGCTTTATGTTGCTGTTCACAGCTTCCAGACATGCACAGAGGGTTCAAATCTGCCATAAGAACTTTAATTATATGGGCTGGGCAGTAAATTACATAGATTTATGCTTATCCACAATATAATAAAGAGAACATAGGGGAATAATGATGAAAAACAGCAATAGAATTTTTGACTTAGCTAAAAGTTCAAATTAAACTCTTGTACTGCTGAAAGCATGGAACCAAATCATAAAATAATTGGTTACTCCTACTTGCCCATCTCTCAAACTTGACAAAAAGGCAGGATGGTGAGCAATGGGAAGTAGCAGCCCACCTGTGCTAGAAAAATGATAGCCCCTGAAGACATCCTCAGATCCTGCCTGTCTCTTAAGATTAAAAGAAAAAGTTATTGTCATAGTTTAAAGAGAAGGATAAAATTGTTGGCTTTGTCAGAAGCATAATGAGGTGAATATAGACACGCTATTTCTCAAGCTTCCACTGAAGTGTGGGCTGCTGTTGGAAGGCTGGGTATGGCAGAGGGGGGATTACGTCAAACTGGGCTTCTGTGCACAGTGTAAGCTCGCTGAGAGGTTTTGAATTTATGTATGTGTATCTGGGGGATGAAGATGACCAATCTTTTCTTTTAGCCTACCCAAATGACAATTTCTTTACAAAAAATATTTTCCCCTCTTAAAAGAAACCTAATAAATATATCCAGATTTAATTTCTGTTGGTTGTGAACAAGTCTCTTCTATTCACAGGATTGACACTTAAGGCTGTTGGATCAGTACTCGGCTTGTACTCAACTGGTCGCATGGGTGTAGGATTAGGTCTAGTATAAGAAGACAATAGCAAAAAATATATATATCTGCGAGTTACCTGCAGACCTGCTTGTAGTCAGCATGCCAGTCCTCTGCTGTGTTAAGAAATCTCTATTGGGCACTTATTAGTTAATATACCTTTAATTTACTTGGCAGGAAAAAACAGTTCTATTTTTTTATGGGCTTCCTTAGTCCAAACTAAGTTGCTTTGCAAACACAAAGCCGCCTACTATGCAAATAATTTGTGTGTTAATACAGCTTAAATTGATACAATCCTTTATCTGCATTAATGTATGATTAATCTATTCCAATCGCCATTATGCAAGGGACAAGGAGTGCTGTGAAATGATTAATCATTCCTGAACAGCGTAAGCCCCTCTAGAAATCTTTTCCTTCTTGATTAATCATCTTAGAAGTTGCACTAAAGGGGCAAAACCTCATTCCTTTTACCCCCACTCCATTATTGTGTGCTCAGTGCATGGGTCTGCATGCAGAAGCAGCACACTCAGCATTTACTAATCTATCAGGAATATTTAAAGTAGGTCTTTAATTTTTAATATGCAATACTAATTGAAATACTCTTGTATAGGCCTTCATTGTGAGGGAGATCAAAGCAAATATTCTAGGAAAGCCCAAAGCTGATGAATGTTGGTGCCCTTCATGCCCTGAAATTGGTGCCATTACTTAGATTTTTGTGATGATTTTACC
>JAUBNY010001072.1:1265177-1285416 GCA_032275445.1 Crypturellus soui
CTAATGTGTCTGCCAGCTTACACAACACGACCTGGGAGGGCAGAAGGACTACTGGAATAACCGAATTGAACTTCCAGCTAACCCTGCCACTGTGCCTCTATCAAAATCCAAAATTATGAGCTACTGATTTCTACCTTGCCAGCCTCCAGTCTTACTGATTCAAAGATCTTGGGGCTTTTTGGTCAACAAAGCCCAGCAGCTGCCAACTAGTCTGCAATCAACCGCTTCTAGTTTAACATGGAGCAACTCCAGTGTTTTGTAACTGAATTTGTCCCAGCTCTGTCTGCTGAATGCCATCTGCTTGCTCACAAAACAGCAACAGGCTTGTCTCAAAACTGCTTTCCTCTCTGCCTTGCCTTTACTGTTTAACGTTTTTCCCATCTATTTGCTGAATATCTGAGTACTTGCAAAACATGCCAGATCCCAAGAGCGCAGGAGGAGGCAGGCAGGGTGCTCCCCTGTTAATATCTAAAGCACTAGAACAAAGTTTCTAGCCAAGGTGCATCGTTGCATGTGGGTGGAAAAATTACCGAGTTCCTCCTTATCCTCATGTTTCTACCACACCCAACGCATCCTTCTACTGCAGCCTCACCCCTGAGTGGGGGAAGGACAATGTGATTGTGGAGCCTCTCCAGCCACGTGGAATATCACAGAGACTTTTTTTTTTAGTAAGAGTTCAATTTTCTGCCCATGTTCATGTCAGATTTATGCAGCAGTCACTTGTCTTCCCACAAGCACGGGTGCTATAGCTGAGTGCTCGCAGCACCATGGACAGGCTGGCAGGGGGGCTGGCCGGAGACATCCCACCTTCTCCCCAAACCAGGAGCCCACCTTGGTCGTTCTGCAGTCTCACTCACTCTCCCCTGAATAAGTAGTTTAGGATTAGGATATAGATTTACAACCCCTGTCCTCCCCCTTAAAGAAGGACACATTCTAATGACCTACATGAGTTTCTTGAGCTTCTTCCATGGATATATATATATTTTTTCTGATTGGAAAAAATTCCTTAACTGGGGAGACTTTCCCAGAGGAGCAGGGGGGGATTCTCACCACCTCAAATGGCCAACAGGCTGCCCTGGGTGCTAAGGTAGTGGGATAGGGTGAGCACCTAGTCTCCTGCATATTAAGTCTCCAAAGGAAAATACCCTCCTTTCCCAAAGCCCCCGAGTGACACGCACGGCGCTTGTCACTTCCCGAGACTTGCCGAAACCAAACTTCTCTGATCCTGCCCCGGAGGCAAAGGGAGCGGAGCGGAGGGCAGCCCCGCACCGGGCCTGGACGCGGGGTCGCGGTGCGGGGCTCAGCCCGTCCCTCCCCTCGGAACCCGCAGGCCCCGGTGGGGCACATAGGGCCCGGGCTCGCCCCCCAGCCGGCCGCGGCACCCACCGTTGCTGCAGCTGCCGTTGGCCTCCAGCGGCTCCATGTCCTGCTCGTGCCGGGCCGGGCGGGCTCAGCGCATCCCGCTGCCCCCGGGAGCCGCCGCGCTGGGCCGGGCCGGGCCGGGCTGCGCCGCGAGCACCTGCCCCGCCGGCTCCTCCTCCTCCTCCTCCTCCTCCTCCCGGCTCGGCGCAGGGGTGGGTGCACGTGCGAGGCAGCCCGTGCCCTCCCTGCAATCCGCTTTCCCCTGCCATGAAGGCGACCCCCCTGCAAGCCCTGCACCCTCTGCCCCAAGCAAGACCCCTGCTGTGAGAGCGTCCCCAGCCCGATGTCCCCTGCCTCATCAGGGCCTGAGGAGGGGAGGAATTGGGTAGGGAGGCAGCTGCAGCTCAGCAGCCCTTGCACACGTTTGGGACTAGCCTCTTCTGGCTCTGCCTGGGCTAAGCTCTGCAGGTGGACATGGATTATTCCTCTGTGATGTTCTTCTTTTCCTCTTTGCATCGTTTGGGAGCAATAGGAAGAAAGGAAAGAAATTGTCACAAAGCCAAGGGCTGCTTCTCTGCATATCTGGTGTGTGAACACAGTGCATGAGCCATGGGTACAAGGTTGTGTGCGCGCCTGGGCACGTGCTGAGCAGGCTGTGTGCTTTACACCGCAGAGAGCAGGGTACAGAAATTAAGAGTAAACAGGAGAAATTAAGCCCTGAATCATGCTTGTGTTTCAGAAGCTTCACTTACTAAAAAAGGTTGCTGCTACCTGTACTGAGTGTCGCTGCCTCCTGTGCTCAGAAAACAAGCTTTAGGAGGAGTTAGGAAGGATGCAAATTTGTAGATCTGTTTGTGGCAGGGTTAAAAGTTTAAAATATATTTTTTTCCAAGAACTGAATCAATACTTTACCTGTCTCACTACACAACCTATAAATGAGTGTACTGCACAGCAGATAGAGCAGCATGGTTGAAAGCAAAGGGCGCCTTGGGCTTTACTTCACCTCTTAGCCTGATTTCCTAAAGGAACAGACTAACAAGAACACATTTTACTATATGTTAAATCACAGGAATTACATTAAATGGGTTTAGCAAGGCTGTGTATGGCAACACAGGGGTTAGCAGCCACATAGGCTTGACATGGAATTGACTCCTTCACTTAGTCAAAGGTAAATTAAGACTGATAACATAGAGCAGCAATGTAACCAATGCCTTTGTTGTTGGTTTGTACCCTCATTTCAATGGGAAGTTTGTAATTAAGGGGATTCAGCTCTAAGCTATGACCTCACTGGTTGATACTCCCATTAGAGGTTTCCTTATAAATAATGTCCAACTCATCAGAAAACAGGGAGTCTTCCTAGTGGCTCATCCTTTAACAATGCAGTTCCTCCTGAAATACTGGTTTGCCAACCAAATAGCTTGACTGGAATCCAGGGGATAGGGCAAGACAGCTTTGTGGGTAAATAGCACCCTTAGCAACATCAAAAGACTTTCCCCTGCCCTTTCTTCTCTTCTCTCCCAGTCTAGAAAAATGATGGAAAAATAGTAGGTATCAGTTGTCCTGGATTATAAAACTCGTGGAAGCATCGTGTTAAGAGATGATTGAAGCTTTTGCCCTGGATGTCTGCAGGGTGCAACTCCCATGGAAACTTTCTGAACAGGGTTGCAATGTTGCTGTAGCTTTATATATTTTGAGGGCTTCAAGGAACAGTTTAGTGCTTCAGAGAGAGGATAAATCCTTTCTTTTCTGCCCATGAAACTGGTTAAAGAATTGCCTGGTGTTCAGATGACTGCAGCTCATGGAGAGATGCTCAAGGTTTGAAAAAATGGACTTCACTAACCAGACAGGTATTAATCCAGGCTGTCTCAGGGTGGCCATGTCTTCCATGGTTGGGGCAGTCATTTCATGCTACCCGAGGTTTGATGACAACGTCAATCCGGGAATTCCCAAGCCCGTCACACCCACTGTGCATTCCCACCCTGTGGCGGTGCCGCTGCGAGTACCTGCAGGTCTGGGCTGTAGAGCAGAGGAGTGAGCTGGGTTTGTCAGGCTGTAAAACATCCCCCAACTCGCTTTTGCAGGGTTGTTATTCTGTTTTCTCCATCAGTTCAGTGAGCCAGGTCATTGTGGCCCCATAAACCACATCTGCAGACAGGAGAGGAGCGGTGTGAGTCTAAGGGAAGGCAGGTGGATGTTCAGTGGGTAACAGAGACCTTGAGGCACCACAGCAGGAGTGGGTGTGTTAAAGCAGGCAAAACCAGATGTGAAAGTCGCTTGTCTTGCAGAAGGGGGTCACAAAGTCATTCTGTTACACTTTCAAAGTAATAAAACAAACACTAATAAAGTTCTCAGTGTGTGGGCAGAATGCCTTTAATCTGAGGACACAAATGTGTTTAGAAACATGAAGAAAACAATCGTGGGCCTGTGTTTTCAATTCCTGGTCCCTTAAGGCTGGCTGTCAAAGCGCCAGGCTGTTGGTCCCTGGTACTTGCAGCCAGTATCGCTGCTGGCTCCAGGTGAGGCCGGCGCAGCCTGTGAGCTCCCAGCACTGCCACAGCATCGCTGTCTGTGCTGGAGCCCACGACATACCAGCTAAGATTAATTTACAAAAGCAGGGGGAAGCACGGGTGGAGGAAAGGACCGAAACTCAGTGACTTGCCTAGTATCAGTGTCTGAGTCAGGAAGAGCATCCCACTCCTGCCTCAGCCGTTCCCTCGTGCAGAACCATGTTGAAATCAGCAAACAATTGGGCAACCTTCACCAGCAGCCTCAGAGGAGAGAGGAGAGCCTCATGTGTCAGGGATTTAAAGTAAACCAGAAAGATCAACAGAGCTGCCTGCCCATGGGGTAAAGTTCCCTTTTTTTTTTTTTTTCATGGAGAACCAGTGGGAACCATGGGAAGCCATTCCCATGAAGAACCCTTGGGAAGAAGCTATGAAAGGGAATTTTGGTTAAGGCATTTTTATCAAGAGCTGATGATGCTTCTAATCTCATAGGTCCCCTATGAGGGGATCATCAGTTGTTTCCCCCCGCCTTTTTTACAAAGCCATTTTTCCTTCATTTCTTCTTATTGCTTGAGCTCCATCTAGGAACGTCCAGCTCTCAGGGGGCTATTTGGTCTCTGTCCCCATAGCTCCTTCTGCAGTCAACAACCACCACAATTCTTAGGAATTCTAACAGGAACTGAAGAATGCTTTCAAATGGAAATGTGGAATAAATTGCAAGGAGAGTGTCCTGGAATACAAAGGACTGGGAAGGCTGTGGTCATAGAGGAAATCAGAGCCGCAGTTTAACTTTGAGTAGGGTTAGGCAATAAATCCCCTCCCTCTGCCCTTTTACACTGAAAGAAGTTTTCAAATCTATGGCAAGAGTAGGTCTTTCTCAAAAAGTAATCAACCAGTCTACGTTGGCTTGTTTTGTTGTAGGCCAGAAGCTTCCCTTTGCTTTTTAGTTTCTGCCAAACGACTGATGTTTTTTAGCAACACAATGTGGCCCTCGCTCTTCTTAGCTTTTTCCTTTGTGCCAGGTACAATCAGTGGCTCTCGCCAAATAATAGTTATTGCAGCAATGATGACGCCACGATGTAAAGTTAGCCCATTTCATGAATGAGCACAATTTTTATTTCGCTTCATCACAAAATTCATCCCACATTTGTTGCACACACTGTTGGTTGCTGTGTTACGGGACATATCACCATGTACCAGATGCTTTACTCTTACAGAAGCATTTTTTAATGAAGATGGAAACTTCTGTTGGCTGAATTTTAGAACAACAGCAAATAATAATAATAATACAAAACCAAAATATCATCTTCAGCTGCATAGCAAATATGGATCAAAAATTTAACACCGTATCAGATCACGAGCGTAAATATACCCCACCATAAATAAAATTCATTGTACAAAATAACTCAAGCAGCTCTTCATACAAATATGGTACATTTGACAAGAGTTTCTGAGAATATTTTCTTTTTGTTTTTTACACTTTCAATTCTTTTCTCTTTTGTTCTTAAACACACATGAATCTACTGGACTAGAGTAATGCAGGAGAAAAAGGACTAACATTGTTCAACGCTAATAACAAGTGCTGCCAGGGTTAAAAGGAAAAACTATTAAGTGCAGAATTTGAACCAGTTTGCTTTCCCTTCATATCACTGAAAGTCCAGCGTAGCATCACCTTTGTGATGTGCACTGCAAATAGTCACATTTTATAATATTAGGGTGACAGGAGCTGTTTACAATAATGTAGCCTGACTTCATTTTACAGACCGACCACACTTTCTTTCCCTATAGTTGCTGTATTGAGCCAACATCTTGTCTTTGAAGTAGGCATTCTGTGGTGGTTGGGAACTCCCAGGGAGTTTGCAGACTACTTCAATCAGGAAAATGTAGGTAAAAAAGCAAACACAGGGTTAGTTGACTTAAATTACCTGTACAGTTCATCATTCCTTGGAAAAATATTAGGTGCCTTGCCTGCAGATTGTAAAAGGCTGAAAGCCATGGAATTAAAAACCATGGGATTAGGGTATATCTGCATGGAAGACATCCAAACTTGGCAGCAAATCTGCAAGTGTGGAGAATTTACCATGTACCTTGGCAATTCATGACTATTAAGTGCTACTGTTAAAAATTTGCTCCCGATTTCCATTCATTATTACATTATAAAAGGATATGAAGGAAAAAATCCATTTCGTTGAGTTCTTTACAGACCTAAACTTGAACCTCTTCATATACAATCAAGGAGGATTAGAGAACGGAAACTAAAGACTATTTAAATCCTTTAGATAATAAAAGGACAATAACATCAAATCTCAGAAATGAAGACTGTACGATTATTTCTAGCAGATACCTCCTATTTGAGCAACAAGGCAAAACATCTGCATACGCTCTAGAGCCAAAAACAATTTACATCTTGTTCATGCACTTTGGACATTTTGCTTGAAATGTTTCATCCCTTGGAATCCAAAGGGGTGCATTTTGCCAGCAAATCTGAGGGCAACAGGTTTCATCTGCCTGTTCTGTTTAAGTACACCCAACTGTGTTTTTCAGGTTTTCAGGGAATTATTATGCCAAAACTACAGTAAAAGAATGCAAAGTTATACCCGTGCTTAGGTAAAATATCTCAGGGCTCACTCCAAACCTAAACACGTGAACACAGCTATGTAAATTCACCTTGCTATGTCCTGTTTTGTCTAGGTAGCTGAGACTGGACTCTGTGGTACCGTTCATCCTTCAGTTTTATATTCTTACTCATGCTGGTTCCTGGCAGGGTTCCAACACCCCATAACATGTCGGACACAGTGGGACATTTAATTTGTGCTGTTCCCAGAGGTGGCTCTGTGTGCCAGACTGGGTCTTCTGCCACCTTTTCTGCAACACATGCGTATCAAAATAACAAGCACTTACCATCTAGGTCAGGAAAAATAGGGTCTTAGTAAGATCTATTTTCCTCATATTTTGTTTTCCACAAAAAAATAAAGTGCTTGATTCTCCTCTTCCTTTAAAAATATATGTATCTGAAATCTTCTGACTCCAGTAGTTTCAGCAGTGTAGAGGTGTTGGAAAATCAGAACTGACATCCTTGGTGAAAGAGTGAAGCCAGGTCAGAGCCTCTCAGTGTGACTGGGTCCAAATGCTCTTCTGCTGCTCAACTTCATGACAAAAGGGAGATGATCTCACTTTCCCAGGCTGGGTCCTTCTCCTGCCACTCCAAGATTTCAGCCAGGCTTCCTGAGATTTCATTTTACTTTCAGATAATTGTGCCGCAGAATTTCCTCACTGCAGTTTAAATATCCTCAGCAGTTGAAGGAAACTCAAAATGTAAAATCTCATGTGTGGGATACACTGATTATCAAGGAAATAGGTATAACTGTGCTCTCCCCAAAACTTATCTCACACAGCATGATCTCCTCTTGTTAATAAAACTGTGCAGGCTGCTGTTTCCTAAGACCAAATATTCCAGCTGGGACATTTCCACTAATTGGTTATGTGTTCCCTCCCAGAGAATACGTGCTCAGGCTCTGCCTTTTTTGCATCTGTAATAGCATACAGCTTACAAGGCATGATGAATGAAAGGTGTATATATATCACTTCTGTATATCAAAACAGCAATTATCTGCTGTGACCTGATTAAATCTAAAGTTAAAAGTGTTCAAACTTCTTGTGGTAATAAGGCTAGCACCATGTTCTCCTGCTGTATATGGTTTGGTTTCCTTTCACTTCAAGCACAAACTTTTGTATCTCTTCAATTACATTACTGTTCCAAAGCAGAGAAGATGGTGAATAGAAAAAAACTTCTGGAAGTTTCCACTGAATTTGTCTTCAATAGCTGAGAGTGTTAGATGAGCTCAACTGCAGGAAAAACATATCCTGATGTTCCCTCAGAATACCTTTGGGCCTGGAAAATTCTGTGTTTTTTAATGCTTTATCCCATAATTTACCTCTTCTAAAATATCATTTCAGAGTTAGCTGGAGTTTATTACATCCAGCTGAAATTCATCATTTTCTGAAGGTGGTTGGAGACTGTGCTGCTAGGAATCCATCTAGAACAAGGGAAGAGGACAGCCCAGCTCTCATTCTTGTCTAGAGGTTGAGGATCACCTACGTTCCAGCTGCCTCCTGGCAGAATCAGTGATTATTGCCAAATTAAAATAAGAGCATACTGAGGTGAAGCATCTGCATGCTTTAAGAAATCTTGTTTACTCCATGGAAGATAAAACTTCAGGGAAGAATCCTTTGAATTAAAATAAGTGAATGTCCCTTAGCAAAGAAAAAGCCATAACATTTTTGATTTCCTCAGCTCTCTAAAACACTGAGGAGTTATTTGGCATCTAGATCGTTGCTGTTCTGAAACCCATGTGTCAAAACTCCCTTTAAGAGATGCTGGAAAGGCAGGTGACTTGTCAGGAGGAACAAAGCTGGCCTCAACCTAGGTCGTGCAGGAATTTAAGACCAGCAGGGCTTTCCTTCTCCACTTAGATCGCTTCGTCCCCAAGGTGCTGCCACAGCTGAAATTGTGCCTTCGTGCTCCTTTTCTCCCAAAGAGTAAGTCAGGGTCTGTCTTCACACCCTGCTGCTCCATGGCTGGTAGCACGTGTCACAGGGACATCCCCTTGCCCCATTGCGTCTGTGGAGGGAGAAGGATTCCAGCACTCTGGAAACAAGCAGCTCCGCCTGGAACCCCACACCTAGGCCTGTAACATGGCTGCAGAGTCAAGTGTTCGACCGTATGAATGGCAGGGGAAAAACAGACCACTTCATGGAAGAAAAGCACATTTTGCCCACCCACCCCCCATTTTTAAAGCTACAAGTAAAACCAATCACAGGGATGTTTGAGAAGAACATGCACTCAGACAGGGCTGGACAGGAAGATGTGTCCTCTTGTGGATTAGGTATACCTAGTCTTATTTTGTTGCCAGATCCCACACCGTCAAGGTGACTCCTCACAGTCATTCTGGGTTCAGTCTCTTCTCACTTCTCAACCCAAAAGGGGTAGTGTCCACACTAGCAAGTGGTGGCCAGGGACTGGTGGATTGGGGGCTGGAAGCAGCGCACGTGCTCCACTGTGGAACTGTCTGTTTCCACCGACTTCATGTACTTGTTCAGTATGGCAAAAATCTCGTTGTTCAAGATCTGATACTTCCTGATCCTGTCAGCCATCTTCTTCAAGGGCTGGAGGGATGGTGAGGGAGAAGAGCAGCAGATGAAGAGAGAGAATCTTAGGACATTTGACCAGATAGAAAGTATCAGTATCTCTGCCTGACTGCTAAGAACCCTCTGCTAAAAGGCAGCAGCTCTACCATACATTACCTGTCCAATTAGCACTTCCCAGGCACTGGTGAGTCACTTAATTTTAGGGTTTGATGACTCAAGACTCAGGAGCATTAAGGAGGTCAGTGTGTGGTCCTTTGCTAACCAATCTATCGTCTAGACTTAGTAGACTTCCAACTGCTTATTGACAAAGCCACCGAGATTACAGGATGGTTAGTAGAAATACCAGCTTCTCTGACCTAGCTTCCCAACCCCAGGAAGAAGGGAAAAGCTTCAGGAGAAAATAACATTTAATTGCCAAGGCAATAAAAACCTTGGCCCCTCTGCTGAGACAGCAGATGGAAATTGCATAGTAAGTGTATCCAGTCTGAATAAGGTAACACCAGATAGGTTCACAATTTATAAGTCTGGACAAGGGTAAGACAAAAAATACAGACAGAAGTGTGCCGGCTCAGGTCCTTTGGGACCTTATTCCTCACTTACCACATTTTTAATGATTTCATCCTTCCCATCCTGCCTTTGCACCTTCAGGAGGTGGTAGCAGAAGTCAAAGAGGTCAAAGCGACGTTGCTGTCCAAGGAGGACAATGATGGAGCAACCTGCCCAATTCAGACCATCTCCAAAGCACTGCCTGGAACGGGGACAGGATGATGGGATGGAGAGAACATGACAGGATATTGTTAGATAAAAGTCGTCCTACTCTGTTGCTGGTAACTTTCCTTGACAAATTCCTGGGGATATCTGATTGAGTCCTACTCCAAGAAAGTGTATACCTGAGAGAAGGGAACTTAAAAGGACATGTACAGAATTACGGCAGGGTCAAGCTGCTGGTGCAGTCACAGGATATGATGCTCGAGGAACTGCCCTGTGGGTTGGGGTGAGTCCCATGCACCAGTTTCCTTCCTGAATTTGACCTTGGGCATGTCACTTTACATTGCTATTTGTCCTTTTTCTTTAGTGCTCAGATGAAAAGCTCTTTGCACATCTTTTTAGGTGCATGTACAACAAAGTTCCTTCCTCGAGTACCTAGGAATTGACGTGATACAAATAACGATGGATAATGATGGATAGGGGGAAGAGTGGGAACAATACATTGCATCACTAAACCACTTCCCATAAAATGCTGACTAAGAAAGAGACCTCGTCTTAGCTTGAAAGAAATGAGGGAAAACCAGGAATATGCTAAAGAGCAACTCATTGCATGATTGACCATGTTTTTCTTCTACTTCTCCAATAGCTAAAGCTATGGCTGAGGCTGAGGACATCCTTGGGGCTTGCTAGCTCATTATCTGCACTGGCTGAGGAACACTCACTCTGCAGTGAACTCGTTCGTGCCCACGGGGATGCAGTACACAAACTGCATGGCACTCCAGAGCCGGTGAAACTCCACGCACTCGTCCACGTGCATGACCCCGTTTGTAGGGGGTGGCCCACGCCAGATTGGGTCCTGCAGGTAGCTCCTAATGCGCGTCAGGATGACCTCGAACATGGACAACCCACAGCACAACCGCTCCTTGGTCAGCAAGTCACCCTCCCGGGCAATGGCTATTTGCTGAGAATGAGGAAAATCAAAGAAACAGAAGTGACAATGCGATACAGATGTACTCTCTTGCTGGACTTAGCTTTTCCCAGTCTCTCCCAGCTCTTTGAAAGTTAATGGCATATTCCATGCAAGGTCCAACCTTACCTCTGATGGTTGTTCCCATGGCACTCCCCACTACGGGATACTTATCCCTCAAATGGAAGAAGATGTAATATTGTGCTCAATTATGTGCCATCAATCTAACAATCTTTTGAAATACTTGTTTGTGAGGAAACAATAGCTGGATGCATACCTCTGATCAGAAATACTGATCCTTAGTTCTGCGAGCATGCTGGTTTGTTATATTAGCATTACTCAGCAGTGCTGGGTTTAATGTCTATTTTGTGTGCAGATTATAAAAATAAACTAGGAGAGAACAGGGACATTTTGCTAACCAGGGCATTACCATCATCTCTTTAAAAGACAGGCAAGTTGCAGCTTTCTTGATTTCTTTTCTAGCTAAGATTAAAAAGCTCTGAGGAAGATGTGAAGCCACCAGAACCTTAATACTGGAAAACCTGTGGTTTATAGAAAGTCAAATAATATTTTTCCAGATGTAGAGGGTGGATATGTGGAGATACAAGGGGAATTTTTGTGCCATCCCCACTTAGAAACACAGTCTGGAAGATCTCGACTAGAATCATGATAGAGTTCATTTGACTCTTAGGAGAAAGCTGAAAAGATACCTTGACTTCATTTCATCCCTCTCCCTCCCCCAAGAAAAATAAGAGTATTTTTAACAGATAACTAGGGTCTTCCCCCCAGCAAGGGAGCACTGATCCTCCTTAGCTAACTGCCCACACCCCTTGAGCTTGTACTGCAATTAGAATGTAGAACTAATAAAATAAAAGAAAAAAGCAACAATTCCAAGGACATTTGAGGAACCTCAGGGCAATTAATGTTCAACTAATAGCAAACATAAAAGGAAAGCTGAATTGCTGTACAGAAGTCAGATTGGATCTGGGACCTGTAGATTTGTTAAACTCAGGAGTGATACCAGTTTCATGTGACCATTTCACAGTGCCAGTCCTTTACAGGGGTGATGGTCTGGCTCTTGCAGGCTTACAGAGGAACATTAAATTCACTCTGCAGTACTTTTACAGCAGACTAGGTTGGAAACTAGTTTCTGGAGAGTCAAGGCAAAATAAGTTAAAATATCATATTGTGCACAGAAAATCACCACACACTTCTGTATGTTTGTTTAGCAACAAAAGATTTATTTAATATATTTTATTGATTGTGGCTGCCTGCTTGCTTTTTCCTCACCTGCTCCAACCTCTTACGGTTGTAGATTAGTATCTATGCATACTATTCTATGATGGCAAAATGGGGACACAGTCCAAGTGTAGCCATTTCACATAAAAATAAGGTATTAGTATTACTGTTTGCTAGGATATACTGAGCAGATATTATTTTCAAGAACAATTTAGTCCAAGAATCTAAGTTGTCTAAGTTTATCTATCTGTCTATTTAGTCTAAGAATCTAATAAAACCAGTCTGTGATCTAGGACAAGGACTGCTGGTAGCTGCCTAGCATGGTAAAGGCTCTTATTGCCGAGATGAGACCTGTCCCAGAGCCCGGGGTTGCACTGACAGTGCCTCCCTGTGGAAGGAGCACTTGTGCTCAGCATGTGCAATGCGGATTTCCAACCTCAGCCGAGGAAGGGTTCTATCCTGACAGACTGTCAAAGGATGCCAGGGTGCTGGCTCCTCTCTGCCTTTAATACAAGGGCTCCCAATCCCTGCACTGAAAAAATTAAAGGGATCAAGCACTTCTGAAAACCCTCTGCTGTATATCTTTACTCATCCTTAAAAGGGAGAAGATTTACACCATGAAACACTCTGACCTCCCTGATTTTTCATGAATCACCTACCAGGCAGCTACATCTGGATACTCCCAGTGCAAACCAATTACTTCAAACATAAAACGTAATTACTGACAGTTTTGCTATTGCACAACCTCAGTTATGCTACCACTTTTACGGATTATTAATTGACAAACTTGCAAGAACCCTATGCAAAGCCTGCCAAGACCAGTGGAAAGATCCCCCTTGACTTCAGCAGATGCTGGCTCAGACTCTTTGCAGCATATTGATTATTAGGTGAAATGAATAGTGTCACCTTTTGGGAAAGGCACCTAGCAGCCAACTCTGCTAGGACTCTGCACAATTGTTAAAGGGTGCTCATGTGTTCTGCAGGAAAAAAAAATGCCTGTGTCCAAAACTGCATTTCCAGGAGCAAGCTAGAAGCTATGGAGGCACCTATAGAAAGTGGCCGTTGTGGTCATTTACACTTGAGCTCAAAAAAGATCTGGAACTCAACTTTATGTGACCAATTGAAAACAGTTTTACAGATTTTGTAATTGTTTAGTTGTCTAAGAAATACCCTTTTTTTTTCATCATTATCCTAACTATGGCAGGGATAATGGACTCTAATAGCATATTTCAATGATGATTTTGCATGGAAAGCAGGAGAGAGAGAGAGAAAGACCAACACAAAGACACAAAAACACAGAGGTGAATTCTTTTTTCTCAAGTGTATCTTTCAAAGGGAAGCCAATGGGAAGCAAGAGACATGTCTATGAAATAAGACAGAGCCCTCAGTTAAACAAATTTCTTTGTTTCATATGATTTCCAATGAAGCAAAGTTCAAAATGTCCTTGATCCATCAGAAAAATAAGAAAACATTAATATCTTTCTGTCTGCCATAGATCTGTCACCTCATACAACTGTTCCATTCTGTCTACAGTAAATTACAGAAAAAAAGTGTATTTTAGTATCATTTAGTATTTTGATTTTTTTTCTTTTTTTTGTTCCACTGCACTAAATAGACAGTGGAAGTTTGGCTATTGATAGCAATGCAGCTAGAATTCTGCGTCTTGTATTAATCGATTCTACTGAGATATTTTTAACAACACTCAGTTTCTGCACAAAATAGATCTTTCTCAAGCTGAGATCCTATGTCAAGGAAGCACTTAGATGGAGCTGTAATTTTAAGCATGTGCTGAAGCTGTAAGCATATGCTAGGAGGGAAACCATTCTCAGATGTATTCCTTGACAGGGATGAACTTAAAAATGTACCGCACTGCAGTCCTAAATTGGGATCCAAAAAGGTAATGGCAGTTGCTTAAATCTGAGAGCCCCCTAATGTCTCCCTTCATACACCCCAGGATTTTCCATCTTTTTACAACAGAGATGAAAGAGGTTTTCCAAGCTGTTCATGTTCAGAGCTGGCTTCTAGCCCACATGCCTCACATCTCCCCTGCTAGCTCTCCGGACCGGGGGCAGTAACACACCATCCCTAGACCCACTCATACATTTCCCTTCACGATGTCAGTGTCCGTCAGGGCAAGGATTTGGATTTTCTTGTCTGCTTGACATTTTCATTGGAAATAGGATCACTTTCCCAAGGCCAACGAGGCCATGCGGGGACTGTTATGAGTCTTAACAGCCATCCCTTTCAATGCAATCCTTACCTGCGGAGTGCCCAGCCTCTCTATTAAGGGAACCAGGTGGAGTGGGGCATACTTGGCTTCGAGACGCTTCATGCGCACCTCCAAGCGTTCTCCTTCTGTCAAGCGAGCAGCAAACAGTGAAATGAGAGGAGGAAGTGGAAACCCGCAAGTTTGCTCAGAGCTGCCCCCCAGCAACCATCCACTGAGACTTTGGATCAGTGAGCCAAACCAACAGCAAATGAGGGAACCAGTGATGCAGAGAAAGGAGGGATGTGCGATCGCAATCTCAGCGGTAGCTTAATCACACGTGTCCAAAAGCAAGTCCCTATTACTCATTGCTCCTGCAGAGATGGACATTTCATGCTGTCATTCTCCGAAGAGGCTGTGAAATGGCTTTAAAAACTGAAGTTAACCCCAAAACTCACTAAGATTTCAAGCTGTAACTAGGTAACTAGAAAATGCATGGTTGGCACATGTTTCACCTGACTATTCGCTGTATCCACATATCTGTTTTGAGAAGGAAAGCAGGGCCAGAACTTATCCTCAGCAGAAATGGGAAAGAAACAACTTCTTGACAGAGACCTCTGGGTCTGCCCACTGCTTCCTTCTCAGCTTCTTACCTTTGATGTAGACCCTGGGCAAAATATTTTGGAAAGGAGCAGCATGCAGCAAATCACAAACTTCTTCCTGGGACTGAGGCAGGAAGAAAGAAAGATAAAGTAAGTTAAAAATGCCTATAGGGATTGACCTGTATGGTTCAGGGGCCTGGGCAACAATACAATGACCCATTCAAATCCAACCCAGTTCAGTAGTAACTCAAGTGGTTTGAACATAAATAAACTAAAACTGAAACAACTCTGAACTTAGGCCAAGGAGTTTGCTCTAACTCTAGTAGTTCACTACCTACTTGCATAATGCCAGAGCTTTATGCATGTTTTTTTTTTTTTCTGGCCTATTCACTAACACTACAAGAAAGAATAAAGAACGTGGCGATTTCAATTTTATCCTACCCTGTTTTTTCAGAGAGTGCCCACGTGGAAATTAGTCTGTTGTTTCAGGATGTATATGTGTCAAATATATCAGGGGATGATTCAATTGCCACTAGAAACGTAATACATTGGCCTAAACTTTTTTGTTTCTTCATATAGTAGTCACAGCCAGCGCCACCAGAGCATCCTCCCAGTGCTGTAAGCACTAGGGAGAATATTACAGAAGTCCAGAGAGCAATAACATCATGAGATGCCACCTGAAAGTATGCATGCCAATGCACTAAAGAAAAAATAATCCCAAACACAGATGCACAAGGAGGAAAAACCTAGAAATAGGAATGTGGAGACTGAGCAGCGATGGCTGACAATACATCGTATACAAGTCTGCAATGGGAAACAGCAGCAAGGAAAACCAAAGCTTTTCAACACAGAGGCACTGCATCACAACAAGGCATTAGTTTGCTCCTACGAAACTCTAGTTCTAGGACATGCTTTCAGTTCTGAGCTTACCATAAAGACTTAGACATACTTGAGAGGAGGTTATGATAGAGCAGCAAAAGATACTTGGGCATCAGATGGAATGACTCGGTTGGGTCTGTTTGGGATGCACTGGTGGACACCTCATCTTCCAGCCAGGAGGTGGTGAACAGAACATAGCATGGAGTTGCAGGAGGCTGTGCTGGAGCCATGGATGCTGCTATGTGAGTGAGTTTGTGGGAGTGCAGTTTGTGACACAGTGTTGGAGGGAAAGGAACAGCCCTGGGTCCCTCCAAGGGCATATGGATGCTGGTGCTTGCTACCAGAGCAAGCCCATTCTCTTTGATATTTTGTTTGCAAAATGTTCTTCTTTTCTAGATGAAAGTTTTTTTCACTCTATTTTCCTCTGCTAAAGTGAGCATTGTTTTTGCCATTTGTAGCCTGTGTTTGCCCATTATTTGCCCCCAAATTAGTCACATAATTAAGAGATTTATTCCTCAAGGACCATAACCTGAGAGTAAAAACTATCCTAGAAATTTAATCACAAGCAACTCTTCATCCCTGAAATTTAAACAATAAAAGAGGTAGAAAGGAACATATGATAACCTTCACTATCACATTTTCTGTCAGCAAATACCACCAGCCTTAGATTAAACTGACAGTTAGGAAGATAACTGCATCATAAAAGCAATTTATTTCACTGCATAAGAGCTCCATTAAAGAGAAAATCTTGTTACATGATGGCTCTGTGCATCTGAGAGTCTTCTAGTGAGTGAGAACTTGTGCCTGCTGAGTACAAAACTGCTTTTGTATTCTAAACTGATTCCTCTGTGGAAGAGTTAGGGATCGGAGGAGAAAGCTTTGCCTGACGTGGAAAGCAGACACACAGGGACTGGATGCATAGCCTTCCTGAAAGGTTTGCCAAATTCTCACTGTCTTATTTTCTTTCTGCTATTCTAAAATACCATTACACTGTTGATGTACAGCTCCTAGGACAGGAGCCTTTAAATGAAGCAGTAGTTAAAGAAACCACCTTGTGTTCTTTAAGTACTCATTTAAAAGATGGGAGAGAAAAGGTAAATGCAGTACATCGAGCATTAAATCCAACACTGACGGCAGCTGAGAGCACTAACAGACACAAAAGGAGCACAAACTTCCAGGATATAGTTTGCGACTCCAGTGGTTTTCTAAAATACATCCGAGCTGGTAAGTGATATACATCTCTCCACGTCTTTTAGTCTTACAGCAATTACTGCTTGCTGAAGGTGACTGATGCACCGCACTAGCAACTGAAAGTCTCTGTATATGGTAAAATGCAATAGCATGGGCAGAAATATCAATTTTGAGGAAATGCAGAGATTTTCAGTTTTCCCTGTGTTTTATGCTTGGTTAAACCGAGAGCTTTTGAACTTTCTTCTGGTTTTACTCTGAGCAAAACTTCCTGGTCTTACTCAGCAATCCCTCCCTACATGGGAGAAGATCTTCTGAAAAAAAAATCTGGAAAAACTGAAACAACCCTTCTCCTTAGTTGGCTGTAGGCCAAACTTTGAAGTAAAATCACTATGAAATAAATCAGTTGCATGAAAAATTAGAAGCTAAGACGATGTGTGACACTGAGCCTAGTCATAAAGGCATCACTCAAGCTAAGAGACTGAGACCTTGAATATCCAATGCTGAGTTGTAATTCTGGTGAGGTCTTTGGTGAAGACAAGAAACCTGATCAGATCAGCTGTTCTTCTGAAATGTCTTTCCTTTTAGATTGCTTTCTGGTTATGACCATTGTAAGTTATTCTCACTGCACTGGCATTCCAAAACACTAACCAGAGGTTAGGACTTGAATCTAATTCTCTAATTCTAATTCTGTATATTAAAAAAAAAAAAGATGATCCCTGCCCCAAAGAGCTTACAGTCTAGAAATAAGCTCCGGATTATTTTATTTCTGAGAAGATAGCTTTCAGTCCAGGATTTAAATCTAGATCTTCCAGTATTCAGATTCTCCTTCAGCAATCCCAGATGTCAGTGACTCAGTGCCAATGCACCTCTTCCCCACGGATGTGAGAGTGGTCCCCAGTAACACACTCCACAGAGACCCAGAGAACACAAAAAGATGGAAATAACATTTCCAAGCTCTTCTGCTTGTGAACCCACTTCTATTTATACTCTTGAGCTTACAATTTCAAGAATGATCTGTTGATTCAGGGGGTTTCACCTTACCAAAGCCTGCTCGATAAGGAGGCAGAAGAGAATGGCATTGCCCACTTCTCTAAGGCTCTGGAACACGTCAGTCTTCAGCTCTGCGTACTCAATGATGTCCTTCAGCTGATGATGGAAAAACTCCAGGATTCCTTAAAAGACAAGGAAGGGCAGTCAGAGAAGGGAGAGCAAAATCGCTCTCCAATGGCTTGGATAAAAAGCCAAGGAGTGCCTCCTGTTTCTCTAATCATGAATTTTATCCTGTGACTGCTAAGTGGCTACACGGAGGTTGCTACTGGGAAGAACTATCACACAGTGTCTTATCCGGCTTTCACTACCCCTTGGGGAATTTGGAGTATTTCATATGAAGTCACTGGATTTCCCAGTTGGAGCAAAAGCATTCAAGGCTGTAAAGGATGCCTTTGTGCTGGCTCACACACATCACAATCTCCCTATTCCACTCAACTGCAGACTGCAGTTGTCCTGAAAAAAAATTCTTTGCATCAGCTATGTTGAAGCTTTTGAAAGATAACAATGAACTCATGAAGCAAAAGCTTGCAAAAATCTTGAAAATAAAGCATAAGCTATCAGAAGACATTCCCTTATCAGTTGTCTCCGTGTCCAAAGAGAAATTTCCAATAGGTTTCATTGTCTGTAGCAAAAGATCTGAAAGAAGCACTCAGCACCATGATTATATTGTTAAGGCACCAATACTCAGTAATTAAAACTAAGATTTTGCTTCTGTTTCTATTTTTCTGCAAGAAGGCCTCTCTTGAAAAGTTATTGGAAAGCCTAAAGCAACAGGAGCTTCCACAATATAAGTTTCCTTAAAAACAATGCAAGTTGCCTCATACACAATTCACTGTGTTTTGTATTTTGTTCTGTTTCAGAGATCCAAATCTCTCGGTTCTCTATCCTGCTGTGTTGTGCCAGCTTTTAATCTTACCCTGCCTGGGCTGGATGCTGCAACAGCATTTCAGGTGCCAATCTTTGTCTAATTAATAGTCTGCGCCTGAGTAAATGCTGCACAAACATGTGGGAGAGCTCTTGCTGAAACCATTATGCATCTACCTCTAGCACCCACCTGGAGAACCATATTCATGTCTTGGCAAGCGGCATATCTTGGGCATTACTTCTATCAGTGTTTTCACATATTGCAGGATCGTGCCTTGTAACTGTCAGAGAGAAAGGGAGATTAAACTGGAATGAGAGTTTCTTCTGACACTGGCTTTAAAAGCAAGTAGTTTGTGGATGGGATAGGAAACAACCTTAACCATGAGTTCAAGAAGAATTTGCTTAGTTTGCGTTTCATCCAAACTAGCTTTCAGCTTAAGGGCATGGAGCTAGAGGGCTTTTACAGCTTCCTTCTGAATGATGAACACTCTACCACCTCACTCCTTAACACCAAGAAATATCAGACCATTAACACAGGTGTTTCAGTACAGAGTCAGGTACACAAAAAATACCCCGAATTTGGCCACTCTGAACAAAGATCCAAAGCTCACGGTGACTGCCCAACCAAGACCTCTCAAAGCACTGTGGTTTTCCCGTCACCAGAATTACCAGGCTCTTGACGATCTTCAACAGCTCTTCCATGACCACTGCAATCCCCTGATAGCCAAGAAGTCTGCAGATTGTCTTGAAATGAGGGGGTCCAACAAAGTTGCGGTAGGAGCTATAGATGTGACTGTAGGCAATATTGAGAGGCTGAGAAATCAGAAGCACAGTGACAATTAGATAGGAGTATTTATGAGACTGTAATTTTCTTATCATAGTATTATGTCCTGTCATTTCAAGTGGCTTTTAAGGAAGACAAGAAGAAATAATAATTCCTATGATAAATTTCTTCTGCTTCTTGTGGCAAACAGGAGATTGCTTTTCTTCCTACTTAGTCAAAGATATTCCAGTCTCAACAGATTGTCATGTCATAAGGTTTGTTATTCCACTTTCTTACCAACACCACTTTTCATTTCAAAGGTAATTTACTCTTCCATACATTCCGCATCAAAGACTTCAGTTCAATAGACCTTTACCTTTTCAAACCTCAAGTCTTCTCTTCTAAAACTAAAACCTTTATATACAAGCAACAGGGGCTTTCTACTGCCATTTTTTTTCAAACAAGGATTATTAAGATAAGTATGAACTACAGCATCTGGACCTAAGAGCAGCTAAGTAGGAACTACAGCATCTGGACCTAAGAGCAGTTGGAAGAGACAGAAAACATCCTTTGTGTCCTCTAAACCCCTCTGTCAGTTTAACTCCATAGACATCCATGTGTGACTGCAAAAAATGCTAGAATACGATCCTGGCCCATGACGAATAGCACCTGGGGTTCTTTCCCCAGATGCCTATTTAAGAGGATAAAAGCGAATGTCATTTCCAAGGATGCACTCCACCAGTGCCATTTTGGAAA
>JAUBNY010001072.1:1366202-1377202 GCA_032275445.1 Crypturellus soui
CTGGCAGGAGGAGCTCGTGTTGGGAAGCAGCGGGTGAGAGTGTCCTTCGCAGGCCGAGCCACCAGGAGGTGGCCTTTAGCCTGCGCCACGGGCCTGGTGTGCAGAGCCAGGTTCACCCATCGTCTTGCGAAGCAGTTTCAGTGACATTTGTGCTGAGCACTTTCAGGATTATAAATCATATTTATATCAGAATTATGGCCATAGCAATTGTCTATAGGGTGCTGTTTTCCCAAGAACGAGAGGGGGGAAAAAAAGGATTTTTAAAAAGATCATAATTCAGCTTCCAGGTACTGCATATAAAAATCTCTGCCTCTCTCTGCTCTCTTCTGCTATTGCCTGTCTGCTATTTTTCTGTCTCTTTGCTAATTTTATCCCATTTTTCTTCATTTTCATTCAACAGCAGTCAAGCTGCCAGTTTATGTAAGGCAGTCAATCCAAGATAACACTTGTTTTTGCAAGTGTTTCTGCTGTTTCCATTTTTGATTTAAAAAATAATTGATTACAACTTACACCCTTTTGTATAGGCTAAGGTAGATCACTTGTTTCTTCAGGGAAATTCCTTGGACAGGTATGTAGGTACACTGGACACAGCCGCAGTCCTAGCCTGAAAACTAAGAGAAGAAAGAACCGTGTGTTTCGGGGGCAGGGAGAGTGGCCACAGAACACTAATTCTCAAACTACACACACTTCAACAATGTTTTGTCAAAGCTAGCCGAGAGCCTGCGACAGCATGAGCTTTAAAGTGATTTCTGCATTACAAGTTTTACTTTATACTGTGAAAGATCAGGTGTGTATGGAGTAGACATGGAGTCAATATGATGATAGATTGCAACTCTGTTTAGGTAACCTAACGTTACCAAATTGCTTAAGTGCTCCAAGCTACTTCTAATCACTAAGACTAGAAATTTATGATTAAATGCTTGAATAATATTTTTCTAGAAATTCATTATTTTTTACAACTTTTGTCCATTTACCACAGTGTGTTAAAAATCCTATGGCATTTCTTCTAGTTTTATGTACTGTGCCAAAAGGGCTGAGGAGTGCTATGGGGCAGTGGAATGTCTACAGTATTCTCTGTCCTGCAGAAGTTTGTACTAATGTCTTGCTTCATTTCTTTTCACAACTTTTATCTATTTTACTACAAGGTGGTAGTAGCAGTCACAGATGAACAGAGCTAACAGCTGAGGAAATGAGTGCTCGGTGCTTCACACAATGGTTTCATCCTCTGCCAGCAAGCAAATGCAAAACAAAATAGAAATAGTCATGTGAAGCGATGTTTATAATATTTTAGCTTTTTGGTAAAATGATGGTCAAAAGAGTCTCCCCGTGTGCAGTAGCAGCAGCAGCACTTCACTGTGCTGCAAGAGACCCAGACTAACCACAGGAAGGGCAATCCTGATGACATGAAAGGGCTTTCTCAGATGTAGCAAGTGCAGCTGACGCGCTAATACTGAGGTAGCAAAAGCAGAAGTGATGAAGGAAAGAAGCTTGTACGAATCTGGGCGCCCAAAGGGCGAACAAGAAAGTTCTTCCTCGGCTTCAGCCACCATGTTTTCTTGTTCCTCCCTGAGCTGGATTCTGCTGATCTTGTTTACAGGTAACTAAAGGAGCATGAAAGAATCAGGCGGATAGATTGATGCATTGACATTTCTGCTGGTCATAAAGTTAACTTTTTTGATACCAAGATAAGAGGGGGAAGAGTCACACGGCACAGTTTGCTAGAGAAACTTTAGCTGTGCATTGTAGATGGAACTTATTTACAGTAGTTCATTTTTTTTTGATGATTTTTTTTTTTAAGATGAAATTGTATTTGTGGGTGTGATGATTTTGAAGACAATCTTAGAAGCTGTTTTTTAGTCCTTTTGGCAAGCAATCTTAAGCAGATAAGTATTTTCTGGGGAGTGTTTGGAGGGGGAGGGAATAGCAGAGGTCTTTAAATCATTTTAGAAAAGATGTGAAGCACGGATATTTCTCTTCAGTAGTCTTTGTGAAGGCTCAGGAAGTTAAGGAAAAGCTTGTATTACCAGTGGCTTCTGGCGTGTTTCAGCTGACGGGAACTTTTCACTGGGGCAGAGAATTTCTCTTTGTTTCTTCTGAGAAACAGCCGTCCTCCTAGGACAATATTGTTAAAGGCAACAGCAGTGAAGACAATGAATTACAGAGTAGTAAGAGTGTGGACAGGCATTAAAATTTTGGTGATAGGGTATGTTCAATAGACAGACAAGGAATATTATGGATATTGTTTTCTCTCAGAAAGCTTTTTCTGTTGAGATTCATATACAGCTTGTCTTTTTTCATATTAAATAAAATACAACTTCTTTTCAGAGATCAGTTTCTAGTATGTTACTGTGCCAAAGCCACTGCATGAGACTTAGTTATAATCAAGACAGTTTAGGTTGGGAAAAGAGACTGAGATGGTGCGGGAAAGCCAGCTTGTCCATGAGTGACAATTGCAGTCAAGCCACACCATGGCTGGGATCCACCAGCACAAGCTGCCTGACCTGCTTCCTAATTAGAGGTTGACTTTTAAAGGAGAATATTTGTACCTAAAATATTTCTAATATTCACAAATTTTCTCACAAAAAATATTCCCTTCAGTAGCTGCTGCAGAGAATTCTATTCCTGAGGTAACACAGACTGAAATTTTTAGGCATTTGGTCCAATGTTACTGAATTTGGTAAAGACTGTATTATAATATGTATGTGGCAAACTTTTCTTTAGAGGCAGGGCATGTACCTCAGGAACCACATCGTATGGCCTGGTAGAAGAAAGCAGCTGCAAGTGGCTTTGATGGTCTGAATCACCAGAGGATGAATGATTTTGTCTGGCAGACTTAACTTTTATTAAAACCTTCCTCAAGGAAATATTGACCAGAGTTTAAAGACAGCAAAAGAAACAATATCACTGTAATAGGTATGCTGCAGTTTGCTAGATGTTTTGATTTATGGTTGGAGAATATGACATTACCTTTCATTAATCTCATTTGACAAACAAAACAACCAGTCTGGACACAGCTGTAAGGAAAGCCGTAAAGCTGATCACAGCAGGTGTCTTCTGTGCAAGCGGTACAGGAGCAATGGGATACACCGGGACATGCAAGGCAAGCTCTGGAAGCTTCTTCCCGTGCACTCGCTGCTCAACACGTGTCTTTTTGCCCACAGGCTCTGCAGTATCAGAATCAACAGTGACAGGAGTGGTTGGTCAGAATATCACTGTGCCCTGCTCTTACCGTGTTACAAGGGACACGGACATCACAACGATGTGCTGGGGCCGGGGCCCCTGCCCTTCTTCAAAATGTTCACAGCCCATTATCTGGACAGACGGACAGCGGGTGACACAGCAGGACTCCAAGCGGTACCAGCTACGAGGGAACCTGCGGCAGGGAGACGTGTCCCTCACCATAGTGAACGCCAAGGAAGCGGATAGCGGGATGTACTGCTGCCGCGTGGAGATCCCAGGGTGGTTCAATGATCAGATGACCAACCACAGGGTTGTGATTAACAAAGGTGAGTGCAGGCAGGGGTAAATCTGCTGCTGGGTCTGGATTTCACAGTTTGTGTTGGAATGATGTCTCTAACCGTCCATAGCGTTGACCTTCAGGACTCTGGGGAGCTGTTGGCGGTACTGTTTGACATTGTTGTGGTCTCCAAATGGTCACTGTAACTCAGCAAGGACCTTGTCCTTCATTTTCATGGCACACAGCGCTGTTTAGGATTCTTAAGGTATTGATACAGAATCCAAGGGCAGCACAGGGTGCTTTACTCTTCAGTGAAGCACTGTACTTGCACCCTTTTCATAGACGTCTTCAACTTTCCTGATAGATTCCAAGCATACAAAGAGATAGTTAATACAGACAAATTTTGCCTCAATTCCCTCTTTGAATTCAGTTTTTCTCTGCTTATAGAAAGAAAAATGTGTAGATCAAATGAGTAACAGATGTGACTGTAATTAGTGCTAAGATACTTTTATTATAGAAACATTTTTTCTATAACTTTCACTTTCTCCCTGCATGTATGCATATTAAGCTTAACTATGCATATTAACATTAATTATAACATATACTGGTTTTGTTTTATTTTTTAACATCAGCTAGGATCACTACTCCAAGTCCTCACACTCACACCTCTGAACAGACCTCAGGTAACTTTTATCCAAGTATTAATTTCAATAGCATATACGAGCTATATTGCAATGGGGAAGTTAAAATGTGAAATAAGTGCTAGACGATAGAAAATTACTGGCTAAAATTTGTTAAACATTACCATGGGACATGACATCAGAACTTGGCCTATAAATTCTACCTGAAATTATATACAGAATCCAGGGGAAGAAGCATGTACATCCAGCAGGTATTTTGCTCCCAGATGCTAAACTTTTGTGCTAGACTTGAGTAGTCATTTTATTTGTGTTGCAAGTGATGTTTTCCTCAGGTGGTTGCTTTTTTTGTCTTGTTTTCTTCATGACGTATAAGATCTCACCGTGCCATCTGAAACTGCATTCTGTGAACAGTGAATCAGAAGTTTTGAGGGGCTTGGTGTGCTTATTATTTAATCAATTTATTTGACACTCAGTTCAATGCAACATGGAACGGTCTGATTGAGCTAGTTCTTACTAGACTAGTTCAAAGGTGCCTTTAGCCGGGAGTCCTATCTCCAGTAGTGGTCAACAGCAGATGGGCAGATGGTTTAATAGGCTCATAGGGACAGCATAGAAATTTTGTGATACATCCTCAAAATATTCTCCTAACTTTCCATGTCTTACTCTTGTGCCTCAGTGGTTCCCTGAACGCAGGGAACCACTACACATTTAACAGTCTCATGCAAAGCTCTTCATATCAGAGACATGGAACAACTGTTCCTTATTCGATTTATTTATTCCATTCATGAATTTATAGACTTCTGCATATACCCGCTCAGATGTATGTTTCAGTCTGAGAAAAAAAGCCAACTTAAATTTCCAGTACACAAAAGATAGTTGATAAGCTAATGAACTTTTTCTCAGGGTTTTGATATAAAAATTGGTAATGCCATTTTCATTCTCCCTCAATCTCAGAGGTTTCCACTTAGGGATTCTGAAAATGTTAAAGCAGTTGCATTTCCTTTTGGAAAGAAGAAGTGAAAACTTTTTCAGACTATTTCTATTCTCACTCTCATCTGGAAATTACCCCCAACTATGTAGGTCCTTTTTCAAACATATCACATTTCTTTAGCCTATTTATTATGCAGTTGTTTGGGGGGAATTTGAGGTCTGTTTGCATAATGCAGTACCACTTGGTTTCTCTAACTTCATACCACTTAGTCTATCAAGGCCCTGAACTAATCTTAATGTGTGCATCAGATTAAGCACATTTGTTTTAGATATTCAGCTACCTCTTCTTGGATCTTGGCTGAAATGTGGTGCCCATCTTGGGAACTCCGTCTTTCTGCATCCTGTGTTTAGATAGTGGAGAGAACTGAGAGTTTCCTGGAAGATATTCAAAGCACTGAAAAGGGTAGTAGAGGCTCCCATTCTTGGAGCTTTCAGCTGCCCTCTGAAGGCACCAACTGCTTTAATATACAAAGCCAAAACTCTAGATTTAGATTTAATTAGGTAGCTCAAAGTCAGCAGTGTAAATTCTTCTATTTCATGGCAAAATGGCTCTCTGTGCAAGTGACCTGTTGGTTTGTCTTGCCTTTGCTCAGCTCCTGGGACTGCCAGTGACTCATCCCTTACCATCACAATGACATGGCCACTCGTTTCTCGCTCGGAAGATCCTCAGACTGTAAGCATCTCTGTAGTAATATGACATGCCTAGATTAAGTGATTAGATAGGGGAGCTTCCTGGGTCATTTCTACAGTTCACTTGCAGGGCTTTGTTTTGATTGCAGAAGAATATTTTTTTCATAGTCTGCACATTTAGTGCTTATGTGCTCATTACTAGAGGGTGGGAGGAACCAATTTGCTTTACAAGCATAAATTACTTCCTCTTATTAATTCAGAAAATTTAAAGCAACATTTATATTGACTTTCAGGTCTACGATCCTTCTTTAATCACCAGTTTCTTCTCAGACTGGTCAGATATAACCACAGACTTGCAGGTATGACAGGATGGGGGAGGACTTGAAAACTGACTATCTGATAGCGTGGGCATCTGCCTGCACCCAGGGCGAGGAGGAGACGGCTCATGTCTTCCTGCTGAACTGAGTCTTTCAGCACATTTCAGGTTATCAGGCAGTAACATCACCCAGCTTTTAGCAGGAAGACAAGACAGCCAAGCGTTTCTTTAGGAAAATTTGATGCTAAATTCCTCAAGGTAGCATGTGTGGGGGCATTCATATTGTCACACATGCAATATAAGTCAGGGAGCGTATTGTATTTCAACTTCTTCTTAGATTGAGTTCCTAATGAGAAGGTAGATAATGAAGTTCAACCTTCAGAAAGAAGACTTGCATAAAGACCAGAGTAAGGAGAAGAAAGTAGTCAGGAAAAAGCCCTTGAATAAATATGAACAAGCTGATGGTTAAAAAAAGAGGTGTTTTTCTCATAATAACAAAGTATTAATAAAAAAAAATTCTCAATGAATGTTTCTGTCGTAACTTCAACTTCTTTGAGAATACTAAGAAAAAACACATCTAGCAGCATGTTTCACACAGCTATAGATAGCAATGTGGCTCTTTGAAGCAAGTATATATTTACTGCAGGATTGCAAAATGTGCAAATGGCCTCTGGGTCATGAGATTTTCTTTTCCTGTTAGTGCTACTAATACCCATCTGTTTTATGCTTGACAGAATGTGTCTCTCTCAGCTCACAGCGCACAGTACTCAGGAAAAGGAATATACATTGGGATTGGCCTATCTGTGGTGCTTCTTGTCATCCTTATTGTGGCTCTGTTTCTCAGTAGACGTAAGTACCACCCTGCAGATAGCACTCAAAGCCGGGTAGGATGGTGCATGTCTGCTCGTCACACGCGTGGCAGCTGCTGCAGGTTGGTGCTTCGGGGCAGTGAATGGCTGTGCACAGCGCCCCGTGCTCACTTAGATCTCCCCGAGGTGTCTGCGTTACCCTCTGCACAGCTCCAATATGCTCGAGCTGGTTTAAGGCTCAGGCTTCACAGAAAGTTGCTGAGCAAGAGGCTGATGAGGAGATTCCAGCCCAGCTCCCCAGACCCACTCTTTCATGGATATTATCCATTCCCCTCTTGCCGTGTTTTCCCTGTCCTTCCTCAATGATGAGGGAAGGTGCATCGGGTTCATATAGTGATATTCAGTACTTTTCATGCCAGTTGTTTTCCTTAGAGGCTCTTGGTCAGCCCAAACTACGTTTTTTTTAACCTCATAGAAACAATGGGGATTTCCTATACTGAAAGCATCTGCTTTAAAGTTCCCTTGTTCAGTTTCTAGCACATTTTTCCTTGGTGAACCTGATATTTTTCCTTGCTTCTGATGTTTTAAAGAACATTGTTTTTCTTTCTTCCTTTCTACTCTGGATGATCCTTAGACTATTTACACAATATGAAGAAGCTGAATAACTTTCCAAAGTAAGTATTCTCTTTTCTGTTTCTGCTTTGGCTAATAGGAAAAAAAATCACAGAAAAAAGGTTGTGATTCCTCCTAAACACATGCTGACTGTTCACTCCATTGCATACTTTAATTTGATTTTTTTCATCTTAAGTTATTAGGAAACATTTATTAATGAATTTTGTTACTGATCATTAGTTAATAAGCAAAAACTCATTGCATTAAGGAGCATGAAAACTTTGTGTGAGTTGTTTCATAAAAAGAGAAATGATTCATTATTAGTTGTGTTTAATAAGTGTGCATATTTTACTTTTTTTTTTTTTTTTTGAGCGAGCTGATTGATTTAGCTATTTGGATTATTTTTGCATTTCCATTGCCTGTTCTTGTTTGACAACGTATGTTTTATTCTTTTTGCAGCTCTGTCGTATTTTGGAGATCAGGACATGCAGGGAATCAAAATGGCCTGGAAGTCGAGGTGCATGCAGAGGAAAACATTTATACAATACATTAAGGACTGCTCTCATACTTGCCTTTTTCATCACCAGGACATTAAATAGTTTTCAAAATGTTAGTTGCTCAGTAAACTCAGCAGCTAAATGTGAGTGGATGCCTGACGTATTATTCACTTCATTCTAATAAAGCAAAATAAAAGCTCCCATTCTAAATAAAATCTTTATCAACATATTCCAGAAAGGGAACCGCTTCTGGCTTAGATGTAAATATTATCTTCAGAATCCAGTTACCAAAACACAGAGAAAGTTACTATTATATTTATTATCCGATTCAAATTTTCTCTTGTTTTGGGGAGGGGAAAAAAAAAAGGAAGTGCCAGAATGGCTGCTCAGTCAGAAAAAGGAAAACCACACACATACTTTTTATATATTCATTTCCTTATGTATTCTGTCCGTCAGCTACAACACTCCATGCTATCTGAGCGGGACTTACCTCGTAGCTACCATGGCAAAGATGACTATATGGAAAGACTTGGTAATGTTTGTATGTGAAAATACATTTTACTCTTTTTTTTTGTTGTTGTTGAAGTTGGATATATCTGTTCCTAATAACAGATCAATTAGGCAATGTTCTGTCCAGCTACACTTAAATCTGGAGTAACTGTTGATACTCAGCCCCACATGGGATGTCCTCTGATTCTATTGAACCACTATTTTGATGTGCAGAATATTCACAACTTGCTTTCAGCAAACTTTGACTAAGTGTTTTTTCCCCTGCAAAAAAACAGGGGTTTCTCTCCTGGCCTTCTCCTCAAGCCTCCATGTGCTTTGACAAGTCCTCAGTGTAGGAGCCTGGAAATGAGACTTTCTAAAACAAGTAGGCAAACAAGAAACAAACAAAAAATACTGAACAAAACAACAAGAAACAGCTGCTCTGATGAAAAAATAGTTTTAAAACTCATCTCACTGCTTGTAGAGAAGTCATAGACATTGCACAAAATATTACACTTTGTGTATTACGCTGTATTTATGTGTTAGATTTTATTTCATTAGTGAGGAGCTGCTGTGGTCTGGAGCCTTTCCTTTAGCTCCCTGGTTAGCCATGACTTTCAGTTTTTGTTCTCCGGAAAGTAAATGCTGACTTACTTGAAAAGAGGGGCAGCCCTCTGAGGTTGAATCAGCCCTTCGTGCCCTGTTGAGCAATAAACAAAAGTCTCCAAACCGAGTTTTAAATGCAAGAATAGTTTTCCTCAATTATTTTTAAGAAAACATTTTGAACAGATGCTGGGGACCTCCTGAAAGGGCAGAAAGGTGAGTGAGGTGGGAGAGGGAGACAGGAGACTGGGGGTTGCTGCATGTGCAAGGGGAAAGATCCTGAAGGGCAAGAGGGCAGGGTGATACCAGTGGCCCTGGCGTGTTTTATGGGTCCTCCTGTGAGGTGCCTTGTTTTGGGGCTGCCCCTGAGAGCAGGCCTGAAAGGCTGAAACTGGAAAGAAAAATTCATATCTGAGTGAAGACATGAAAATTGATGCACAAGGTTTGCATAGGGAAGCTCAGAGGTGTGCGAGGAGAGCCCAGGAGGAAACCAGCTCTGCGTTTGCCTTCGTGTCACGAGTCAACTTGTGTGAAAAGGTACTGAAACTAGAATAGACCTGTTAATCTTAGATTATATTTCCATACATGACTATCAGTGATGCCACTTTAAACACTACATTGTTGCTACCTGACGGCACGTGTCACTGCTCTGAGCACTGGACCATGACCAGAACTGGAGGAAGGCTGGTCTGATCTCTGAACCAGATCTCAGAAAAGATTTCCAGTAATTTCTGCCTCCTATAACTTTTTCCAAATCAATCATCTCTCTGCTGGGATCAGTGCTAGACAAGTGCGAGTCTTCCAAAGTTATCTGGGCATTTCCTTTAACATATGAGATGATTCCAACAAGCCATAAATAGTTTGATGACCGTTCTTGACAGTACCCAACCACAAAAATTGACTTTAAAGACTTTTTAAAATTAATAATACAGACTTGTCCTTATTGCAGAAAGTCTTGGTACAAAATGAAGAATATTTGATAACCAAAATCTTTCTTAAAGTTTCCTTTCTGCTTCTGTATGCTGTGCAATTACTGGGTAAACAGACTGCAGAGGTTGGGTATAGCATAAATATGAACGCAAGCAGGCAGAATTTCCTTCTGCCTTTTTCATCATTTTCATTATTTCTACTTGTGTCGGTGGATCTTGGAAGGCATTTCAGGAAGAGCCAGAGAAGTGTCCAAGCACCATCTGGAGTGAGTTGTCCCATTAAGAGGTTCTCCAGCTGGCTGCACATGGAGCCTGTGAGGCTAACGAGCTGCAAGTGGCAGGCACTGGATCAGCTGGATTTTAGGTGGCCTTGTTCAGTGCCTTTTGCTGCACATGTTAGCCAAGTTTCGGTAAGCTGAAACAACGAAGCTGATGTAAGGAAGGTCACGTTCCTCTTCCTTCCCTAGCGGTCTGGAGTGCACTGGTCAATTCTGTTCTAAAGCTTTTGTTGTGACTGCAAGCTGGTTAAAGACCCAAAGCTGTGCTACCACCCTGGGTGAGGCAGGTGGGATTCAGCTGCTGTCCACATGGCACCAGCTTCAGGGACAGATCCTGGCCATGGGGCAGCATGCAGCTTCACGTCTGCTGCTCAGGGTAAGAGCAGAATGGAGAAAATGGTGCTATTGCAAGGGGAAAGGCTTTGGAGATACTGAATACAGCAGGTTTCATTTGTTCCACCTTCATAGAGCAGCGGGTGCTTGTTCTACTTGGCATCCTGAGACCTCTACCTTGTAGAATATGGTAAATCTCTTATTTTACCAACTGCTGGTCAATTTGTCTTATAACATTGACAACAGGACACAGCTTATTGCAGTTGCTGGCCTCACTGGTTCTTGTCTGTGCTTTGCTGAAGCATATGAATGTAGAGAGCAGCATGGCAGCATCACTTCGAGAATAAAATTGCAAAAGCCTTTGAGTTCATGCTGCTGGTAGCTGTCCTTAAGAACAGGCAACAGCGTCATCAGCT
>JAUBNY010001072.1:1395251-1407100 GCA_032275445.1 Crypturellus soui
CTGGCCTCTTTTCAGTGGTGGCCACTGACAGAACTAGAGGAAATGGCCACAAACTGAAGCATCAATTTTTCCTTGAGTTCTTGTGGAACTTTTTCTCCTCAGTGAGAGTGACAGAGCACTGGAACAGGATGTGGAATCTCCTCTGGAGATATTCAATATTCGCTTGGATGCAGTCCTGCACCACATGCTCTAGGTGACCCTGCGTGTGTAGAAGGGCTAGACTAGGTGATCTGTAAAGGTCCCTTCCAACCTTAATGATTCTATGAGGCTGACACTGAAGTTAATAATATATCTAGCTTTAAGGAGTTTTAAAGAGGGAAGCAAGAGACTACAAACCTTCAACACCTTCCTTATTGCAGCAGAACTGTTGCCTGGCTGTGGACTCACAAGCAGGATGGAATTTATGTTCAAGCTTTGCCTAGCCCATTTGGTTTGTTAAGCTCTGCAGGACAGGGAAAAAATTCCAGCTGCATTTGTATGTTTGCCTCTTTTCTGCTGTTGTTGTGATACTTCCCCATAGGCATGGGGGCCTTGTATGAGGATTCTGCTAGGAAGAGATTCTCCATTCAGTAGCCACTCACTGAAGGACTCCCAAGCCCTTGATTAACTCTAGACTTTCCTAGGTTTGCCAGTGGCTGAATCTCTCATAATGTTCCCATTTATCAGCTCATTCATCCCTCTTCTCTAGTTCATTCATTTCCCTTCTATAGATAAACTGTTCTACAAAAGAAATGGGTCTTCTAATGCAGAGATACTGGACTGCACTTTCAGATTGCTGCTGTTGTACAAGTCTTGATGAAGGAGGGAGGAATGCTGTAAGAGAAAACAAGAAACTCATGATTTATTGCCTATAAAGAGCTCCCTGGATCTAATGATCTTTGCCAGAGATCTAAATTGGGCTTTTTAATTCATATTGAAATTCATTGTATCACACATCTTCTGTAAAGCCACATTTTTGAATGATATGGCAAACCCTATTAAGTAGGTGTTCATTAAACTACAACACTTTGCAAATTCTTCCTGAGTTTTGTTGACAGTACACATCAAGCACAAGCCATTAAGTGCTTTTCATTTCCCTGGTACTGTGCAATCATAATGCATTACATGACAAACTAATGTGTTTACATGACAGATTTAATGCTTGATCTGCTTCAGGAAATGCTTCTGAGCTCCAGAAGATAAGAGAAAAATGTAACATTATACTTCCCAGTGCCTATTAATTCTTAACTAATAATAAATTACAGTAGGATGCTGATAGCAAAGGATGAGAGAGTCACATGCACATGGGAGGAATTTGTGAGGACCATCAGCATAGCAAGGAATACTAAATGCAGACATAATAACTAGAGCTAAAATGAAGCTTTTTAAAGTTGGCAAGAAGGCTCCTAGAGGCTGTGGTGTGTGTGTGTGATTTGTTTGCTTGTTTTTCTTCCCTCCTTTTGCGTCCCAGACCCAACACCAGCCCTTGGTCAGAAAGCCAAGAGCAGTGCTGGGCTCCCCACTGCCTTCCTTCATCGTCCTAACTCCATGCAGACTCCACTCCTGTCTGCCCACATCCAGCCAAACCGGGGACAAGGTTTGCTCCCATGAAGGCAAAACGTTTTCTTTGTGCAATAAGGTGAAAATTTGCTTTGGGTAGGGTTTCCCATTTGCTTTCAAAATGGAGCATAGCTGAATTTAATCACGGGACATCACTTGGTGTTGAAGTTCAAGCTTCCTTTTGAAAATTTCTAAGCAGACTGCCCCTACCGCTTCAAGGTTGTTCTCTTGTTTTTTAGGCAAAAATGGTCACCGCTTTTAGGAGTTTGTTTTATGAAGTTTTCCTTGAAAAAGCCTCATTTCTCTATGGCCACAGTGACACTAGTCCACTGCTAATCTTTTCCCTCCATGAAACCCTGCTGTAATTTACATCTTGGAAGTTCACTTGCAGTCACAGTAGATAAATGGCAGGGCTTTGAATCTGGAATTTCAAGAGTAATATTCAGCCACTTTACAAGTTCAGAGTGCAAGTGTGGACATGTCTATTAATCTTTAAAAAGAACCCAAATCCATGCTTTACTTGTTTAACATGGTCTTTTAAAAAGAACCCATATTTATTGTAAATGAGAGCAATGAAGGAATTGCTGTGTGAGAAAATAATGCTATAATAATGACACATAATCAAATTGAGGATAATAAATCTGTTCTTTATATTTACTGGGGGAGTTTGCTGGGGAGCAGGAACTGAGGCTGGTTTAAACTACACACAGCTTTTTCCTTTCAGGTTTTTATGGCTTTCTCAATCATTTGCTCATCTGCTGCAGGAGGCTTTTTATTTGCTGGTTAAGGGCTGTTAACCAGTTGGAAAGTCAGACCAATGAAGTTACATAAAATGCAGTGAACAGCTTTTATCAGGTTAGAGATGTCGTGTTCAAGGAGTTACAGTGGCGATGGAAGGGCTTCCTCTCCTACTTTTGGAAACACCCTGCGGAGGGGGACAAATTACAAAGAAGCAGGTATATTCTGTGCTGAAAATTCGGACTTCCTTGTTCCTAAGTTGTGTCCTGCAGTGTGGTCTTGTCTCACAGTATCTTCTCTGGAGCTGTGTGTGATATGATAGCAAAATTCAAGAGAACCCTGATAGAAGTCTTCTGTAACAGGAACATTCATGAAAAGCTGAGCTATAACTCGCAAGGCATTATGATCCCTGCTGAACCTGGCTTTTTTGTTTGGGGTGTGGAAGGTTGCTACATAGCTTTAAGGGTCTTTTTGCAGAGGTAACAGTGATTTCAGGTATATTTTCTTGCCTTAAAAGGTATACAGGTTGCTCATTTGGATAGCCAGGCATGGTCTGTTCCTTTTGTGCTTTTCTGAGAGAACTAAAAAAGAAACTGATGTGGAATGTCAGGTCACTTAGAATGGATTGTGTGCATGTGTATGTATTTAGCTTATTATTTGAAAGTAAAATAAGTCTTTCTCCATACTCAGCTGCTATGTTTTGGGTCCTGCTTTCAAATCAGTAACCTAAGATACACTACATGAACACACTTTTAACAATTTATCCAATTTTAACATTTTCAGAAATTTTCTAATTTGCTTTTCATCTTCCCATAACCCTGGGTGTGTAGATTCTCTTTAAACCCCAGATTTTTCAACAAGTCTTTGGAGGTCTCAGTAAATGGGGTAGGGCAAACCCTCACTTCCAAATATCTTCCTGGAAAAGCAAGCATTTTTTCCCTAGAAGAGCAAGCATTGCTTTTTTTGAATCTCCCTTCGATTTGGTATCGCTTGAAAATCCTGGATTTCACAAAAGCAATTCATTTATGTTTTACTTATTCCTTTCCGAATCTTTTTACCTTGAAACAAATTGGAGAAAATCTGTAGTATCTTCTGTAAATATTATTATTATCCTTTTTAAATATTAAGATTTTATTTATCTTTGATACCTACTAAACTGTTTTAAGTCTGGAGAAAATCCTATATATGTACAAAGAAATATGAAGACAAACATAATTGTTCTGTCTGCAAAAAGCCACTGTGATGTGATGGTGCCTCTTCCTTGGAGCAGAACTGCAGAGCCACTAGTCTGGGAGATGTTGCTGACTGCAGAACTGATTCACCTGATTTTTCTTTTCTCCTGTCTTGAAGTTGTTTGTTCCAAGTCCTCTGTAATTGTGGAGACTGCAAGATCTCTGTAGCTGATGTTACATTTTCTGATGCAGATTCATTAAAAATTGATCATTATTTTAGCAGGCTCTACTACTTTCCTGCTGGGACTACTTATGCAGAGCTAGATATTTAACATCTCCTATTTATCCATAAATGGTATTGATCTGGTAAAATCCATGCCATTTTCAGCAAAGTTTGTTCTATTTGGAAATAAGAGCTAACTCTCCCAACTTCAGAGAGTTTTTACATCCTAGCTGAGGCAAAAGTGAGATTACAACACGCTAGAAACAGGTCCAAAGCTGCTCTTTCTGCCTCCTTCGTCACTCCGGCTGCTACTAAATGTTATTGGTGCTGTTTTCCCACATAAAATTTTCCCAGCTGTCACAAGGTTGTACTTCTTGCAGTTCTGCCTATGGGTTAATAAGATCCACAGTCTTAACACTCAGCAGTTTTTAGCCTGTTGCATCATTTTTGAACTCTACCAAGATCCAGAAAAGACACATGCCTAACAAGAACCAGAAATGAGGTAGATATCCTGAGCCCCTGGCTGCTCTGAATTCTGGCAGTTTTCTTAGCTCCATGTAGAATTGGGCTATTGTGGGGAAAAAAAATGTTTAGCAGTGGCAGAGAGAAAGTGCTGGCAGAATCTGGTGAGAAGCATTCACTGAAAGGGAAACTCTACTCTAGGACCGTGTTTCATTTTTGCATTCAACAGCTATTTGACCAATTTGGATCACAAAGTCCTCTTCCTGTCCTACGAATGCCTTAACTAACCCATATCAACATAGACCTTCATCCCAGTTTGGCTGGTAAGAATGCAGCTGGATCATCCCCTCAGATGGTTCAGATCTGGCTGGATCATTTCCAAGACAGGTGTTAATCCCAGTTCAACTCTCTTTTATCCCATGCTCTAGATATGCTCCAGTAGCCAAGCACCCCTAAGCAAGCCCAGAAATAACCATACCAAAACTTAAGATGCACAAGGTTCCTTCATCCTGCCCCAAGTGTATGCACACAGGAAAATGTTAGCTATTCAATGAACTGATTAAACTTTTATAGCTCTTAGAGCACATAGCAGTCTTTTGGGGAAAATCCTGGATCAGAAATCCATCTCTGTCCTCACTAATCTGTGTATTATTTTCTCTCATTACTTGGTATTGATTCATTTCCATTTCATGCTGCAGCATTGGGTCACCAGTGTGTGTCTGATATTACAATATGTTATTTAGCTGTCTCCTGGCTCTTGTTGGTATTCTGTGGCATCTCTTAGCATGGTTGACTCCCCTCTATCTATTTATTTATTGATGGCCTTTCTATTCTTTCCTTGATAATGCCAACATCTTACTGGTCCATTAGTTGGTCACATTCTGCCTGAATGCAAAATTAATTCTTCCAAGTTTTTTCTTTATTTTTTCCCCTTTTCCTTTTACTGTCTGTAAAATATCCTCATGATCTGTCAATGTCTCCTCTGAATTACTGTGATATAAATCCTGTTTATAGGATAGACCTCTGTGTCTTTACATATGCAAATGGAGAACTGAGAGATCTCTTTTGCTATTGCATGCATCCATGATGCTCTTTAGTGAAGTATCCCAAGTATTTGGGGGATTTTTCAAGAGAATATTTACCTAGTTGGAATCCCAGGTTGGCCTCATATACTAGGATTAGATTGCTGCCCATGTGCTCTGTTCAGCTATATGCTTTTTGATTAACATTATCAAGTTACAGATTCCTCTGCCTCCAAATAAGTGTCCTGCAGGTTGGACTTATCCTGACTGGGATATTAGGCAATATTTAATGCTAGCAGAAATACTTTTTCCAAAGAGCCCAGAATCCCAGATACTTGTCTCTGAGAATTTGTAAGGAAAATAGCAAGTGGTTCTCACTATCTAGTGACAAAAAACTGTAGGAAACAGCAAGACAGCTGCTGTGTTCTGGTTTAGATCCAGTGTAGATGAGGGTCCATAGACAGTCCCAGCTCACAAGTGATGTGTGTGCTCCAGCTGCCTCCTCACACAGCCCTTGTCTTTCTCAAAGACCTGTCCCTCTGAGGAAGGACTGAGCCACATCTTGACCCACTTGCTGTTTCTCATTAGCTGTGATGGGTGTTCAATATTTTAAAATGCCAAAGAACATATATCAGCTTCAACAGTGAAGAATACTTTCCCCAGTATTCATAGTCTTGTAAAAGTGGTGTTTCAAGGGACTGAAAAGCTCTTCTGCTAAATTTCAAATTGACTTTTAACAACTGAGGCGTGTCATCCTCTGTGGTCAAAAAAAACAAGCAGTGAGACTCCTCTCCCTAGACTTCTTTCTCCATCTAGCTGTGTCCTTTAAGGGTGTCTCTCTCTACTGGACCTTCCTGAAATGCACGAGGGATGCAGAACAACTTGGGATTTCTCTTTGTCTTCCTGTTCTGGACTCTCAGCAATAATGGTCATACTTCTACCTTAGCTCTGCATCAACAGAAAATGCTGTGAACTCCTTCTATTCCTCCTATGTCCTCTAGATTCAGAATAGTAATAACAGAAGACAGCTGATCTGTGCTCTGTTGGAACACACTGTTCTACATGGGTGTTTTCAGTCTGAGAGCACAGCAACACCTTCACTTGAGTGCTCTGGTAACACCATTTAGCAGCCTCTACAGACTTCCTATATCTGATAAAATGTGAACCTTGCTAGCGATCTGATCTTTTTAGGAATACCAACACTATTCACATTCTTAATTTCTTTTTTCTTTTTCCCAAGTCATCAAACATGTGGTGCTCAGCTTTATTATCACTAATCAGAATGATAATGAGATTGTGTTGTCCGGAATGATAATTTTTCTCCTCCATTCAAAATTAGGCTCCTCTTCTTCCTAGACAGACAGTAGTCAGAGCTATCCAGGGACTCATGCTCAAGGCCTAACCTTGTTGGCAATGCTATTCTCATTTCCCACGTTAAAGCTGGCATTAGATGCTTGTCTATCACTGCTTTGCCTTAATGAACTTCAGGCTCACCCCTCTTGCAAGAGTGGTATCTGGACTAATGCATCTTCCAGAGACGCAGTCAGTCGTGCTGTGGAGATGCTGAGCAAGAACAAGGAACTCCACCATTGTTAGAGGACTTGTTTTGTTTCTGTCATGTTTGATTGCATTCAGATCACAGATCAGTTTCCTTTGTGCCTTTCTTCACCCAAGATTTAGCACCAATCTTTTTTCCCTAGGAAAACACTCTTTTCCAATGGGCATTTTTTTATAAACAAAGTTGACCTTTAAAATGCCTCATAGTCCTTTCTCTAGTTCTCTAAACTGTTTAGTGCTTCTCTTCTTCACACAGTTCAAATTTCCAATATGTTTTTTAAAAGCCATTGGCACTAGAAATGCATCCTGCATTTGTCCTGCCAACCTCATAGCTGAGAGTAAAACTCCTGTTTTATCCTGTATAGTTGAGCTGGATATATCCCTAGAGTTTAATTCAAATACTTCCTGTGATAGAAAATCTATCAGGCCCTAATGGAAGATGTTCCCATGGTTAATTACTCTCCTTAGTTTGGGGAAAAAAATTACTTCCCATACTTAGCCTGGATTGATCCAGTTTCAGCTCTCAGTTATTCATTCTTTTCCTGACTTTGCTAGATTAAATACTTCTTTTTTTAAAATAGAAATGAGCCAAATACTTTGGTCCCCTCTTAACCTTCTCCTAGATAAATCAAATAAACTAAGAGTCTTTGGTCTCTTACTGCAAGGCAAGCCTTCCTCAAGAAGGTTAGAGCAGTCCATTAGGGTCCACATTAGAGATCAGCAGGAAGAAAATATTTATGTCCTTGGCCCACTTTCTGGAAACCCAAAATAGGTTGACTGTGAGACAGGGAACTTGAAGAGATAGGGAGCCTGCAGGAACTGGTTTGTCATTCAGACTGGGCACTTAAATACATTTCCTCTCTCCTCTCCTCATGATTCAAATTAACACAAACCCAATAGATGAAATAGCTTTTGATTAATTTTTCCATCTCCTTCGCAGAAAGACAGGTGAACATTAAACTACATTAAACATTACTTTTTTATGAGCAAATTTAGATTCCATATGAATACAGCTAATTAAAGATTATCAAGACCAGCAAATTATATGAATACGTACAGGAAGGCTGATTTGAGTAGAGATGCTACAAAATTGGAGTAGGGAAAAAGTAAACTTGTCAATTCTACAAAAAATCCATTTGGACAGATTAGTGCCGCATTTTACATGTAAGAAAGGCATTTGCTGTTAATGAAATGATACATGTGCTGGAAAACAGGGCTGAGTGACTAAAATAGAAAGGTCTTGAGATGTCATACTTGGCAATAGTGGTAACAGGGGAGAAATGGGGAACCAATATCTGACAGGAAGGACCCTGCTTTTTTATGTTTTAAATTTAATTTTTAACTTATTTAAAAAGGTAGAGCACTAGGCATATACCCAAAAGACCTGTCTGTCTTCTACTCTTGGCCTCTCATGTTCCCTGCCCTTCCCTTTCCCTTTCCTTTCTCTCCATTGCTCAGTGTGTTGCTAAGGAGCCCCTGATCCTAATGAGCCATCGTTCCACAGACCAGCAAACAAGTGACAATCCTTGCCTGGAGATTTTGCCAACCTAAGTGCATTTACTTGTCCAAAACGACAGTATTGGAGGCTAGATTAATAAGAATTTACTCACAGGAGCAGAGCCCTGTTGAATAAAGTTAGCATAATTTATCTCTTAAATCCTAGGAGATTTGGGAGATTCTTGAATTATGCAAGTATGACTGAATGAATTTCACTGTTTTAGTGACCGCCAAGCAAGGACAAAAAAAATGTTACTTTCTGTCTAAAGCAGTTTCTGTAAAAAGATAGTTTCTTGACACAGAATAAGGAAGGCAGTGTTGTTTCAGAAGCTGTTTATGGAACTTACATTTGCAAGTTTTCCCATTCTTATAAAATATTGATAGGGTAAATTCAGTGTCTCCATTCCCCTCTGGAACTGACCTCCTTGGGGAATGGGCTGCTGAGGCACTTAGTATTTAGATCGCTGCAAAAACTACCTGCAGCAAAAGCTGCACCAAGAAAATAGGAACATGTTATTAGGTTTTTGTCACGGGGCTTGCTTCATTGCTTGTTCAAGGCAGGCTAACAAATCCCAAACAGTGAAAAATCCCTCTGAATTCACTCTGCCTCTTCTTTTCTTGCAGATCAAGCCTTACATTTCTGCACTTAAACCGCTTGTTTTTGGAGGTTAGAGGGAACCAACCCAGAACCTGGTTATCTGGCAGTTTGCTAGCAGGGAATTTTTGTACCCTTCTTTGAAATATCTAGCCGATGTCATGCAATTGCTTGACAGCTATGAGGATGGGAAATATCTGCTAGCTTATACAATTAAGGAGACTTTATTTTGGGAACAGACGATTTCAGATAAATTAGGGCATGGTGATTATGAGGAAGGGAGAAGAAACTGCTGAGTGACTATTTGAACAACTATGACTCATTGTGCCATAATCTGTGAAAGCAAAAAGACAATGTCTTTGGAATGTATTGTGTAAAACAAACCAGAAAAAGGATACAAAAATTCAGGGAAAAGGTAGAGATTGTTTGACCATTAGGTGACACTCTTTTGCCACGTTTCCAGCAGCCGGTGCATGATTTTTCTTTCCAAGCCTGAGGATCATGTACAGAGATTGCCACACTAGTAGTAGCAAGGGGGCTGTAGACTTGTGGGGCTGTACTGGAATATCAATAAAATGTAAATGTGAACTAATTCCTCTAATTACCTTTGACAGAGAGAAAGACATTTGATAAACTTTATGCAAGGCAGGCTAATCGGGCACAAACTTTTATTTTGGGTGAGCCAAGCATTATTGTTTCCTCAGTCTTCAGGTTTTATTCACATGGGAACTATACAACAAATTTACTGATCAAGAACCTTCCACTTCATCCAGTTCCTGATTAATTTGATTCTCTACTTTAATGTGATTGGAAATTCAGGAACCAGAACCCTTGCATTCAGAATAGTAACTACCGATATATTTTGTTCACTTTAAACCTCTTTAGGAAAGACTTATGAGATAATTCAATCAGCTCTAGGGTGTTGCTATTTAATTATAGTAGAGGGTGGTATTTCAGCACTGTAGAACGTAAAGCATTCCAAGAAAGATGCAAGAAAACAAGGAGAGATGAACAATTGGGGAGTCATTCATATTTCTGTCTGTGCCACTGACCTGTCAAATGAATTTTGCAAATTATTTGCTTCCTTATGGTTCTGTATGTTACAAACTAGAGAAAAGTCAGAGACTTGGCTGCAAAACAGTGCGCTGAGTCCAGCGACACCCTCGGGCAGAGACAAGCAGGTAGCCCCAAAGCAGGACATCAGCGATGCAGCCCTTGCTCAGCTAGCAGCATCGCCCTGCTGCCTCTGCAGCTCTGCCTCAAGCACAGGGCACGTACAGGCACCTCTGCTTTCCTCTGCAGCTTTGTCTGTGTGATCATGCAGGTTTGTGCAAGGCCATATCACCCAGAGGCCCAGTTGTGGCTGGGGCTTCTTTGGCTTATTGAATCAAAACATCTGTGTGGCAAGAGAGCAGCCCTGTCCCGTGGTGATGTGGAGTAGGGCCTCCATCCAAGGAATGTGCTTAAAAACAGTCTTGCAAGGATGAGAGGATATCTCAGTTATACAAGATGTGTGCGATCACTTGCTTCTGCGGTCAGTGCTCGCAGATTATAGTCAAAACAGGTTCTGAAAGTGACACATCATAACCCCAGGGGTGTCATCATACTTTAAAGAAACCATTTGTTTGGAAAGAGGAATTAACTGTAGTTTCTTTACATGTGCTGCTGAAGGGAATCATGCAGGCGCTGTGCTACATCATGGAGATGCTGGCAGGGGACATATGCCCAGCTGCTGGAATCAAAGCAAGAAGCCTGGTTGTTTCTGGATGGTCAATAGTGAGAGGCAGGATCCTCACTTTCCCTCTGAAGGCTCCTACTTGCCTCTGCTGGGAGGCCAAGGGAGCCTGGGCTCTTGAACTAAAAACTGCTTGGAAAGAGTGTAAATAATCCTTAATATAATCTATTGACATCCCATGCCCATGAGAAACTCGGGACACATTCAGCTCACCCCTTTTCCTAATGGGACTGCTTGCGTGCTTATCTGGTCAAACTGCTTCCTCTCAGTCTATTCCCATGCTGGCCTGCCAGGTCTGTGAACTGCTACCTACTCCCTTTGGTTTTTCTTTTCTCTTATTTACCTGGCCAGCACTCCACTTGTGGACTGTGTTATAAGCATGTGAATTTCTGCTCTGAATGTCATGACCTCTCCTCTAGTCCAGCCAAGACAGACTAGTTTGCATCTTTCTGGCAATGAAGTCTGTATATGACATGTTTCACCTACTTCTGAACTCTCTATAACAAAGGAAAATATATGCTTGGCTATTCCTTAAAAGAACAGCAGTGACTTTTCATGTTGTATCCTCACCATAATGGTACAATCAAGAATAAGGACTTACACGGAAAAAGCAGTAGCAGTAATTTTGTTCTGGAGTGTTTAGAAGATTTGTAACAAACTTCCATCTCAGTGCCATGGAAGTTACCAGATTAATACTAATTAGAAACTATATTTTAGGTTTTAATAAAAAAAATCTCTTATAGATTGCAGATACAACACTGCTTCCCTGACTTCTGCTTCAGGCTATGATTCTGTCTGTTGTTGCTGCAGTCAGCAAATGGAAAGTCCCTCTTTTCTTCTTTGTACCTTGCTGCGAGGAAAATTGAAGGAGACTGGTGGAAAGGGGATTTTTTATATATATATTTTAATATCTATGTATAAGGGACACAGAACCTTCAGTGGCCTCTCCCCAGGTGACAAAGGGCCTCTGCTTGAGGTCATTTATTTTTTTACCTCTATTTGTTTGCTTCAGAGCCCACCTGTCTTGAATAATTCACGAGCTTCCTTGCACCAAGGAACCCTCTGTCATGAGTCTGGACTGCAACCAGGGTTCAATCGGCTTCAAGCTGCTGAGGTGCAGGCACGGGGCACCGTGTGCCAGACTGGGTCTCCCGCATTTGCCTGCACCACGATACTGGTCTTCAGGAGCTGGCAGCTGTGGGAAGGGAGGACAGGAGAAGCCAGCAGGAGGCTCTAACAGGACGCTCTCAGACCCATCTTGTTTTTTTTTTTTTTTTTTTTTTTTTTTTTTTTTTTTTTTTTTTTGTTT
>JAUBNY010001072.1:1433178-1443989 GCA_032275445.1 Crypturellus soui
CGGAGCATATATCGGGTTAACATCAACAGCTCTTATCGGTGTTCGAACACCACCACTCACACAAGGCAAAGAATTAAAATAAGGTCTAGGCAAAAAGAGAGAAAGATTAAAAAAAGAAGGAACAGGAGCTAAATTGGATCCAGCAGGTCGACCCCAGTCCCGATCCCAAACTATGCAGAGAAAAGCTCTCCGCAGAAGGAAACCCTTACGTGACACCTACCAGCCACCCACCGTGTGTGGTGACTGCTCAGGGCTGCTCCTTCGGAGGCTCCTGGCCAGCTCGTGCTGTGCTGAGCAAGGGCAGCGTCTGCTAATCCTTCCTTCCGTGCTCTTTCCAGCAGCAGCAGCAGCTCAGAGCCGCCCAAGCTCTGCACCCAGGGAGGGCAGCACAAGGAGAGCTGCCCCACGGGCCCCGTTCAGGTCTAGCAGCGGCCGAGCTGGCCGCTACGTGGAGACCTGTCACTGCCCTGCCTGGTCCCTTGCCATGCTGGTCCTTCCGTGCCGCCTCGAGGAGAGTCCAGGCCGTCCACAGGGCTGCCGGGATCCTCCTGCCAGCCACACAACAGGCTGGAAGCCTCCTGTCCAAACCCTTGGCCGTGCAAAGGGGGCCACGTCCTCCCTCACGCCTGCGCTGGCCACAGAATGAAATGGCCGCACGGCGCGAGGCCCTCAGCGCTGCTCCAGCCGGGCTCGGCGCACCCTCACCCCTGCTCTGAGCTCAATGGACTTGTCCTCAAATCAACCTCCCCACTTGAGGCCAAACGCTCGGGATGGCCTCCCAGGGGTGAGGAGCTCCGCTGGCTCCAAGAGCATCCCCCTTGCACCTTCTGGTGTGGCTGCTGCTGCTCGCAGGGTGGTCAGAGGCTTTTAGGACAGCAACCACTGTCACCATTATTTACACCACTTAGACTGCACGGACATGCAACCTGTCAAATCATTAATACTGCCAAAGTATCTTCTTATCCATTCCATCACTAGCACTAATATCTGTTAGCTGTACACACCTAGAAAATGCCCCGAAACGGTCTAATTGGCTCTTTCTTAATGAAAAATCCTTCCTCGGTTCTAGAAGAGAGCTAGTTACAGCGCTGCTGGGGTAGTTTTTGGAGCTAACTAAGTGTGGGAGGAACTCTAACAGCAACATTTCTTCAGCTATAATCCAGGCTCTGATAAAAATAGAACCGCCCACAAATAATTATTCTCTTGCTCTCCAGTGCGAGCCTGCCTCGAGATGTTTCAAGGACTCCGTTATGAGGAAATCTTTAAAAGACCAAAGAAACTGCATTGCTTTAGAAAGCGATAATGCATTTAGCAGTAGCAGGCTTCAGAAAGCTTTATCTCTTATCAGCCGTTAAGCCTTTTGAATGGGGCGAAAAATGCGAGAGCACAATGCAATTTTAAATTCCTGTTACATGCAAAGATGCACATGACCTATGCTTCGCAATGGGTCTATTCCTATAATGGCAAATGTGTTAGAAATGGTGAGACTTTCCATTTGGGAAGGAGCTGATGAAAGGTTCCAAAGTATCTTTTCTACCTTAGAAAAAAAGAGACCTTTTTTTTTTCCCCTACAGCTGTAGGCGCTTGTATGCTTTTTGTAGCAGGACACACCACAAATGTAGCATTTCTGCACAAATCTCTCCCTTCCCCGCTTTCTGATTTATGGCAGAAAAATTAAGCGAATTAAATGCAAGATGAGCATAGATTTATGTATAGTTTTACAGTGGATATATCTTCCCCACTTTTAATAATGATAAAAACCTAACAAATAACTCACGCTGTCCGTGGAGATGAGTTGCTTCGAAGGAGCTCCTGCTTGCTCCAGCCGGGCAGCCCCGGCTCCTGATCTGCCAGCGGGTTGGAGCAGCCACCACTGCACTTTGGGTTGTAATAAGGTGAGACATTTCCTCGGAGCAACAACAGCGATAGCTTTCCAGCAGGAATTACACTTGTAGCAAATTAATTTTTAAGTGACTCGCAATTCTAGCTTAAAGTGATTTGGATAGGAAATCTCAGTGGTATGCAATGATTGCACTTGCTTCTTCACTTTAGATAAAAAATCCTGCAGCTTTAAATATCCATCTTTTCCTGCACAAAGAAAGTGTGTCACTGTTCACAAGGGCACAATACAATTCAAATGGTAGCACAAGAAACTCTTAAATGATAAAGCCTCAGGGCTGTACGTGCTTAAAATTTATCTGCATCTCAACCTCAGTAGTTTTCTAAACACAGGCTATAATTTCTATCCAAGCCCCAAGCCACCGTGGCTGTTGTGGATGAAAACAACACCCTAGAAATCTTAAGAACTAGTCCAGGCTCTAAGTGGTTTCAGTGACAATAATTTCACCATGAACCATGCAAGATCAAACCTAGTTGCTACCATATTTAGTAAAATGGCCAACATTAATTTAAAATGTAATAGTGAAATGTTTATTTCATTACTGTGATGGGGGACATTTGTTACTTTTTCTTCCTCCTTCTATCTACCTTATTCAATTCATTCCACTCTTGCTTGAGTAATCTATTCATTGGTGCCACATCAGTGTTTAATTCAATCACAGCCATAGACCTAGGGCTGTGAAAATACTGTAACTTCTGTGCAGAAGGCCTAATTTCTGCTTAAGTGTCACTGCCCTGTGCTTCCTACTTGTTGGTTTTGCTCTGCAGAGGTATGAGGGAACGAGTACAAGGCCACCTGAACATGGCCCAGTGTGTGGGCAGAATACTGGCTACCAAAATATTACACAGCACTTTTAGAACTGATGAAAAAGTTTAAAATGTGGAAAACCTAAATGTTACAGTGATTGCGCACCTCTACAACAACAACAATGAGGGCAAAAACGCTGCTGTTTTCACATTTGAAAAGTACTGACCTGCTGATTGCTAGTGCTTCACCGAAATGCTCCCTACGTTTGCTCAGGTGCATTCTGGATGATGACATTTTGAAATTTAAAATGTCAGACATAAAAATAAAAGAGCAGAGCTGCTAACTTTTTTTGTTTTCACTGTACGTACTTTAAAAATGAAAGGATTATGACACAGTTATGCTTCTATACTGAGTGGGGTAGTTATGAATTCTTACGACTCAAGATTCAGATGGTCTAACCACAGGATTCCCTCTGGTTTTCTAGCGTTGCCACTGAAATGGAGCCTGAGTGCACCATGCCTCTCCTTGATACTCCACCGTCATCCCATTAACCCTGCCACAGATCCTCATCTGTTACAGCTTGAATGCGGTTAAGTACAAAGCCATACACTTACTTGGCTTATTTATACTTTTAGCCTAAGACAGCATCTTTTAAAATTCTTATACTCTACCACATTTCTACAGCTTTCAAATTTCAGATATCCCTGCCTTCTGTATGCATTTAAATAATTCCTTTTCTCCTCATTAACAAAAATACGAATCTTCTCGATGCTTTATTCATTCAAATGCAGCCATGCAATAAACCTGCATTCTTCCTGGTCAGATCCAAAAAGCACCAGTAAAGGCAGTGCCTTTCAGGGGTGAGGGCACCTCGGGAAGGGGTGAATTTCTTTAAGTCTTTGGTCTTTGTCTCACTCTTCTTTGCAATATGAAACTTAAAGCTGTAACAGTAAATTATATATATATATATATGCATATGAAGAATTTCTTTTTGTAAACAAATTTATATGAACATGTATATATATATGAGTACCTGTGAGCATTTTATGACAACAAAAGCTAATTTCCTTTAAGAATGCCTGTCATTAGAAACTAGATATGACACTAACTGACTTGACACCTTCACAAGATCGATAGGAATCTGTCTTGAACATTGCCGCAACTTCTAAGGAGCTTTTTCTTGATTTAAACATCATTCTGTCGCTATACGACAGATACTATTTTAGGCTTCTATCTTAAACTTATTTTTTTTCATATATTGAGGAATTTGTGATTAAATGAGTCAAAAAAAAATCCTTTTCAAAACACAGTTGTTTGACAGCATTACTGAGAGAAATAAATGTAAATCAGTCTTGCACCTTTAGTTTTCTAACAACGTTTACCTAGGAGATGCCTCACACTTTTTTTTAAAGTTGTTGGTTTCCCCTGTCTTCCTTTACTGTTAGCATTTTCTTTGTACTGTCAAGTGCATTTCACTGGCTGCTGGGAAACTCACACTTCAAAAAAGTTTACAAAGCAAAAAAACAGTAAAGAAACTTGGACAATGGATAGCCATTGAATTATTATTATGATCTCTGCTTTTGCTAATGACAAAGTCTTTTTGCTTAAAAATCAAAACGAAACAGCCTAACAACTCATTACTTATTACAGCAGAAGGCTCAGACATCACACATGGATAAGGTCCTGGTGTACAGGTAAGCAGTGTCAATCATTTTTTTTGACTGCTTACTAAAGTGTGGCATTTAAAGCAAACTTAACAAGGTCCCAAAGCCCTATAAAGTTAAGAGTTAAAATACATAAAAGCATTTAACTGCAGTATTCATGGTTGCCTAAGGTATATTGACATTAGTACCACAGTTGCTTGATTAGCATTTCAATGTGTTTTTAATGCACAGAGCTGCAATGCAGAATCGCATGCCGCGCAGTCAGGGCTCAGCCCTGCAGCCACTGAAATTAAGCGGCAGTGTCTCCATCAGCCTCAGTGCCCTGAATTTTCGCTTGTAAAGATCCTGTCCTAGCTCAAGTAGCAAAGCTGTTGACATCTCTTCTATTGATTTCAATAGGAGCAAATTCACCAGCCACCTCAGCCTTGCCTTTGCATTGGGAGGTAGAAACTAAATTCCTATCTGAGATAAATGTGTTCTCCCTACCAGCAAATGCTGACCTAAATTACGGGCCCAATTCATAACGAAACATGCAAACCTTTGTGCATTTTTTGGTATTTTAACTGGGGCAGGAAGAGCATATGTGCGAGACTCCATCCAGAGAGATTCTAATTCATGGATTTGGGGAAAAACAACTCACACAGCTAAAGCAATTCTGAGGCAACTCAAACTTAACAAAGGTCACATCATATGGATGATAAGAAGCGCAGCTCTGCACCGGCACCCTCTTTATTAAATGTCTGCTGATTGGACTGCCAACAAGGCAGGAGGAAGAGGGAGCCTCATGCATCTGCCTTTCCCCAGGGGAGTTAGTGTCTCCACAGTGGCCCCTGTCCAACAAGCAATGAAGTATGAGATAGATGGATATATCTGCATGTTGCTTTTCAAACAAAATGACTTTTTTTTTTCCTTGGAACCTCAGGCACGCAGTCCTGTTTGCTCTGGTTTGTCACTTGCTGAACAGCATGGGATTAATCCTGTAGCTAACCCAAGAGCACACAGCATCATCTAAACTGTGGCCTTAAAATTCAAGCAGGGCTCAAATGATTTACCAGCCTTCATACAGCTTCAATCTCTGTAACACAGACCTTGTCTTTCCATACAGGGTTTTTAAGGTGGAAACAGGATTGTAAAATATATTGAAGCAAGTAGAATTCCTTTATGTAGACATTAAAGTACTCTTTTATTCACCTCAGTGAATCTTTCTGCAAAAGCTAGTCTTTTATAGTGACAGCACAGATACATAAGGTTTTTCCTTAACAGCTCTCCCCTTGAAATCCATTAAAAAAAAGGCATACGGCCAAACATCCTTAAGCAGTTTCACAGCCTTCATGAAATAAGAAGGTGATAATCTCATCTAAGACCCAAGCTGACAAGACTGGCCACTGAAAATGCAGCTCTTGGAACAGAAATCCTCAGCAGAGCAGACAGAGAGCAAGGGCACAGAGAGACTGAGTCTATCTCTTGGTGTGCAACATGGGACTGCGGGAGCACTGTCCTTCCCGAGGCAGTTCATGTGCTCAAACCAGTGATTCCCACTAGCATCAAACTCCAAATCTAGCATCAAAATGGGATGGGAAGGCTAATGCAACCACTTCTCTGCAGCCGGGACTCTTCCTGCAGCACGTTGCTTCCCAACGGTTCACGCGCTTCTGCACAAGGGATTTGTTTATGAATTGGCCCCTGCTTGCCGAAAGGTTTGTGATCAACATAAAATGAAACAAGAAAACTCTACAGTAAATGAAAAGATCTCTACAGTAAATGCAGGACTATGAATGGGACTTCAGTCGTGGTCCCAGAGGTAACGTACACAGTATTCTGCTATATTTAACATGGTAAAAAACATCTGTATCTCACGAGGTGCCCCTCCAATCTTAATATCTGTTTTATGTTGCACAACCACTTGCTAGGACACCTGGTGACAAGACCCTCCTGTCCCTCCCCCCAAATAAACTAGTTTTAATAACAAGATAAATATGATGTGCTTCTCCTTGCTGAGTGCATTGACTTAAGGCATAGGCACAATTCCCCTCTTTGAACAGAGATGGTATAGTCCTGTGTCCCAATACAATTTTTACCCTGGGTGACCCTTTGCATTCAAACATTGACTCAAGACATAATAATTACAGGAATCATTAATTAACAGACTGTTTGAACTCGTTAATTAATCTGACAGCATTACTGAAATGAATCCTCTATCAGGTGTAAATTTTACAGGATTGTTGCATTGTTGGGAAGCAACATCTAAACCAAAGTCCATGAAAGTCAACGGAAAACTTTCCATTGAGTCCAGACAGCTTTGGAATAGGCCAGAGATGTTCTTAAAAAAATTTTAAAAAAAAGTTAGACCATAAGAAAATACAAGGAAATATGTAAAAAAGATTAAAAAAAAAAAAAGATTCTCTGTTGGTTATCTTTTATCTTGAAAATTGCTCTAAGAATACCAGCTTTTTTTAGATATCATTAGGATGGGCACAAATCTGTCACATTTGCACATGAGGTGATATTTTCAAAAGCATCTCAGTGACTTACTTAAAAAATGTTGCTGCCCTCATGAGATTTACTGTGACCTAGACATTTTTGAGATAATTATCACATTAGTTTCTCAGGGATTTTTTACTGTAGTTATGGGTCAGAATTCAATGTTATGGGCTTCCCATTACTTTACAAAACTTGAACAGAGAAAATAATGTTACTAGATCAGATCTCATATTTTATCCCGTCCATAAGTGACTCCTAGACTTAAATATGTAAAAACGCATCCATGAAAAGATTCAGCCACAGAGCTTTTTGGGTTAATGTTCTAGATGAACCCACATACAAAGCCCTTGCCTTCTTGTAATCTTTGTGATAATCTTTATAAATTCTAAAAAACAAAAACAAAAACAAAAGAAAAGCCTGTTTCATTATCAGCGTCTCTGATATTTGCAACATACATAAATGTTTTCTTAATTTGGAGCTATCTTTAGGTTAGTGCTCCAACTGATGCTGGATAAGAGCGTAACATCTCCAGAGATCCTCAGCTTAAGATTCAGGGAAGATTTAACTACGTTGGCTTTGATTTATTTTTTCTCCCAGTTACACTAATCTTCACATGTTTGTTAACTTCCCTTGGTTTGCTAAATTCCAGCTTGGGAAGTGAAAAGGTCTTCCCTAAGAGGCTATTAAATACCAGTCCTTCACAGCTCGATGGTGCCCTGTCTGAATAGCCTAAGTCATCCCTTGCCGTGCACAGGCTCATGTAGACCCCTTTCAGATAAACCATTTATTCCAGTGAGAAGATCTAGACTTTTCTCCTGGCCAAGGGCTGTGAAGAACAAGGGAATAAAATTAATTTTTCCCCAGCAGGGAGTCCTACTCTAGGTGACAATTAAAGAATTTAATTTAACCTCAGGTAGCTTGGCTCCCTCTGGGCCATCAGTACAAAATGTCTGGCTGTTTTTTTTTTTTTTTTCTCAAGTCACTGATTTAATGATGCAAAAGTAATCAGAGACGCTGCCCTCCCCTTTGTATGTTGCTAGGTCTACACTGGTTCCATGGCCTTGATGAGCCAGCAATCCCATTGCTCTGAGAACATGATCGATAACGAGGGGCGATCATCAGAATATATAACAGAAGGGTCCAGGGGAGCATCTAGTCCAATTCAGAAGATTGTATCAGTAAATTTTGGCATGGGAAAGAAAAATGCTACACAAATGTAACAGGGTCACCCTGGGATTCCTTGTACTGAAACATCATTTTACACAGAGGATATATATATATCTTATATATATATTTTTATATATATATATTCACACACACGCGCGCACACACAAAAAAAGTCTTTGATAGGCTTTCTGTGTTCTAGTAAAAATAGTTGGCAGCTGCAATCTGTGAGACCAGAATTGGCTTTTGTGCTGCCTGCGATGCCCCACTGCAAATTGTCCCTCAAAGGCAGACACTTGTATTTATCTGGCAGGTCGAGCTAGTGCCTGCCTGAGACAGAAATAACCTCCCATTGGGACACACACAGAGCTCGTAGATTTTTTGCCTGGACCCTGCAGAAGAGGAAGATCCTTGAGGCAAGTTAGGTAGTTTGATTTTTGCAGAATTCAACAATATCTGCAGTTGGAAGGGGAGAGAGAGAGAAAGAGAAAGAACACATTAGTGGACAGATGTTATTTTTGACCTTGTGTTTAAAGAAAGAAACTTCCTTGGAAAACTGAACTGTGCAAGCAAATGTATTAAAGGCAAATGAAAGGGAAAAAAACTGATGTAAATCTGCCTTTACCATGAGCCTCCCAAGACCTCCATTTTTTATTTGTTAATCAATCCATGTGTTTTTCTTGGCTCATAACTTCCTGAAGCACCTTGGTGTTTGGATTAACTCTCCTCACACAGTGCCCAGCAGCGGGCTGTGTTGCCAGTGGGGAAGTGTTGCTGTGTACAGGTCACATCCACATAACGACTCCCTTCTTCTGCTGGCGCTTCTGGCATTGGGATCTCTTTTACATTCTCACTTGCAGGCTCACAGCACTGACTCCAGTGAGCACTTTTAGCCCGTCTGTTGTCTGCACTTCCCTTTATAGAACATGCTAAAATGAATATATGGCCCCTGCCCTACAAGTGCTCCAATGTGGAGAACAGCACAGCAGGATAACCTGCAGAATCTGCTCATGTCTTGCAGTTACAGTAAGGGCCTCCACTTCTTCAGTTTTAGTAACCAACCATCTAATCGTCTTGAAGAGATAGGTCAATATATGCATTTCCAAAGCAAGTTAGTGTTAAAAACATTAAGGTAATTATTTGCAGTAGTGAAATGCCCTGGATTTCAATTGTAGTCTGTTACTCATTTCCCCTCTCTCCATCTGCATTTGGAATATATATCTGTAGCAACAAAGAGAATGGCAACTCCTATTTTATGTATCGCATATAAAGATGGGCAATGCTTAGGAAATATTGGGACCTTGCTGCTGGAAGGCTCATATTCAACATAAGTTCTTTCTGCCAAAGGCTTTTTCTAGGTTCCCCAGTGCATTTCTTGGCCACATCCTTCTTCAGTGTCTTCCAGCATTGTAGAGAGAGGAGGGGATAAGAACTGTGTGGACGTGAATTTTTGAGACACTAAAAGAAACTATATCTGAGACATTATTTTATTCTGTGATATAATATTTAGTTATTCTCTCTTCCCTTTGGAAGCTTCCTCAGTACAATGACCTAAGTTTCCTAATGCTGCTTTTCCTTCCAGAATGAAAGCATCAGCTACAAAAGCTTTCAGATCAATACAGTTGATTTATGCTCTTCTCATGGAAAAATGTATGATATAAGATTTAATTACGTTGATAAAGTAAATCTTGTTTTAAAGTGACAAGGAAACAGAAAATTCAGGAGTACTATGTATTTTAGAACTGCATAAATCTCCCTGAACATCAGATGCTATTATCCAAGCACTTTAGAAGTAATGAATCAGTCTTCTCCACAGAGATGCGTTTGCATATGATATGTGCAATCACCGCTGGCAGAAACTAGGCTATGAAGGTCTGCTTCACCACTGTTCTGAAAGCAGTGTTTCATATGGGGCTCTTAAGTGAATCAAAAGGTTATAAACCTGCAGGTGTGGGGCTGGGTTTGTTTTCCTGCAGGGCTTTGCCTACCTCTCCATCTTTGGATTCGAGCCTGAGCTCCGTCCTGCACGTGGCTTTCAAGCTGCCGGCCTCGGCGTTGATCTCGATGCCTTTTGGAGCTTCCATCACCAGTGCCCGCGTAGGCGATTCGAGTCTGCAACAGAAGACAGAATCACAGATCCTGGTGGCTTGAAAACTCATGCTGAATTTTAGACTGCCTTCTTGCACAGCCTGAGCGCTCACTGCAAGGCACCTCAGGTGCCTGCTGAATTTTCGATCCCAGCCTGTTTTAGTCAATGGAAAGAATTAATGTGTAATGGATAAAACACATCACTAATCCAATCTGCATTGCATAGCAGCTTTACTTTGCTGTAAATGCTGGAACAAGGTGCCAAATGCAATGAGTTTCTCCTATAATCAACTGGCCTATTTACAAGTTCAGATTTCTAACTAGACAATAACACTGGAGATGTTACCAAAGCAGTACACCTACACACAGAGATCATTAATGACAAACAAGAAAACCAAAGAGTAGAAAGATTAAGACCCAGTGTTTGCTGGCTTCCAATCCAGTGCTCACACCACGCTACTCACAGGCAGGCCCTCTGTGCAGGCCTTTCACTCCTTCTCGTGGTGAATGGCCATACAGCAATCTGACAGCCCCAGCACAGCACTGGCCAACACAGCTGATCCTTCCAGTTCAGGCACAGTTGAGGTTAATGCTCTAAGATCTCCACATGCAAGGCTCACTCTTTGGTGCTGATTACCATTCGTAAGTGTCACAACGTGCATCTCCTTCATTATAAAGTCTCTGAAGGTGAGTCTCTGAAGTTTTTTGTATAATAAAGTTCTCAGAATAGTCTTTCTAGTTGATTCCTCACAATTTATTTGCAATAC
>JAUBNY010001072.1:1506258-1517444 GCA_032275445.1 Crypturellus soui
AGTCTAGCTTTTATGCTGATGAGAACTTAATGAACAACAGTGAAAGGAATAGCAGGTATCAGCCCTAATCTACAACTTTGAAATTTTTACGGAATCACAGTCAGGTGTTAGGATGGGCCCAGTCCTTTCTCCCTGACACTCACTCGTCATTTCTCATGCTGTATGAGAGCAGTAGGAGCAGTACGAGCAAAGGGGCGCACGCAGGATCCAGTGCCAAAGTGTTTTCCACAGTGAGCAGAACTGGGACCCCTAACATGACTCCCTCAAAAAAAAGAAAATAAAAAAGATGCTGTATTTTGCCTCATGGGATTTTTGGACTCCTCTTTTAAATTGTTTTTGTTGACTAAAAACAAGAAGCAGCAAAACTGGCACAATGCACTAATAAATCTCTCCTTTTGAGAGGGCTTTAAAATCTCAAAACTTGTTCAGCATTTATACCGATACAGCAGGAGAATAACTTTGCCATCCTTTAGAGAGGCAGAAAGGTTGGTGTCCACAATGCAATGGGCATTCCCAGACGTACCCACTGCTATGATGGGCTGCCAAGAGACACATGGGCATGGTCCCAGCCTGGAGTTTTCTATTGCAAAGTATCTTGATTGGGAAGATCTACGTTGCTAAAGAATCAACACATTAGCTTTAAGGATATAAGGTAAGAAAATTTAGGCCCAGGTATAAACACTTTTAAACTGAGGCTTTAATTTCTATCTATTCACTTGAAGTGAACATTGAAAGGTCAAAAATATCCTAATGCTATCATGGCAATTTCTTTCTCTATAGCCTAATGCTGAGATTATCATCTAATCAGTTTTTGCACACTTCCTCTGCAGAATAATTCCTGTAATACTCCCATATAGCCTCAGCTCGTGATTTTATTTCTGTTATTATCAGAACAGAAATTATACATAGTGCCTTTTCTTCTCTTTATTTTCTACGTTGCTTATAGACTTGGATGTGGCAAAAAATAATTGCACAGAAGAAGGCTAAACCTGTGTTTAGAGTAAATTTGAAGGGGCCTACTTGTTAGAAGCTATTCTCAACAGAGGCAGCAAAATTTCCATTTTTAAATCTCCATTCAAATTAAGTCAATGAAGACTGAAGAGCACAAAACTGTTACTATTGCTTTCCAGCACATCAAATTAACAATTTGTGCTGCTACACGCAACTTTCAGTGAAAGTTTGTCTGATTTATAAGCAAGCAGATGGTTCACACGATTGTCCACAATAAATTACAACAGTAAGAAAGACAGTTACATTTTGAGAGTGACAGTGCAGCTGAGCTACAGATGGGTTTATAGATGACCCTTCCAATTTTTAATAATCTCCATAATTTATGTGCAAAGTAAAGAAGTGCAAGGATTCCTAATGCACCTTCTTGACTAAGTACAAATCACTTTTATTTACGCAAGCAATACTTCATGGTCCAGTTAACTTCTTAATTAAAGGCAGCAAGATGCTCATGTTCCATGCAAGTGGCATAGAAAATAATGTTTAGTGTGCAATATGTTCAGCTGGGAGTTTAAGATGCTCTCATTGCTTCTGGAGAAGTAAACACAACTATCACATTTGTTTGAAACAAGAGTACAAGGTGCAAACTCTGCTACCACTAGCTAGTACTTATCACTCTCTAGATAACATTTAGGCTCATGCACTAACAAGGTTATTTTTATTTGCAAGCTCTGATGCTTACAAATAGGATGCTAATCTATAATAAATAAATCAAATCAATTATAATAAACAAATCAAATCTAAAACAAATCTAATCCAATATAGCTTTGATTATTCCATAGTATTTGCAAATATTCCAAAGGTACCACCCTTTGATTGACTGCAGCTACTTTGCATAGAGAACAAGAAGGTAAAAATTCACCTAAATTGATACGATTGCACATGTAGCTACCCGTCCTCTAGGCCACTGAGAAGCTGGAGAATCTATATGCAAGGCAAATAGTTCAGCACAGTCTTGAGCCCAACTATTCCTGATCACAGAAACAGTCACAGAAACTCTGTCTCATAAGGCTGTAATTCAGTCCTCCTGGCTTGCAACTAGATCCTGTTCTCGGTAACAGCAAAAATGATACTAGTTCTGGAGCAAGGATAAAGTAAGGAGCCTAAAACAGGCCATACTTGGTGGTTCATATTCCTCATGTTTGTTAAACTGTCATTTGTGTTGAAACTAGTTTCATAACTGCCAAAAGGCTTTGTTCCCCTTGCCTTTTTAAAACATAGATCAACATGATAATTTTTAAGATCAGATGTACAAAGTAAACACCCCAGTAACAAGGAGGAGCTCTCTGTTCTCTTAGCAATTAAATAGCGTTTACACCAATCTAACTGGAGAAAATGAATGTTAATAGCAATTCTTCAGTCTATTTATCAAACTATGGGTTGCACTTTCTCACACACCTTATGCCACATAGTGTATGCCACAGCAGGTTCTACAGTTCATTTTCAATTCAGGGATGAAAACATTTATAGATATGAACGTTTTCTCATTAACTTTTCCTCTTAAATGATTATGCTTGTTCAAATCAATTCATAGCCATCTTACAGAGGTTACAACCTTCAATAATTAAATCAGATAGCATATTGGATATTGTGTTGATTATGCTACAAATTCCAATTTCTTCAAGACCACTGAAATGCTGAGATAAAGGAATGTTAACTTTATTTAATTAGCTATAAACCATTGTTATCAACACGGGAGGTTAGTATCTGACTCAAATTAACACTTCAGATCAGGAAATAAGATAGATGACATATTCTGTGAAGGATCCTGGATACTATATGCAATTTCTTCAGCTATTTTAAAGCTGCTCAGGACAAACAGGATTGCATTAGAAAGAACAAAAGGCATTGACAGTCAATTAAATATTACCATGAATATGCTATTTCAATCACACTTGGGTTCTTTCTCATTTTCAGTTGTTAATGTTCTTGCCAGTCTTGTCAAGCAGTCCCTCCTAGCAGATTTGAATTTTAACTGCACATAATGTTAAAATACAACATGAAGTAAGACTGCGAACGTAACAGGGGTTTACTGTGCCAACAGAGAGATCAGCACATTGTGGTAAGATATCACCTGTCTGCTCTCTGCAAAACAGAGCACCACTAACATGCACACTGGATTTCACAACTGCCTGTAACACCCATGCCTAGAAAAAAATTACTAATTTGGCATGAAGATTATTTGTAATTTATCTCAAAAGGATCCAAAAAACTTAGAAGTATTTTATCCATGGTTTACACAGGTGCAACCCACATATATCCACCTCACAGTTGCCCAGAGGATACAGCATGCACATGAAGTACCCAAGGACACTCACTGTCTTATCCCCCATGCTACACTTGTACATAGTCAATGACATAATTTATCCAACATCCATATTACCCTGCCACTTAACTCTTTTTTTTTTTTTAATTTAAATATAGTTAGGACTACAAAAATGTGATTATTCTTTCCCCTTTCCCCAGAACTCACTGGTCTGGACCGGATTTCTTTGGCGTAGAGAGGTTTCAAGAATTCTGAATCTCCTTCCAGCTTTAGACCCTTGTCCGTGATTCTCAGGTTCCCCATTCCATCCTGAAACACAGACAAAGAGGCAGCTCCATTAGTCACAATTACTAAACTCACCGGGCTTCTAACAACAGAAAGATTCTTTCTTCTGCAGAGAAGAACATGTAAAGTACTGGGAGGCACTAGAGAATGCAATTATTGTGTTATCCTTTTAGCTCTGTTTCCATGAAAAAATTCTATTGAGAGCAATCTGCAATGCCCCCCAGTATACCACTTACACAGATGAAAGATGTTCTTTTAAGCTAGTCATCTCTGCTCAAAGAGACACAGCGATGTTCTGTGTTAACAGGAAACCATCCACTGTAATATGCACCATGTGGCTGTATATTAATATACCTGCTCATTCATAACAAATCCATATAGAGAATACGTGATTAGTTCTATGAACTGCCAAAAAAAAAAAAAAAAAGATGTGGTTAGGTAGGAGTATTGCAATAAAACGTGGCATGGAGTGAACCCCGGCCCTTGGGGAATCTGCCCAGTGGAGGGGCAGGGACACTCCGGGGTGGCTTCTTTGCGGTTATCAGCCACCAAGCACCAGCACCAAGAATAGGGCAAGCAAAACCATACAGACAACTGCTGAGCAGCTGCAGTTCTCAACAGTAACCTGTGCTTCTCTGATTATAAAATACAACATAGCTCTACCAGAAGCCACATTCAAAGAAACATTTGCTGTGGGGGAAGTACACCTAAGTGATAGGAATACACTTTCAACTGACTGCTGTCTATCTTGAGCTAAGTCCAGGGATGAGCAGTTCCTCACCCCATGGCACGTGGCACAGCACGGCTGCTCATGAGGGTGGCACATTCCGCCTGCATTTTGGCATTTTGGCAGACCCATTCCATGGACAGGCGCACGGTGCCCAACGCTCTCTGCTCTGCGCTGTGAAAAATCCTTCTGACAAATGGAGCAAAGTGTTGGCTGCAGGCCGCCAGCAGATGACTGCAAATAGTCCATTTTCTTTAGAAATTGTTTAGTTATGTGTGTCCAAGGTGTAATGAAACATCTGACAAACTATAATAGCAAACAAAATATATGTCAAAATTTTGCACGCGTTTTTCTTTTGGTCTTTATGCAACAAGACAGGTATATGGATACATTGGCAGAGAGTAGAATAGGGCTCGACTAAAAATATTTCACCTTTAGCTTGTGAGAGAAAGTCATAACTTTTACTAAGATGAGGGTCTAGGCTTGTTTAAGCTGTAATTACTTAGAAAGGCATGTGTGTGGAAGAGAAAAGCTAGAGGAGAAATTGCAAAAGATAAATATATTATCAATAAGCACATTAAAATGCAAGGTGTTACGTCTAACATTCAGAATGATTCTGAAAATCTGCAAGGAGTGAGGTAGGTTGCTTTGTTTGCAAAGAAGCAGAAGGTCTGGAGAATATCTTCTAGCATAAGTTTGATTGATGTCATCAGGATTACAGAGACTGACATTAACAAGATCTATGTCTCCATGTATATAAATTAAGACTGGGAAATGGCCAGGCATTGGGTAATCAAGAACAGACATGGGCATCTCCCACGAGATCCTTGTCTTTGTCCCATTTTTCTAGGCTAGCAAAGGCAGAAGGATGATGCTATATGATCCCTCAGCCTTCCAAGACAGGGCTGGATGCAGCGATCACAGAACTGACAATAGCTGAAGCTCGGCATGAGGAGGGGTTGGGAATGAGGAGCAACGCACATGAGCACTGACGGCAATGGGATTCATGCTGCAGTCAGGACAGACACTGAAACCGAGGGGCTTTGAGGCCCCAGGATGGCAATTTGGAGACCAATTGAACTGCAGGGTCTCCGTGGCATCTCACCATGCAACTGAGGAACAACCTGAGAGGTTCTGGGCTGCCTCCTTCTCACACTACTACACATGCCCTTAAATACACATCCACATCGCAAGAGATGTTCAGAGCCTAACAGCAGTAATTTAGACGTTTAAGAACAGAGAGATACGAGCTTGGATAAAAGCCCCAGAGAGATAAAAACAAGACCTAGAAGACCCATGAAGGCCATGTGTATTTGGAAATACATCTCAAATTTTCTAACTCAACTGCAAAAAACTTAAGCGTGGCTGTGTGCTCCCTCCTCCCTTTATGGGTTCACAGACAGCAATGGAAGAAGAATCCCTATCACTAACAGGGAATGACTAACCCAGGCGCATTTGTATGCATTACTGCCAAACAGTGTGGCGAAAGACATGCTTCTAGAGGGACAAAACCCAAGGAAACAGCACGCAGCACAGTGACAGCGGTCATCTGCTGAAGGGACTGAAGGTTCCTCAGTCCTAAGAAGTACCACTCCCAGTACTGGATTCTGTCAATGTTTGCCAGACCGTGGTACCTTAGGAACAAAGCCAGGCTAGGGAATTTTGGACGATGAAATGAATGCTGTCATATCATTTGGAAATGAAACCTGTAGCTAAACTTTAAACAGAGACATATGCTGAGAATGCTATTGAGTGCTGAAGGGAGGGGAATGAGAGATGGGTCATAAAGTGCTACTCACTACATTCCTTGTCCCAGGTGTGAAATAATGGCTTATTAATTCTGAGTTGGTAGTGGCAGAGTTAGGGGGTTCATTTATTTCAAGCAACAGCATGAAGGAAAATGAGCAAAATATGATTATGCACCAAAGAGCTCAGATTACATTTTGATAGTGGCATGCTTTGCTATTTTGAGTGAGCAGGAATTATTACAGCTATTTGCAGACCCTCACATGTTGAAAACGCGGCTTTTACACTGCTAAAAAAGCTCTACAAAATCATTCCCAAAATAGACATCTCAGTAAGGTTACAAGCCCTCAGGGGTTTCACACTGCAGACTCGTCTCTGGCTTCATTAGGAAAAGTTGCAGGTCATGGGAGCTGGGATATGCCATGTGCAGCTGCAAGAGCAGCCTTCTCCAGGGACACAAAATCCTGAAGATTTCCAGGAGTCACTGCAGAGCTGAAAGGAGGCAATGGTCTACTAGTAACACAGGCAGCAATGCATGAAGGGGTGCGCCAAGCTGCCACTGAGGCTGTGGCTAACCATCAATTTCAATGGCTCCTAATTATCTTTCACCCTGATTATCAACACAGATACAGTACTCCACTTTTCTCTTATATGTTTCTCTTCCTTTCTCTTCTTTATCCTCAGCCTCCCATGTGGCCCCTATAAGATTTCTAGATACAAAAAATCACACATATAAAGCAAATCCTATGCGTCTGAAATGACATACCAGGCCACATCCACAGACATAATGTTCTACAACCAAAACACGAGGAAAACATTGGATGTGATCTTAAGGGCAGGTGTCTGTTCTTACAAAACCACGGGGTCATAAAAAAAGGGATGCCTCACTATGTTCTTCAGCTGAAACTCTGATAATCTTACTCTGATTCTCTCCTCTTGTGTCTGCCGAACCCAATAAAACCTGTGCCCACCAGGTATTATCTTGCGTTCCCTGGTGTTCGGAACAGGATGCAATGCTTAGCACTCACTCTGACCACAATTAGCTCTCTGCTGCTCGTGTTACTCCTGATTAAAGCTGACAGTCTTTTGTAGTGACATTCTGGGCGATCAGGGCAAAAACATGCAAAGGTTGCAATTGGAGTGTAAAGTTAAAGGGAGTCCCTGGTATACAGTCAGTATTAACACATACTCGCATATTATTTTGCATTAGAAAAGAATCAAGCACCTGGCAGAATCATATAAAGATACCAAAATACACATATAGCAGAGAGAAATAGAAGGGAACTTCCCACTACCACCTGCTTTGAATTATTCAGCTCTTTGGTAGAACATGGTGAAAAATTTTACATCAATTTTATCATCCAAGCCACCTTTCTTTTTATACAACACCTTGTAATGGGGTGAGCATAAAAATTTATGTGCTATTGCTGACTGCTCTGTGATAAAGTGGGACAGCAATGGTAAAATCCTGAATAACATAAATGTCATTTTGGGGTTGCTGGTGGAGGAAATATTTATTTATTTATTTATTGAAAAATAACTCAGCTTAAAATCCAACTATAAATGGTGAAGTTGGTGTTAGGGGAACAGCTCAGTAGAGCTGCGATCCCAACACGAAGGTTCCTCTCTGCCTTCTGTGGTTAGCACTGAAGCTGGATGCATAGGAAAGTCTTTTTTGCCTCCCTTTTTAAAAGCTATTTGTTATTTTATAATTTGCTTTGTATTATATGGCCAGTAACAGAGAGATTCAGTTAGCAGAATAAGAAAATATTACATATTTCTGCACCTTTTCCCCTCTGGGTCCTGAAGTGCTTAAGGGTGGTCAGTCTCTTAGTTCCCATGACAGCGCAGAGCTTCATCAACACCCCTTTCTAAAGCATGGCAAGGAGGGTGCTCGAGTTGTACAAGGGACATTCTCCACCGGTGGAGGAGTAGATCCAAGGTTCTCACTGAAGCACTGAACCATCCCACTCACCCAAACTACTTTCCGACTGACACACTGATGAAAGGGCAGAGCATGAGGCACAGCCCTGTGACAAACGCAGCGCTGCAGCTCTGCGAGCTGGGCGCTCACACGCGGGACACTGCTCCAGCCCAGCACTGCTGCTGCTGGGGAAGAGCAGGGTCGCTCGTAGGGAGTCTGCCAGGCATGGCAGGTTCATAAAACCAGGCTGGCTTGTGCCACAGTTTAATCTAATAAAAAAAAAAAAATCAGAGATAACAATAGTTATCTGATATGGCCTTTCATGCCAGGATGCACAGTTCTTTGCAAGCTATAAATTCAGTCTCACAGCTGCTCTGCCCTTCCTTGTTTGTCCTGGCATTTCTGAACAGAGAAGGCAAATTTGCAGTTTACTGGGCATTTTAGGGACACGGGTGGTGGGGAACACAGCTACCTGCTGACCACTACCACCCTTCTTCGCCTGCCAGGGATCCAGGTTGCTTTGTGAAAGATAGGAGGCACTTTCCTCATCCTTTACCTCCACCCCTTTCCAGTTTACAGGACCAAAATTGCTGGCAGAGTTTGTAGCTGTATGGGAGGGAAGCATTTACTTTTTTACCAGGAATAAACTGAATTTACATTTTTTAATGTCCTGGGCGACAGAATTACCTTTGGAGACTGTTCATGTCAGTTAGCTCCAACACCTGCTCATCATTGCTTGTGTTATTGATTGCTGGGCTCTGCATTGCTCACAGATATGGGAAAGTTATTACACTGCTCAATACAGCCAAAGTTAGGGAAGAAGGATGAGAGAAAAAAGAAAATGCTCTTTCCTTTTTCTGTTTATTTTCCTCTATCTGGAAAACTTCTGTACTATTCTTCTACCTCTGAATTGAGACAGTTTTCCATATTCCACAGATTTAAGGAGGGTCTATACTGATTAGGATCGCCATCAGTTCTTCATAGTATCAAACATCATCTTGCTCTAATGGGATCTGCTCGCCCTCCTTCCCCTCATTTTCTTGTTAGATGTAATCTACAGCAATGCAGGACTCTAGCTATGAATCATCAGCAGAATTTCCCTACAGGAGTAAGAGATATCAAACACGAGCCAGTTTGCAGTAAATCACTATATGCTGAAAGGCATAAAGACAAGGGATGCAAAAACAAACAAATATTTCTGATGTTCAGCTTCCAGCACTGAACTTGACTTTATTCCCGGCAGTCTCACCAGCTTCCCATGCAACACTCAGCCCCCGTTCCTTGCCAAGGCAAACTGGGGCAGCAGTGAGGAAATGTCTTCCAGGACCTTAAACACAACCACGCCAACGGTGTGCATGGGGTAGAGGATAGGAATGAACAGCTGCCAGCACTACCACAGAAACCCTCGCCTAAAATAACTAAAAAACCCTCGCCTCTAGCTTACTCCAAATTGGAATATATGACACATATCAACATGCAGTTGGTAAGACATGTGTCTATCCCTCTACCTCAATGTCACGGTAATCAGCTTGTCCCTAGCAACTCACAGAGGGGAAAAAAATGATACAACAGGACAGAAAACAGCCGTGATCGTGAGTGCTCAGACAACATGACACCTCTGCATGCCACAGTGGTATTAGGGACATCTGTCATGCTCATGTTCACATAGCACCTCTCCCTCTGTCAGTCCTTCCATACTGACTGACTGTTCAGTGCTGACGATGCCATTTATTAGAAACAGTTTAAGATCCTTATGCAGCTTCCACTTAAGACAAAAGAAACTTATGCACTGACTTTAATGAGAGCAGGAAAGTCAGGATAAAACATGATTTTTTTTTTAATTTATTGTTTATAACAAGTTACAACTGACTACAACTGGCTACGACCAAATCCTATCCCTTAAAGAAATTCCAAATTAGTTCTGGAGCAATTCTCAAACAAGTTATTCAGCCAGTGCTTGAAGAAAACTCAGCTCATGTTGCAGTAAACACGCAGTAAATCCTTTGTGAAGAGGGTATCTCTGTTCAAAGGAAATTCTTAATGATTTTGCTGGAAGTGTGACGGTGTGTAGCACCACAAAATCATGACTCCTATGAAATAAGCCACCCCAATAGAGAGAAAATTTTTACAGGGAAAAAGATTAGCAGATCTATTGGGAAAATAATTATGAATCCCAGCATTGTTACTACAACACAATCATCACATGCAGAATTCCTCTCTAGGGTTATAATTTCCTTTTTGATGGATACAGTAGGGAAGAGTTCAAAATTTACCATTCACACATATTACAGAACACTTTGGCACTGAAATGTTACAAAATGACCCATTTCTCTCTGATGTTTTTCCTTTTTTTTTGTTGCAACAGGGATTTTGAGGTTTCATGTCTTATATTCAACATAAATTCCAATGTGTTCCTTGAATCCTCCCCTTCTTTTAAGTTGAGTTTATTAGCATAACCATGCTAACTTGAAGAAAAAAGTCCCATCTTGCAGAAATTCATGCTCACTCAAAAGGGGAAAAAAGATTCTTATTTGAGTAGGAACAAGTAGTCTTTTTATAACACAGCAGTTTAACAACAAAAGCAGCACATACTTTCCCTGTATAGTCCAAGGGATTGCAGAAACAGATTTCATATATTGTGCTCTGGTATTCCTGAATTATGATAACCTATCAATTACTGAAAAAGGGGAAAAAACACAACAAACAAACAAAACCAACCAAACAAAAAACTGAGGAACTTGGACAAAACACCCTTTCAGGCATCACTCCCCCAAGGCTAGACTGGACCAACTCATTTTTACCTTGCTGAGGGAGTTTCCAAAGGGAAGGAAAAAGTTCTTTTCATTCCATCTTGTGTTTTGGATTTACATTCTAGAGTATAATTTTCGGTGTAATCCAGTATTTAGCAATTCCCACTGACCTGCAATGATGCAGCGGGATTAGGGGTGACAATGCGAAGCAGAGAGGTAACGGGTCTCGAGAGGAGTTCCTAAAGACGAGCTCTTGAAAACGAGGCCAATCACTGGACCACTTCTACCCATCACAAGAGCTAATACTCACCCTGCTTCAAGAAGTGAGGCTAATGCAAACACACTCTGCTTTCTAAGCCATGCTCAAGAGCTACGCCAACATTCAGGTTATCAGAAATGCAAACAGGACAGCTGGAGCAGTGCTGTGGCCTTTCTTGCAAGACATATTTGCCAGCGCCATCGCAGCGGGGAAGACGACGT
>JAUBNY010001072.1:1520164-1530774 GCA_032275445.1 Crypturellus soui
CTATTGGATTTCTGGCCATTTTGGCGTGCTTGTTATTGCCCGGATATGACTTTTCTTTCCACAAGAAGAACCACGGGAGGATAATGACACATAATTGCTAACTGCTGCATTTGGTTACAGACCAAAAATGCTGGAAAAAGAATTTTTATCTCTTAAAACAACACGAGGCATAGAACAAAACGCAGAAGCCAACATTTGTATTTCTGTAACCAGACCCTGTTGTCAGACTCAACTGCTGCTTCTCCCCTTGCCTCAGAGGAGGAGGAGGAGGCTGTTTGTGAGAATGACCACAGTAAATGCAGTGGGTAACCTTGCTACTGATACAGAGTTATTAACCCAACTGTTATAGTCTATCACCATAACTGGTTATTTCAAGTCTGTCTTTACTGATTCTACAACAAATGTCTGGTTTATTCCTATAAACTATATCATGTATCACGTACACTTCCCCATTACACCAAAGTTATGTCGTTCAGTGATGGGTGGAGCCTGCAAGATTTAACAGTCTTGATAATCCATTCAAAACACTCCATTTTTCTTTATAAACCTAGAATATCTGGTATTCCTGATAGGAGGAAGGTGACCAGTTCTTGAAAAGACACTCCTATTGAATGTTTGCTGCTTAGTTGAAAAATTTGGCGGAAACATTTTACTTCAATTTGTGATCAAAACTACTGTAGGTTGTAGGAGACGCCTTAGAAAACCATGTTTAATCTTTCAGTAAGCTTATAAGATGCTTTAAACATTACATAACTTCAACTGCCATCTTTATCGCCAAAATTTATAACCAAATGTAAGCAGAAAATGCAACAAATGCTGATTCCCTACAGGATTACTATCTGAATAGAGGATAAATAAATAAATAAATAGCAAGACCAAGCCTGAAATTTGTTAAAATACAAGATGTTGCCTAGGAAAGAGTAGTTATTTTACATGAAAAAGTATTTTAGTTTGTGCTAATGATCAACTATATATATTTTCTAAATAAATAAAGTCTGCAGTTCTGCAGAAATAACAATAAGATTCTTTATAACTTTAAAGACTTTTTTGTTTACAAATAAGCTTGGAGAAATCTCTTTAGGAGCTGAAAATCCTTTATTTGTAGCTTAAGGAAGGTTAACATTATTTTGGGCAGAATTTTAATTTCTGCAAAACAATGAAAGCACTAAAGGAGTATCTAAAAAGGCAGGCTTGACTGAAGGAAAACAAACATTAAAACACTAATTACATAGATACCGGGAATATTTCTGCCACCAGAAAATAAACAAAAAGAAAACTGGGCCTCTGCTGCAAACTCATTAGCAACTTGCATTTTCAGAGTCTACCAGTGTTTTTAAGGCCATTATTTCAACAATGGAAATACTGATATTTCCATGGAAAGCTAAAAATAAGATCCGTCAGACTCCAGCGCACCTCTCATTCAGCACTTCTCTGATCTTAACGTTTTCATTTTGCCTCGCACTGGTCACCTGTTTTATTTAACCTCAGCCATCAGCAACAACAACAACACTTCAGCCCTGCACTGTTCATACAGACACACCGCTTGCAAATGCACTCTGAAACTGTGCTGGGAGCTTGTTAAAGTCCTGCCACAGGCATTTCTTTTTTTTAAGGGCTTTTTTTTTCCTCCTCAACTGCTGTCATGGGGTAAGAAAAATCTTATGTAATTTAAGATAATAATAGCTATGCTCTATGCTTGTTAAGCACTGGACTGGGTATTTCTGCAGAAGAGATGGAAAGTAACATCCACAACCAGAGGAAATAGCAGGGTATGAAACTCTTTAATAGTCATTAATTTGTCTCTTTGGAGACAGCTCCCTGAATGACAGGCAAGTAACCGAAATGAAGGATGTTAATCACCTTCATGCCATTTACTCCTGGTCCACTGGGACGGGGTGACAGTTCAAGGCCACTCCAAAGAGGAGCCGAGTCACCTTAAACCATCATCTTTCTCATCTAGCAGCTGCTTGATTCAGGGAGACATGAAAGAGAGTGCTTTCAAAAGGGATCATCTAAAATCGTAAGCCCTCTGTGTTCTGGCTTCTATCTGGATTTGGGACTTTGTTCAAATATTTGTGTTCTGGAAGTTCCAAGAACCATTTTATCTATCCCTACAATCCATCAAGGGATTTTGGCACAGAAGAGCTTTTTAATTTTCTGAAGAAAAAGAAAATATTTGACCATCAGGTTCTTTTTAAGGTGATAAATTAGGTCCCTGACTCACTGTTTAACTGTACCATATGTTGAAGTATGTATGTTTACCTCTACAATAATCTGACACTTTGCAGAAGGGGACTGCACACAGGATATTACTGAAGTGGGTTGTCTCCTCTGTACTGCCTGAAATTCTGGAAAAAGCTGGTGCTCACATTAATGCACTAATATAACTTCAATTTGAGTTCACATACTTCAGATTCCTGCTCATTGCGCATGTTGTTGTAAAGGCCTCTGAGCTCTGTAGTTAACAGGAGCTTGCACCATGGCTAATATAGGTAATATCCATAATTGTCTTAGCCACAAAAAATCAACATCTGTCCTAGGATTATCCACAGCAAATACTTCGTTTTGGAAGGGGAGTAGAGACGAATTAACTCAAGCTAATTAACGTCTTTGCACATTCTAGTATGGACATCCTAGAGACGCTTGTTCTGTGAAACAAACTGGTGTCTTCTTAATTGTGGTTCATTCTAGGCGGATCCATTAACTTTTTTGTGCCTTCCCAAGAATGCACGTTCATTAACACAAGTTAATTGCTATTCAATTACCTTGAGTTATAGTATGTCCCTAAACACTTGTGCAGACAGACCCTCTAGAGATTTCACTTATTTTTAATGCTAATTAAGTCATACCCTGTATTGCCAGCAACTGATTATATCTAGTTTTAAAATAATAATTTTGCACTAAAACTGTTTCCTATTGATTTTTTTTTCAAATCTCTTTTATAGGTAATTGGAGTAACAATATTTCCTCTTTGCATTAATAATATTATGACTGCACTTGGCGAAAGATATTTCCTGCCATCATTTTTTTTTTCATATAATCCCTTTTGTTAGATGGAAAAAACAGTGTACCTTTGACTTCATTTTTTTGCAGAAAAAAAAGAATAAGAAATATATATGGCAGTAGAGTTTTTATCTAGGCTTCTTTCCTCTTTCTTTTCAAATATTTTTCTCAGATTTTCCCACAAAAAATTTGTACAAATATAAAAAATGTACCTTAGTACTTAACACTTCTTTTGATTTTTTAGTTCCCACTAACTGCAAAATATACTGGACAAAGATTTTCTTTTCAAAAACTAATGCAATTTTGATAAACAGTAGCTAGCAACAATTAACAAACATCTGAGACAGTCATCAGAGCAAGAAACCAAAGATTTTTAATAGGAAAGCACAGGAGAGAATGCGTAATACACTGGCATCTCTCTTCATTATTGAAATGTATTTAAAATAATAAAAGTGATTGATAAATTTACTGTACAGGATTTAAAAAGGAGACACAGAAGCTAAGGCAATGACCTTAAGGTGTAACTTCTTTAAAAAAGGGAAGAAATGTAAAATGAATTGCTTTTAATTTAACACAATGCCCCCATTAAATGTAGAAAAAACTGGCAAAGCTAAGACTGAGCACAAAGCAGTATCAATAAATGTATTTAAAATAGGTGGATTATGTTTTAATATATTTCTATTCAGTAAGTTCTCCTGAAACTAATGTTGTGCCTCTTGGGCACTCACACCAAATGAATAAAACTGGGAATAACCAAGAACTCTCAGTGCTGCTGCATCCAACGTGCCCGCAACAGTTTTTTCCCAGTGTGGGAATGAGCAGATGGAAGCCCATCCCAGCTTCCATACCTCATGAAAAGCTCTTCTTGAGGAAAGTTTTATCTTGGTATGAATGAAGCAAACGTATAGACTCATTTGCTCCTATGGATTTTTCCATCCATACCAGGAGAGAAGCTTTTCAAACCTGTTAATAAGTCCTTGCTTAAAAACAGAAACTGGTCGATGTGTGTGGAAGCCCACCCGAGTGCTGGCAAAGCAGTTTGCAAGGCTCTTAGTTATGGCATTTGTTGGTCAGAGAAAGCAAGCAACATCCTATTCTTGGTGTCAGAGTTACTGGGAAATAGGCAGAGGTGGCATCATCAGTTCTGGATGCACCTCCACACAGCAGGGACTGCCTGAGAGGCAACAGCAACGCAAGAAGTAGAAGAACAGAAAACAAGTGAAGGAATAGGATCTCCACCAAGGAAAGCATTAAAATGGATAGTTTTGATAGCAAGATATTTGAGGTAAACAATACAGGAATCACTAATGGCATTTTTTTATTATTATTACTTTTGAAGATCAGTTGTTTTGCTAACACTTATTGAATCATGTGAATATGAACTAGCTGGTAACACTCACTGTACACCACTGGAGCACTCAGGAAGCCCTAGCTGTGCACAGGCCTTGTCCTCACTCACCCACACGGCAGAAATTCATGGGGAAGCAGGGCAGAGCTTCCAAACAACTTCAGTTTGGGGCGTTCTGTACTGGAATGGCTCCACTGTTCATTCAGTGCTACCAAAACACTGTAAAGGGGAAATCCTGAGAACAGGCATCCACAAAGACATTTATATGTCCAGCTCCTTAAATTCTTGCTGACATTAAGGAGATTTAGACACTTAAGCAGGAGTTATGAACCTGCATGCATGAGCAAGTGCCACTATTTATTCTACCTCTTTAGCAGAGACTTTGCTTTGCAGGAGGTAAAACACAGTGCGGCTGCAACGGGGAGACGTCTTCGTCTGGAGGGCTGGGATAAGCATTAGCTGCTGGTCAGACAAAGTCGCGTGCTTCATCCCTTGTCCCTGTGGATTTCCTGACATCCTTGATCTCCCTCCCTGCTCACATGCCTTCTCTCCTCCCTTCCTCCTCCGCGGCGCAGTAATGAATTCCAAACCCCCAGCGCCAAGCCGAAAGGCCAAGCCAACAAGAGGCCACATCAGAGCTGTGCTGGGCTGAACAGCTTAACATGCTTAACACTGCCAAAGCAGCCAAAAAGCAACAGCAACTCACAATGAATTTTACACAAGGTTCCCATCAGGATCAGTTCTCCTGATCTTAATATCAGAATAATAGACCTGAAAAATTTCCAAGGCTTTAACAGCCCCCTGAGCAGCTCTGTGCTCCATGAGAACACCTCGGGAAGCAGGTACTGCCCGAAACGTTTCTCTTGAAAATCTTCCCAATGTCTCTAAATCTCTGAGAAAGAAGGGGAGAAAAAAAAATCTCTCCCACAGCACAAAAGCCACACTGAACGCATATTTCCTGCAAGGCAAAAGGCCTCACTGTGCAGCTCTTAGTGGTAAAACTTTCCATTGACTTCCCCCAGCTGAGGCACTAGAGGGTTGTCCTAAAAGCACAGATTCAACTCCGACATGCAACCTGTGCGGATTGATCTCCAAAATCTCAGGAGCTAGTGCCCAGGTTTACAAAATTACCTCGGGTACCTTTAACTAAAATTCAAGTTACCAGTTGATATTCACTGCATCACACTTCTGTTTCTTGTTTTTTAGTCTGAAAAGATTTCCAAAAATGACCAGAGACTCATTGCTTCAAGTGCTGAAATTGCATACAAGAGAAATGCACAGAATTTAAGTCTCTTAGAACACACTAAAACTCATCCTCTGAAAGCCAGGCCCTAATAAAATGGCTGACCTTGACCAGGCAAATGTAAAAAGACCACATACCACAGTCCATTGGAAACAGCTATATACTTTACTGCATTAAGCAAGAACCAGCTCGGAATTCCACCAGACATTTCTCCAAATTGCCTAGCCCATGTGTTTCAATTACATGGGTCTCGTTGACATCTCATGATACAGCTGCATGATAATTTATTCATAAGCAGTTGCAAAAAGAAGTGCATTTCCAAATAAAGTCACGCATGCTGCTGATTCATTTACCCCAAATTAAAAACCTTCATCTTCATCTCTCTCCCAAATTTAACTTTCAGCATTTTAATTGTTTCTTCCTACATTGTTAGATCAATATCAATCATCATATTCAGCTACCAGAACTTGTGTCTTCCTGAAAATTATGTTAAATTTAGATGCTAATGAAAACTGTTTACACTGTTTAACCACAGAAATGAAACCTCTATTACAAACCATAAAAACTGTTAGTTGTAACAAGAAACCTTAATTTCTACCTCTATCTCCTTTCCACCATCTGCTGACCTACAAGACACATCCTAAAAACCATGGATTAAAAAAAAACGAACAGTAAAAAGAATAATTGTTAACTTTGCTTCAAAACACAACAAACATTAGAGGATTAAAAATGGTCCCATTAACCATAACACTGACAATTATGTTACAAAACAAACTAATCCATGTATGCCAACACACACCAATATTCCTTCTCTCCAACCATCTACCCAAGCAATGACCCAGGCATTCTACAGAGAAATAGATACAAATGGGGCCCAACCATGATACTGAATGCCCTCCCAGAAGGAATAAAACCATTAACTCCCAGCCTCTGTCACAAACAGTACGAACGTTCCTTACAACAGTAGTAAATGATACTTATTCTTCCATTTAAAGCACTGCACAGTTCAGTAGATATATTAATATAGTTATCTTAAAATAATATTTATCCTGGCCAATACCACAGCACTCAATATGTGAGATGCTGAGAGATCATCTACAACTGTCATTCCCACTTGTTTTTCTTCTGGACCACCATGCACCTTTGCATCTGAATGCAGACAGTGGGTTTCAGGATCATGGGCATATTTAGAATACACCAAAAAGGTTCAGCTCTACTAACAGACACTGTTATTCACAGGGACCTTTCAATTCAGAGCTAGAATACTAAAAAGTAAACAGACTATCCTTCCTGTATAACACCAAAATTTAAATTGTGCAAGAAACTCGACACTTTTTTTATTTTATTTTTATTTTTTAAAGTTGAAAATCTTCATTTCTTGCTTTTTCCTGATCTGTCCCAGAAAAACATTCAAAATATCGCCATTAGGATTATAGCACTAAAAAATTGTTCCATTTGTGAGTCACACATCAGTCATGTTCCAAGGAAGTCAGAGCAAAATCAGACAAATAACCATGTTACACTAGTGCTAAATAAAGTTCCATGAAGTAAAGAGCTAATGGACCCATCTGAGCAATAACGTGGTAATGTGGATTCTGCCATCTGGAAACAGAATGAGCGTCTAGTTCACCCTCTGCTTCTTTCAATGAGTACTTGCTCCCCCAGCTAACACGCACAGCTAAAAACAGACAGTTTTGCTTTGTGACACGCAAAGGCACACATCTGTACTTTTTTAAATACAAACAAATTATTTTTTTAGAATCCGGACAATTTAGTCAGCAGCTATAACTGACTTCTTGATTGAGTTAATTCTCCCTTTCCCTTATCTTACATACTTTCTTTAATGAATACACGTTCTTTTGATTAAATTAACATTTTTGTCTATCTAATTAGCCTGAAAAACCTGTGCTGAACCAATCTAAAAGTGACTTCATTACTGATCATTGGTGCATGTTTGCTACCCATCACTGTCAACTCAACAGGCTAAGGCTAGAAGAACATTAACTCCAGCTTATTTGGCTTTCCACAGCAATCATCACACTTGGAACGAGCAGACAATCCAAGCTTTGAATCGACCCAGTAGGACAGTGACAGATGTTTTAATCATGTGGCTTCATTCATTAGTGCTCATTTGCCTGGTTGGTCAGGTTTGTGGTTCTGTGAGAGTTGAAGCAAAAAATAATTAAACCTAACCAGCTTAATTACGATTTTACATTCAGCCCTCAGCTGGTACAGTTCACCAGTAATGACAAATTGAAAATATAAAGAAAAAACAGTTTATTCAGGCCAGTGGAGTAGTAAGTAAAGTCACCAGAGGATGCATCACTGCTTGTCTAGGAACATGAGTATGAGTCACTTAATAGGTCCTTAAGGTACATTAGTTAATCAAATCATACCAGAATTGACGAATACATGTAATTGGGTAGGCAGTCACCACTAAAAAAAAAAAGTTAGTGAAGCCACCCTGCTAATTCAGTTTGCAAAGAAAATTAGAGAAAGCAATTCAATAAACTCTACTAATGCTGAAACCCTTATTGATTTTTATTTGCATGGTGAAACCAGATTGCTCCTTTCATGATTGGCTTCTCACATAAACAATGTCCATCCATCTCTAAAATAATAATTTTATATACTTTAGATTAAACTAGATTAAAAACAGTGAATGAGTGTCAACAGCTCAGTGAACACGCTGGGATTGCTCATTGATTGATCACCAGGCATCACATCAGATTCCATCCAATGTGTAAAAACGCTACTGAAGTCAAATGGTTGCTGAAAAAGCATAGGCAAAAGCTACAGCATAAATTTGCACTGAGAGTTATTAACATCTGCACCGCAAATCAAGCATGCAAGGCCTGGGAAAACCTGTGTCAGTGAAGCTGCTACAGAGTAATATTCATCATAAATTCTCTGGATGTTTTGGGTTCTTGCTTTCACCTGCTTTGTTCTTTCAATACCATAGACCTTAAAGTCTCGAATAACTAAATATCATTCTGCAATAAGACCGCTCCCTTTAACATCTTTTGGAAGTTATTCAAAATATTAAGAAACGTTCACATTATTTTACATGTGACATTATAAGATCTCAAACCTGTAGCTGGATGTGAGAGAGTGCCTCTTAGCATTTTATTAAAGGTCCTTTTGCTTTTTTTGGAGTCACTATGGACTATTTTTTTTCCAAATCCCAGTTGTTGAATAAATACAAGATATAGATGAAAAGGTTACAGCTTTTTTTTTTTTTTTTTTTTTTTTTTCCAAGACCTTTGCTGAATATACCAAGACAGGATGATCCCATGAGCAAGAAGAAGTCCATCAGGGACTGCTGCAAGTTCACGCTACCAAAAGACAGCAGCAGAAGAGAGAGTCCAGCTCTGGAGGCCTTCAGAGAAAGGAGTGAACTCAAAATAAACAAGGTTTTCTTTGGAGAGAGGGCAACATGAACACTTCTAGATGAAGAGAAAATGAGCTGTTTTGACAGTAGCAGGCACACGGGGGTTGAGAGGGATCCTAAGGGCAAGGGTGACCAACAGCCTCCCCTCGAGGCTGCTGCAGACTGGTGCCCAAGGTGAGAAAAACCTGGAGATGTGCAAGCCTGATAGCATAGGTTTACCTTAGACTATGTGTCCTCCTATCTACCAAAGAATCTGAACTAAGATTTGCAAGATAATTTAGCAGCCCTTAATCACTTTTGTTTTGATACATACATTTTATTCTATTCACTTTGTTCATATCTTCTCCAATATATTTTTCCAAAATATCCGGTCGAGACCATCCAGGATTTGTTTTCATTTTCAGGCTCTGCTGAACTAAGCATTTGACTCAGAGAAAATAACAGGTTTGAAAGAAAGGCACTGGTAAACTTAGGCATAACAGATGCTTATTTGCAGACATGCGATTTAACTGAACTAAAAATCTCAATCTAAATCCTAAGAACCATAAACGTCAGCCAGCTAGAACAGAATAATAACCACTTATTGATACGGATGCACCAAAAAGATAACAGTTTCTGCATCATAATATTCACACGGCCATTCTCCGTGCCTTTCCTGCACTCTGAAATAACAACCAGCAAAACTGCACTGCATTTCTCATTGCTGCTTGCTGAGAGCCCGCAATGAACTTATCGGTTAGTTATAAACTGGTGATTTTCATCCAATATCAACAGCAAACCCCTTAGTATGGAATTAATATCCAAATAATTAATATCCATGAAATTTCTAGTAGTATAAACAGCCACCAAGAGTAACTACTTTTGTGATTTTCAAAAGAGCCCACAAAATCCCAGTGGTCAACTTAAACCTTTTCTAAATCTTTTGAACATTCAAATTACCCAATATTTTTTTCCTTCTCTATGTGATCAACATTACAGACACAAACATTCCTAAACTGTGAAGCAGCCTGGATCTAGATTTCATCTTTCTGTTTGTCCCTAGTGAGGTAACACCAAATATCCAAATACCATTTAAGTTTGAGAAAATTCAGTGACAATGTAGATCTGTAGGTTTATGATTATTGGAAACTAAAACATTAGCACTATAAATGTACCCCAATGTAACAGCAAGGTTCTTTCTGGTCTCTTTGGGAACTTCACCAAACACTTTCTGGATGGATAAGCTGACAGCCAAGGAGGTGACTGGCTGAGGCTGACTATATACACAGTCTGTGTGTTCTGTGCAGCATTTTTAGGTGGTAATATACACCACATATATTTTATTGGGCAAAAAATGTTCTCCAAAACAACTGGCCAGGAAAACAGAAGATGACAAATGACTGTATGGTCATAGAAATCAAAAAACGTTATCAATATAGGATCAATATACAATCTTAATTATCAATATGATCAAGTTATCAATATAAGATGAGGCCTAAGGGCAGAAGAAATGAATCACATAATGAAGGAAGTGTCATTAAAAAAGGATGAGGACTCACTCCATGCAGTCTCCCCTTTGCCCCACACTGCAGCACGGAGGGACTGACGCCATCCACCTTCAGACCCCGCCGAGCCCACGCAGCCCA
>JAUBNY010001072.1:1538319-1550857 GCA_032275445.1 Crypturellus soui
CTGCTATTAAAGGTGTTGAAGCCCATTTGGATCCTGGCAGGAGAACTGGGAGAGGGAACAGCCATTTGTGCAGTTCTGCTGGTCACTATGAGGCCAGAAGAACCCCCTTGAATGGAGATTCTCTCCTACACCAGCCCAGCACCTCAACCACAGCCTGATCCTCTCCATTCACCAACCCTTCACGCCAGGCCAGGGCACGGAGTACAGGAAAGACAACTTGCAGAGAACGGGTGAAACAACTTACAAACTAATTCCAGCAGGAAGACTTGATTCTTAATATATGGGCCAGATGTGGCTGTATTAAGTAAAATTTGCACTCCTTTACTGACAGTTGGAGAGCACCGAGGCTGCAGGCCGCTCCAAAGCGGATGCTGAACAGATGTTTTAGATGTCTATTTGCATTCTGAACTGAAATTAAAGGGCACAAATCTCAGTGGGTTTAAGATCTCTGCCAACCACTTGCGCATTCTAACAAATGGCACCTAATGATCCATCAAAATGGGTGATTTCTCTAATTTTTAATTTTGGGAAGTTAACGTGTAACTAATTGAACTTAAAAAAAAAAAAAAAGAAAAAGAAAAAAAGAGAAAAGTGAAAAACACCAAATAATAAAAACAAGAATTTATAACAGGATCTTAAAGTCAAAGCTACCAAGCCTGACAGTCACACAGAAGTCTGATAGCGGAGCAAGAGTTTAATGTTCTTTATATGAGGAAGCTTTGAATCTCATTTGATTTTATCAGATTTAGAATCGTTTGCCAGGGGCCAGACAACCAACTAGTGTAAATCAGTTGAGCTCCATTAGCTTCTACGGAATTACAATTTCCAATTTACATTGGCTGAGAACCTCGCTGTTATGGTACTATTATTAGCTGCTACTTATAATGCAATAATACCTAGAGCAGCCATCTCAAACATGCGGCTCAACAGGCTTTCTGACATTGCCTAGAGATACTGGAACACTCTGCTCCTTGGGTTCACACTGCCCAAAACAGCAAAGTTGGATTCTGCATACACGATATTACTTGCTCCATGCTCCACCAAATGGACCAATAAGGCTGGATGCTACTGATTAAAACTGAAATCTAAGTCTGGCTTTCTTATGATGGGCACAGTCAAAAATAATAATTGCAAAACTAACTATAATAATAAATATAGAGATTATTATACAGAAGTCAATCTTTCAAAAAAAAAAAAAAAAAAAAAACACAATGGGATTCGGCAAAGGATTAGGAAGGAGAAAAAAAGAGAGAAATGATGCAAGGTTGCACCGTAGGTCAGTGATGGAGCTGAAGAGAGACCTCATCATTACTCAGCCTGACTGGACCAGCTGCTTCTCAGGTAGTCAAAAATGATTAGGGGCCAAATTCAAAAACTTTATGAGGTAACAGAAAGGATTAAAATTCTTCAACTCTTGCAGTGAAAGGAGTCAACTTTAGGCTTAGAATTCCCTAGTTTTAAGAAGTTTCTGAAGCTGATGCATTGGGAACATTCATGCTAACTATATCCAGGGCTTAACCTATGCGCCTGAATTAAGTGGCTGATCTTCCTACAGAGACAGCCTCATCCAAGTGCAATTCAATGCATAGGCATAACTTATATATTCTGCATTATCTTCTGAAGGAGTCTCTCTCTCTCCTTTAACTACTTAAAAAACACTTAGGACCTCCCCAAGGTCTGAAATCAGATGTCAAAACAGGGTGATCAAGTGAGACAAGGCAAAAGGGGAAGCAAAAGGGGAGCTGACCCCATTCCCAAAGCTGAAATTCCCTTTATAGATGAGCTGTGCTTCTCACTGAGGTCTAGCACTGCCAAGTTCCCCGCACACGGAGGCAGTTCTGCCTGAGGGGACTAGGAGACCCAGGCTGCGAGGCCTGGGGCAGGCAGGTGGATGAGAAGCACCAGAGAAACCAATGTCCCCATGACCAGAGGCAGCATGAGGCCCCTGTCTGCTGGCACGATCAACCCACGCAGCGCTCCTAATCAAAGCAGCCTGCGTTCATTCCCTGGTTAGATCCACATTTTGAAGCTGAACTATCCGTGAGTGCAAGGGCAGAGGAAGACAGCTTGGTTCAGCGCTCTCTTTCTACTTATGAATTCCTACTCACTAGACTTCAGTCGAGCAGAGCGCTTAAGCTTATGCAAAGTCTCTCTGAAGCAAAGAGGACTGTTCGCTGAAGCGAAGTCCTTTGCTGGAGCGGGGTGGCAGCTCCCTTTTCGTCTGTCCTTCCTAGCTCTCTGCATTCTGTTCAGACATTTTCTAAGGGTTAGCGTTAGACAGAAAGCCGTCTGTTCTTTTTTTTTTTTTTTCTCCAAGACTGTTGCGCTTTTTTGACTTTTACCACAGTGCTGTGCACAGCTCTGCAGAGCACTGAGCTGCCACTGCTTATCCACCGTGAGCTGGAGGGTGCTTGAAGGGAAGCGTAAGACGGATCATCTCTGAACTTTCTTAATATTAAGGAAAAAAAAAATCCTTTAGGACCCAATAACAGGTGCTTATCCCAACTATCACATCACATCATCTTATTCTGTTCCTGTCAGTAAGTTGGCTTGACTACAAATCGTGAATCATTTGCTGGATTTGTGCTGCTCTTCAGGAAAATGATTGAGAATTCTGTATGGACTGATCATGCAAACCAATAATATTCACTGTTGGGCTCAGGTTGACCAGCGGTAATTATTCCATAGATTACTTTTTCATTTGAAGTGCAACTGGTCATTCATTACTTTCCCCATGGCTTTGAAGGTCCAATAATTCCAATTATTTTTATCAACAGGAGACAGATAAACTGCCGCTGTAGAAATCTTCACTAACGTAGGCATTGGGTTGGTGACTGGAAGCCCACATCCAGTACAAACCCATCCTGGAGAGCTGAGACGTTTGTGCACAGAGAAAAATTCCTTCCCTTATATTCCAATCTAGAACAGTAGTTATTAGCACTGAGACAGCCTGCAGTTTTGGACTGTAAAGTCATCAGTCACTCAGCTTTCTTGCTCCCTCTTTTACTGTGGGCAGAAGTGGTCAATGCAACTGATTTCTGTTCCTGAAGACGCTGGCCAAATTTGTAAGCGGGATACTACTGACAATAGTTCCTAGTATGAATAACCTACAATGTTTGAACCAAAGGAAGGCCCTTCAGCTCTCTCACATTTCTTGTTTTCTCTTTGCGTATAGTGCCACAACTTACAACAGGGAGCTTGAAGCCAGTGGTGGTCTGAACACTGAAAATTTTGCCACAGCAGGAAGGGTTCACCATAAAAGTGGCAATCAGAGCCAGTTTGGAAGTACAACTTTAATCTTGGAAACGTTAGCTGGACAAAACCTGACTGCTGATAAGTTATTTTCCCTTGCCTGGGTGGAAGGTCATAAACATCCCTGATATAAATGGTGTGGTGGAAGTCAAGGCTTCTTGTGGATGGATCTTCTCTCACCATTTTTCATGCACTGGGAACTTTCTGCTCTAGTTGCTTAGCAAGGGGGCACTGAGAATAATGTGGGAAAATACCACTTGTCTACTCATATGATTCCTCTGCTTCACAGCTGCAGTTTTGCCAAGTTTGCTTCAGGACGGAATCTTGTTCTGCACCTATTTTTCTTAAACTAAAGGTCTGCTCTACAAAATGATAGTTGTGTTGTTCACTGCTCTGCTCTAACTACTACATTTATTTCATCCTTTCAATAGGAGCAAGATTGCTTCTCTTCAACTCAGAGGGAGGGGAATATCTGTGATGTTTTTTATGCCATTTCTTGAGCGTTTGCATTACAGCAACTTCTCTTCCATCAGGAGAAGGATAATAAGATTAACAAAGTGAGGCTGTAGGGCACTTTCAGCATCCTTTTTTCTACTACTATGATCAGGCTCTTCTCCTGAGCCCACTCCTGAGTGACTAAACAGTAACATGCATTAAGTGCGCAGTGCACTCGGAGTTCCTTTGTTTACTTCTCCTAATAAGACTCCTTGTCCTTCAGACTTTGCTGAAGGACTGCTCATACAGTGCCACGATTTGAGAGCCTACATGCTACTACACAGCCCCATGTGAGAGGTACCAGCAGGAAGGTTCCCAAAGTAGAGGCGTTTACAGTTAGCAAACTAACTTTAGTCAGTTTTATTGGCCACTATACTGCATCTTACTGAGTCCCTTAAGACACACTATAACCCGCTAAGCAAAGGGTAACCCAGTGGGCCCATCTACCTTGTTTCCTCCAAGAAGAGCAGAAAGGACCAGTGGAGAGCACAGCGCATTGCAACATGCACAGCCTAGGGCTGAGCTTCCAAAGTTTACTGTCTGGAGGGGTAACTAGTTTTGGATCAAGCATTTATTCATCCAGATGAGGGCCCTGCTGTATCTGGAAAGCTGGGACAATCACATATTTAATACACTGACAGAAAGCACTCCCAGCTAAGAGGAACAGTAATTAAAGACGTGCTGACTAATGAGATATCAAAGGAGATGTGACACAGCGGGGAACAAAAATATGCTGAAGGAGCTAGACATTTTGCAGAGCACTACGCCAGGAATTCACATTAATGGCATCCCAAACAAGGTTTGACAATGTTTGCTTAAAATCCCCACTAGGGATTTGCATCACCAAGAGCTAAAGAAAGGAAGGAAAAGGGTGCTTTGAAATTTATAAAGATTAATTCCCAATAAAGAAGATGAAAAATGGCAATGTTACAGACCCAGATGAAGCAAACCTGTTTGTACATCACAAGCAACTTCAGATATTTTGGGATACACAGTCTTTTCTTCCAGCTTTCTCTGCAGGCTCGTGTGAGGGGGTTAGAGGATTGTTGTTATCGGACAACAATCCCCAATGCCAATAAATCCACGCACAACCTGGTTAAAAGCAAAAATGGATCTCCAGGCATTAATATCCACATAAGTAGCTATCTGCTAAAGATATGTGCATGCTTATAGAGCAAGCAGCAACATTAACAGGTCATCAGCAGGAGCAGGCAGCAGCCTAGCTGCACAGGAATCCAGATCTTTGTGATTACCAGACTTAGCATCCACACACTTCTAACATTTGTGCTCAAAAGCAAGTTTCTGCCTTAAGTCATTACAGAACTGGTAGCTTACAACTTACCCAAACATTTCTTTGGGAAAATGTTCCTTATGTCACCATATGCTTTACTTTTCCAAACACAAAACAAAAACTTTCTCATTACAGCATCAGAACTGTGATTTACAATCCACAGAAGAAAGGCAACATTGTTTTATAGTCTCTGCTCCAAAATGTTCAATCACTTCCTTTTCTGTAAAACTTCATGGTGTCTTAAAAACATCCTCACAAAATTATCCACCTGTGGAGGCAGTATCCTAATTTCATTGCCAGAACAAGGTCACTCCAGGGAGTCTGTATCCTTCAGATCAGGTGTTCATTTTTAAGTTTGGCTAACCTTTAAGAAAAGCGCCCTTTAAATGCATATCACTTTAGCCCTAAAATACTTAATCATTAATGATTTAAAGCAGAAAGGAATTTAACCGAGCTAGACATCTTGTAATAGGCCTTTTGACTAGGGCCATTAGGAACATTTTGGTTCAGCTCAGACATAATTTATCATCCTGAGTGGAATTCACCTGAAAGGCAGGCAGCTTCTTTTGCTCTTGCAGCTCCAAAAAAAAAAAAAAAGAAAAAAGAAAAGAAATCCATTCAGCCTTTCTGGTTTCCTAAATAGTTTAAGGTTATGAATGCCAGATAGCTTCCGGTTAGGCATTTACTGCCATCTTTAATAGCCAAAACCTATCAGAAACCTCCTGAGGATAAATACAGAGGAGGAAGCAAAAAGTAATCATTTTATATCCCAATCCCTGGCAGGCAAGACCTGCTGAAAGAAGGTTAGAGCACTGCAGACTGGTCTCCTTTCCATTTCTAATTCACTAGTTCAGCAGCGTAATGGGGCCAGCTCCTTAGCCAGTGCCCCGCTCTGCCCAATTTGGGGCAACCAGGTCACCTCGATGGCAGAGGAAATACCCTGGAGCAGAGGCAGCAGCATCCCTGCACACAGAGGCACTTGTAGCTGGTGACAGTAAATTAAGAGAGGGTACAGCTTAGTTTTGAATAACAATGCAGCCATAAAATAAGACATTTCTGCAACTATATGTGATTTTTTTAGGTTGGTGTCAGCTTATAAGGACACTCCAGTTATTTTGTGGAATAGAAAGCCTGACAGCCTTTATAGACACAGCTCACTTTTCTATCTGAAACACATAAAATGCTGATGCATTATACTGTCATATATAAACATGAAAAATAACAAAGGTAAGTCAGTAAAGGTTTATGTCCTTCAGATTTTAATAGAAAAAATATCCAGCCATCTTCCTGAATGATTAGAGAAAATTACATCCCTATCAAAGAACTGTGAAAAATAACAGAAAGGCACTCAGATAGACATGTTCTGTCCTTAATTTAGTATATCTCGAATGCCATTTCTACTTATGGCTTCATTGCTCTTAAGTTTTAAAGATTATTTTGCTATACATCCAAACAGCCTGCACTAGACCTGAAAACTCCCCTTCCCACAATTTACAGCCGCTCATTCCACAGGGGTTCTCCAACCCAGTGCATGGGTGTGGGCTGTGTCACGGCCATGCCGACAGCCAGCTGGGGAAAAATACTCTATTGAGGAAGGAAGATCCAACAGACTGTGCTTAATGACTTGTCACAGCTATGCGTTAGTTTTAATAGAAGGAAGTTCAACAACGGGAGCTTCTTAAAAATAAATAGTCCACCCGTTACTTTTACTACCATGCGATGCAGGACTACGAGGAAGGGAAGAGGATGTGAACGTTCTGAGACTAGAGTCTACTGCAAACATTGCAAACCTTTAATCTGCTCATTAAGACTCAATGGAGACCGCTAGAAATGGTGGTTTAAAAAGGATTAAAAGGAGATGCACAAAAATTAATGATTCAGCAACAGGCCACGGCAATGCAGATGGCACCACGTTCAACTGTCAGTCAACTCTGTGGCCCAGGCATGACAGCCACGTCCTGCCAAATGACTGAAATTAGATGCAACTCCGCTGCTTCCAGTTTTTAACATTTTAAAAGATTTTCATGAGGCCTGGCAGCTTTGGTAAAGCGATTAGTGTCTATTACTACAACAGTTCTTCTAAAAGCCAGAAGGAGTCATGCTGGGAGATGCGCTTCCCACTCTAAATATAGTAGCAGAAGAAATGAAATCTGAGTGCCAGATTTCAGTGGGATTTCCCAGAGCGAAATGGATTGCACACATGGTTCGTTAGAGACCTTTAAAACAAAAACAGCAACCACAGATTGCACCAGTGTAATCCCTTCCTGGTACTACTACCAAAAACATTTTGGATGAATGGTGGCCGTTTCCTCCTCACGCATCTCATCATCTGTCTACTCTTGCTTTCAGCAAGCATTTTAGCCAACTCCTCCAAAAGGAGCATCAGTGATAACTTTAAGATAAAGCAGTCAATGTAGCCATTTAACTTCACAACTCTTACTCATGAAATGAGGGGTAGGGAGGAAAGAAGTTAGTAAAATGTATGAATTTACTCTCATTTACTGGGATTCATGCATTATTATCCAGCAGTTGCTCAAAGATTCCTGTAACACATGTTTTCCAAACCTGTTTGCTGGGAGTTTGCTTGTATGGGATTTCTGAGTGCAGATTTGTAGTTTTTTTCAGCCCTTTCTGGGCACTGAGCTCCCACAAGTCCTTGTCTGTGCTGCATAAATTCCCACAGTATCTAAGTATTTGTTCTAAGCTGACAAACTTAATAGGTGAGTGGAATCCATTTAACATGTCACCTTATAGATTATTACTAACCCAAAGCAATGGTCTTTTTTGTTCCCTATGGAAAAAAACAGGACACATTCCTCTTTTCAATTGCCCCGATAGCGTCTGTATTTCAAAGCTTAGACCTCTTTCGTTTGCAGGCTGCCTGCCAGAGCTGTGCGCCGCCAGCCTATTCCTTTCTCATTTACACCTGCGCAAGCCAGCAGCAAAGCCTCTGATTTATACCTCTGTAAGAGGAGAACCGAGCCATTCGTCAAACAACTGGTTCCTCCGTGTTTATTTAGCATACTCCGCAGGCAAGGGAGAACTAACTGCCTTGTGACTGCCACACTTGGAGGCCAGCTGCAGAACTGACTTCTCGCTGAAGAGCAAAGTCCTTCCCTTGCCCAGACTGCCCCGGTGGGACAGTCTCATACTCCTGTCCACTTTGGTGAGCACCCAGTTTACCCAACACAGCAAGCTGCTCTACCTGGCTCAAGAGAACAGAGTCTCTGCCTGGCTGCAATCCCCCCCCAACCCAGATCTGCTGTTTTCAGCCTTGGGTAGCTGTAATTCTCAGCTAAAATAAAAATAGAATGACATGGCAAACCACTCTGCAGAAGACCTTCTTAGTAGTAGGAAGGTGTAATGGCAATAAATAACTCTACTGGGAAAAAGAAAGAAAACACACCTACCTTCTGATGTATAGGATTCTTCTTAGGCAATGCACAAGGCTGAATCATTTATAACACAGACCTTTGGTCAATAGGTCTTGACATGTAACTTGAAATAAAGATGAAGTTTGCCTTACAAACTATACGTGCTGGTGAGTTGAATCATTCTGCTACCCAGACCACGCTCTCTGCAAAACCATGGAATAATTGCGATGATCCAGTCATTCCCCCTATATTCCAGCCAACAGCTGCTTGCGCTGAAGTCCATCCACTGCACAAGGTTTAAGGCATTGCTGCAACCCTATCATGTCTCATTTGATGACATCTGTCCATAAATAAGTGCTTGATTCAGAAGTGGTATGTGTGCACAAATACATAATTAGCAGGAATGGCCTTTCTAACGTGCAGGAGGTGTTCAGAAAGCAAAAGGGGCCATTTGCTTTCTCAGTTTCCCAGAAGAAAAATGTTTTAATGTCTTGTCTGAAAGATTAAATTTTTGTTGTCAAAAACAATACCACCCTACAAAATAATCTGAATCAAAATCAGCACCTATGCACCTCTGTATGAAGCACCTACACTAAATTCAAGTATTCCTGGGCTGTGTGCAGAACTAAGGCAATGCTCTTTAAAATGAAGAGGAGTACTCTTTCTCAAGCATATCTGCTTCCTAAGAGATATCAGAGGAAGGTCACACATGTTTTCATGCATTTAACTGTAACTGCAACTTCAAAAACAAACAAAAAAAGACAAATCTACATCTGACAATGACGTTTCCATTTCTGACTCGCAGCCTTCTCAGAGGTCAAAGACCTCAGTCCGTCTAGATACGTCATGAATTTCAGAATACATTAAAAAGAACCTTCAACACAATTAAAAAAAAGCAACAAAGAAATGCCTTCAATGTTTTTCAACATCCACATGTGCAGCACACCGAATAAACAGGGGAAAATGGCCATATCTGCTGCTACAATGTACACGCTTCTGTTTTTGTCATGCCTGTTTCCAGATCCTTAACATAAGGAGGGGTTTTAATAGAGCCAAAGGGTGCAATTAAAATAACTTTGCTGTCAGCAGTGGCACGAAAATGCTGGTAGTTGTAATTAGGAAGAACGCATAATTCACGAGCAATGTGCTCGAGTGTGATGGTGATTCCCACAAAGCGTGTTACATTCCTCACCAGATCCAGCTCTCCTGAGCCTGAAAGCAAGTCCTTTCCAGACAACAGGCCCAGCTCACTCCACTCTGCCAAACTCTACTGGGACACTTCAGAGGGAGAGGCAGACCTGTGCCCTCCCTTCATCATGTGCCGTGGGTGGGAACAGCTCCCGGTGACTTCGCAAACCTCAAACTTGCCAGGCGGCACGCTCCACGCACCAGGATTACTGGAGTAAAACAGAGATTCGGGGCACTGCTAAGCATCTTGCAAAGTCTGACCAAGTCAATGTAGCCCATATCGACACCAACCAGAGGATCCAGAGGAGCAATTCTCCTGGTGCTTCTCCAGATACACTACGCTCTATTTTTTTTTTCCTGGAATAAACAGTCGCAGTGCAGGTGGATGTCAATAGGAATCAAAAATCTCTGACAGAAACGAAATGACCATCAGGCAAGGTGGATAGACCTGCATTTGGGAAAGGGCTACTAGCACACAGTATTGCCAGACACACGATACCAGAAGACTGTGCTCATGAACTTATCATAAACACACCACAAGCCTGATATTGACTAATTAAACTTTAATTTTAGCTAGAAACTTTTACGAGTATCCTTGGTCACGTTAATTACATAAGGATAAAATAATTTTCAGAGACCCATGTGTGGGAGTAACTATTTTTTCCCCTTCCTTTTTGTGGTGGGGTGGAAAATCTAAGGACTTCAATTAGAAGCAATTACTGGAGATGTAGAGACTACTCTGAGGTTAAGCTGTCCTTCATTTTCTCAGGAGAAGCCTTTAATTAAATGCAAATAATCACAAATTTCATATAGCAGATTGCTGTAATTTCACTATCAGTTACTGGTTCTCATTTAAAAGGGAAAGAGGTGGGCAGTAGCATTGGGCAAATGAGAAGTAATGAGAACTCAAGAGGTCAAGGCTGAATTACCTGCATAAATCTATTCCTCTCCTATAAATCTGTCGGCAACCATATCATTCCAGTGTTAACAGGTTGTCCTTCATGCGAGTGCACTGAATTGAAATCTCAGGGAAACTCTGGCTTCAACACAAATAATTATCTCATTCCATCTTACTGTTGACCACTGCAGTGGAGGCAGGAAGGGTGATGGGGAAGAGGTAATTGAAGTGGAAATAACTCACAGCAAAATATGAGCCAAACTTGAGAAATATGAGGTATTCCAGTGGGGTAGTCACACTCATCTCTGGAAGACCCTGTAAGCAAGTGATTTCAATGCACCTATCAAATCAGGTATGGTAGCATCTAGGTAGAGAAGAAAGAACACAGCATCTGCAGGAGGAAAGGGAAAAGCAGTAGTCCACGCAACCACAGGCTTGTAGTTTTTTTCTCAGAGCTCTTGCAGGTCTTAAAACAGATTCTGAAGATTATGCAAAGTAAAAAATGTAAATAAATACAAATATAAATAGAACATGACACCTTTTTCTTACTCCTCTACTCCATTGGCATAGTCAAATAAAAGCTTATCATAGCTCAGTAGCAGCAGTCAGCTGGTGTTTCACTAAAAGAGCCTAGTTTGTTGCTGCTCACTACTTTGCATTTTGCACAGTAATTTACACTGTTGAATGAAAGCCGCCTCCATCCCCTTTCCCTGGATTATGCAACACCATGAGCCACAAAACAGATGCCAAGAAATATTTTAAGCAGCAGCCTTCTGAAAATCTCACAGCTTTGCACTTCCAGGACAACTTGAAAGAAGTATGGAGGCTCCTCCAAGAAGAATCTCGGCCTTGAGGCAACTACGCAGAAGAGATGCTTCAAAAAACTTATAGCTTGCTTATAGCAACGGCTGCCAAGTTTTCAGACTGAGGTCACTGCTTTCTGATATGCAAGGAGTTCAGGAGGGATGTCAACAAGCTCAGGGGAAAAAGAAGCTCAAGGAACAACAGAAGAAGCAACAAAAAACTTATTATACGCATCAGCTTAGCATATAACTTCTGTGTAGATTCCCAAATTAAATGGTTGTTGCTAATGTACTCTGAGAGTATGAGAGGGGATCAGACTGTAAGCTATTCAGAGAAGCAGCATTTTAGCAGATCTTGCTTTTGTTCTTTTGCACGTTTATAAAACCTCTTACAGCTTCTCTTAGAGGCAAATCTCTGTTTCTGAGCTGCTAGTCACAAGATTTTTTGCTGGCACTGAGAAGTGTCCTAAGGTGAAATATCTAATTTATTCCGATTAAAGAGAGGCTGTGAGCAACAACATCCACAAGCAGTGGCAGAAGGTGGAACCTGGACTGGAAGCTCATGACTCGCCTCTCCTGCACAGCCCACCCGGCACCTCCTCACTCCTGCACAGCCCGTGCCCACCGTTCCCTGGCGCAGCTCCTGCCCGTCTGATCGCGCACCCATCACCCTTCTCTGAAGCACTGGTGGACCAGACACGCTCAACAGCTGTTCTCCAACAAGCACGGTAAGGCCAGGCCACAAGGGCTGCTTCTGATGCACGGGGTGTTCACACAGCTGCCCTGTCCCACAGAGTCCTGGTGGGAACCCACATGCACCATCCCTAATGCGGCACCTTTCCACATCTGCTGGAAGCTCCCCGAAAGAACAACATTCACCGTGTGGGTGCAGCTCGCCAGGGGCTACAGGCAGCCCAGCAGAACCTGCTGCTGCTGCAGGCTGCGGCACTGTTCATGGGCAAGAACTCATGCTGATCACTGCTGAAACGCCTGGGAATGAAGCACTAAGCCAGAGACCAGCCTCACATCACAAAGTGCCCAAATCCCTGCTCCTCTCCTTCTCCGACGGGCAGAGTCAGAGAAACTGGAAAACTGTACAGTGAGAAAGATTCCTAAACCTCATTTTCATCCCTCTGTTGTTGTGGGGACCAAAGTCATAATGTATATTGAATGCAGAAATATATTTTCTTGCTGTGGAGATGCACAGGGGCTGGCTCTCTGAGCCTGACAGCACAGC
>JAUBNY010001072.1:1550957-1564992 GCA_032275445.1 Crypturellus soui
AAAATGATTAAGGAGTGAGAGCTGGAAACTTGTACATTGAGAAACATTTCTAAACCTCCTTTCTCTAGGAAACCCATCTCAAAATATTTGAGGGGAGAGGATCATCTGCCTCTGGAACACCCTTTACACCCCAGACTTTCTTGTTCAATAATCAAAGAATAAAACTGGTTGCAGGGTAGCACATCTAGATGAGTTTAGAGGTATTGGAGGAAGGCTTGCTACTTTGCTATTTAGTTTGTTTTCAAGACATACATGTAAGTATATCTAATGTCATGGCAGGTCTCTGAAAGACTCTTACATCTTATGTCCCAGGGTCCATTACAGAGTAAAGATGGTAAAGTAAAAATACAGAGTCCTTCCAGCAGCTCTTGGTAACAAGGTAGATGAAGGCCTTATGTGCTTATGCTGGCCAAGAAGATGTGCTATTCAGGTAATAAAAATGAGATATTATCAGAGATTGAGCTTTCAAAGGCACAGCACTAGAAGAAACCTACACATCACAACTCAGCAAGTCATCAGGACAAAATGTCTTACAACAATGGAGGGATCAACCTTGTAGTAACAACATGCAATATCCTATTAACGCTATTTTATTCTAAGCTCCAAAGGAGTGCAGGCAAACGAGCACTATATGTGTCTTTAGAAAGGTAAGTAATCCTGATTGCTTTTGAAACAGAGCACAACATGAAACTCTGTAGAAATGAAATTCAGATCTCTAAAAGAGAGCATAAGCACAATATTTTCCCCCTCAATCAAGCAGGAAGTAAATTAAAATTTAATGTAAAAAATGGCAAATAAACCCCCTTATGTTGAAGCTGATGTCTATGCCAAAATTTCTATTGAACTATAGGGGATAGAGATACCCCTTTCACTAATAGTGTTGCTGGTGTTGCCAGTCCCGTACAAGGATCAACATCTTCACATCTGCAGAGAGAGTTCATGTCAATGTGGAAACATGGCAAATACACAAAGCTCTTGAGTCCTGCAGGCAGTCCCAAAACAATTGCTTGTTTTATAAAAAGACCAACATGACTTAAAATGGAAAAGTATACAATTTTGTATGCATGTCTGTGTGCAGGGGGAAGAAAAATAAAGAAAGAGGGACAGGCTTTGCACTTTCATCATTGAGAATATAGCACTATTAAATCTAACTCTAAACAATTGCAGCTGATTTAACTGATCACAGTTGCACCACAAAGCAGAAAAGCAGCCCAGATCTCTTTTCTATTTTTCTTTTTCTTTTCTATACCCTAGAAGACCCCAGAGAAATCTTGGAAAGAGAATATAAACTGCAAAGTCATTTTATTCTGCAATTTTCAAATACAAAAGCAGAACAAACTCTATTCCTTTAAATCACTGAAAAAAAAAGAAATCTGCCTATTGGGGAGATGAGTTTTCCTAATGCTAATCCCTCTTTACTTCTGTGTTATTACCCTCCTGTTTTCCTGTAATTAAAATGTGGCAGGTAGTTTACACACAAGAGGGAGTAATTGCATTGGAAATAACTGTTCATAACTAAATTTTAAAAGCTCACTTTTCTTATCAACTTTTAATAAACAAGCCAAGAGAATAATGATATTTAGCATCTGTGCCACCTACAACAGCATTTTGTCTCTCTAAATTGCTAACATTTCATTCAATAATGCTAAAATAAACCCTTTCAGTTAGGAAGACAAGGGGAAAAAATAAATAAATGAGAGAAATCTTAACAATCGTAGCCATTTGCTCATTTTGCATCTAAATGATAAAAAATGGATGAAGTTCAGCTAAAAAACACAAACCTTCAAAAAACACCACATGGTTCTGGAAGGGGAGAGCAAAGGTTGAACACACTGGGTTGATGGGAGGAAGGCAATATCAAGGACGCAAGATCCCCTTCCCTCCATGTCCTACGGGATCTGGGAGGAGATGGGTCCCTCATTTCCCCTTGCCTGGCTATTTCTGTATTGCCTTTTTTTTTTTTTCTTCAGAGGCACCCACGGATGCTCAGCACGACAGGCACAGAATTTGCATGGACTTGCACAGCCCTGGGAGCAGCGCAGGCTCTCTGCTCAGAGGAGGATGTTAATTTCGGCTTGATGGGCCTCCTAAATACCAAAGATGGGGGATATTATCCTTACAAAGACTTTTCTGAAACTTTTGCTTGGGATATTTAAGCCAGCTCTTTGGAAATTTCAAGCCTTGCAAGATGATTTAGGGAAGAAATACAATTTATTATTACTTATAGTCTGACAGCACCTGCCAGCATACAGGACTGCAGGCTAGAACATGCGAACAGCTTCTGTTGCAGATGGCACAAATCCCCCCATGCAAACACCCGATGTGCTAGAAACACCATGGAAGGGCAAAAAAACTGCAAGGGGCTTCAGTGGTTTTACGAGCAGACAAGTAAGTGGACATTTGCCATTTAAACGCAGTCAAAGGCTCACAATTCTCATCTCTCCTGTTTTGAGGTCTTCCCACTAGACAAGAGACTCCACAAAGGGGCACTAACGGACACTGCCCAGTACAGCCAATGCTGCCCGCAGTACCGCGCAGTCCCTTAGCCCTGCGGGAAGAGGTCAGGTCAGTGCACCGCCATGGCCAGCTAAGAGCTGCGTGCTGCTTAAAATAAGCATATTCATTCCCGCGTGCTTATATAAGCACATCTCTGTTGTTATATTCAGAAACTAATGCAACGGGAAGCTTTTCAAAAATGGTTTAAGTTTGCTACTAATAGCTGAAATGAAGATCCCCAGCACATTGTAAACGAGTGCTCTCCTGCATGAAAGCTGTGTGTGCTCATACACAGCCGTGGGCAAGAGCTGCTGGAGAGCCACATCACTGGACGTTAATGCAGGTAGACCAAAAAGAGGAAGGTCACTCGAGTACAAGTTGCAGCCTCGTAATTAGACAGCCACAAACGAGCCCTGGAGGGGCTGCCTCGGTCTGGGTCAGGCTCTGACAGCTCAAGATTTGGCGCCTGCAGAGACACAGCTGCAGGAAGCAGCCGGAGATGCTCAGGATCCGCAAAGCGAGCGGGTGAACCACCTGGGCAGCCCACAGGTATTGCTGCTTTCTCCGCACCCCCAGCACATACAGACCACATATTTTCACCAGGTTTGTCCAAAACCCAAATGAACTGGAGCTCCCTACACCTATAGATCATGGGAAAGCTTAGCACCAGATGGCGGTTTCCACCTCAATTAGGTTAAGCCACTTTCAAGGTGCATTTGGGTTTCAACCCCAAATTTGTGGCTTTGGTCCAGATTCATTCTGTGGTTTGGTTTAAAAGTCAAAGTAGGGTTTAGAGGTAGCGTTCATAGCATTTCCTGCAGTCCAAGAGCAGCACCACGCTAACGTAAATGAATAGGTTAAAACGGACCTGATTAGCTGAATCAGTCATAGGACAGATAGGTAAGGTCTCGAGGCCCCCTCCAGGCCTGTTTCTCATGTTTCCTGTGCCTTGTTAAGCTTCTTAAAACAAACTGAGGATCAAATACTCCAGCAGGGCTGAATGGCTGCACCAGAGACCAGAGAGTCACCAACTGGCCCCACTGGAACGTGACACTGCTGTTTGAAAGCTCTCTGCAAAAAGGAACAGCCCCACGCTAATTTGCTTAAGCCTTGAATGTTCATATTAAAGCAGAACCTAAAATAAATTAGTTATGATTTGCTTATCAAAAGCCATGCATAGGAAGCTTATGCTTTGATTTTACAGGAGATTGTCTCCCCGAGCGTGAGTCAGCGGGGAGTGCCACGGGGAGGGAAGGGGGTTCAGGGCTTGAAGCTGGAGAGAGTACATTGATATTGCTACAATCTGCCACAGATGCTGCATTTCTCACAGAAGATTTTTTTTCCCCCTGAGATTGTCTTGCTTTCTCTCCTCCTCCCTTTTAGTGGACCCCATTATCAGCATTTAAAACACCCCCGAGTTCTCCTGAGCAGGTTTGGTGTGTTCATTAAAGTACAGTGAGCACTTATTGGCCATAATGAGCCCTCATTAAATTCTGCTAAGTGCCAGGACTGTGTGGTTGTACTGAGCAGATTCAGGTTCCTGGAGGAGAGCTCAGGGATGGGAGGATACTGGAAAAAATATTTTCTAAAATAGATCTAAAAACTTTCTCCTCCTTTTTACAATGGCTGCAGCCTGAGAACAAGCTGTTCTGCTCTGCAAGTATGGGGTGGGGTAGGTCAGACCTGTTAAACACTGGCTATAGGTTATTTATTACTTGAATCATTTTCCCATACCCAAAAGGCCTCTCTTCTCCTCTTATTAAAACAGGAATGAACTAAAGATTTTGCACATTTGCATCTCCTCATTTGAAAATTTTAATATATTTGTTATTTAAAGATAAAAGTCTCCCTTTAAAAATTCACTTATTGATGTGATTTTCTCAGCCTCGGGGAAAGTTGCAGGACAGATCTCAGAGCAGAGATCCAAGAGTTGGCAACACTGCAGGGAAAAGGCCAAAACCACAATACGCACGGAGTCAAGCCCAGAAGATACATGCTGCATGTGGCAGGGCTTGACCCGACGGAGGTCTAAATGACCTTAACTCAACCGCAGCCCATACCTACACACCTCTGGGCACCAGCTGGACTGGCTGTGCATGGCAACCACAGATTATCCTGGTTTTCTCATGTGTAAAGCTGGTCTAGGAGATCAGGTTCATGACGAACACAGCACAGCTGCCACCAGACTCTCCACGGCCAACAGACCTCAGCAGAGTTCATGGAAAAAGCAGCCTCCTCAGTTGTCTGCTCCCTGTGGGACCACGAGGGAAGAGCTGCTTCTTCTCTTTTGCCCATTTGGTTGGGTCATTAGGGCTCAATAGAGTTGAGTAAATTGAGGCATAACTTTGCAGCTAGAGTCTTAAGCCTGTTGGGCTTCCACTGAGTCCGGGTGAACCCTTCTCTTTCAGTGGGGTCTTACCAGTTCCAACCTCAAACTAGTTGTTTGACTATAAAAGTTGGTTGTTTTCTACTACATCAACTTAGAGGAACCAGCAATTACCAGAAAACAGCCACCCGGAAGAGACAACAGCCACTAAAAGGGTAACTCTAGGGCTTCCTCTGTGGGGCACAGAGCTTACTCCAAAGCTGCGTGCTGAGCAAGAAACAATTGTGCTTACAGAGATGAATTCATCAGTTCCCTGCCACCAAAAACCAAGTAATACCAATTCACTTAATAAAAGATCTCCTCTGTCTCTTTTTTAGCCAGGTATGACAAGAATGAGAAATCTCTACTTGAGACAAAACACCGCTGAGCTATCTTGTGGCTGCTGCACGCTATTGTTCCACGTTCAGTGGGACAAGCACATCACACAGCAGAGGAGGAAGGTCCACGCCTGCCTTCAGACAGCCTTTCATTTTATGAGAATCGATTTCTTTTGTGTTATAGTTCAGGACCTGACACATGCAATGTGACTCTTCAATATCACTCATCCCTAAATCAAGAGAAAATGAGAGGTGAAAAATGGCTTTTCTTGGGCCAGAAACCTCACAGAAGGTATCAACTCTGGAGCAATCACAAAAATAAAAATAAAAGCCTTGTGTCAGCTGAAACACCTAATTACCCCATATTAACTGCATTGCACCTTTCTCTAATTCCCCTGTGGCACAGTCCAGGTAGTTCATACACAGAGAACTAATTTCACAGCAAGAATCATGACAGTCTCTTTAAATCTGGATTACAAATCAGAACACTATTCAGACCTAGATGATGATACTAGGGCAAGGATGATATTTTACATGCTCATGCTCTGGTCTTACATTCATTTTCCATCTGTGTCAGAGACAGGGTACATCCTAAACGTATGGTCATTCCCACAACTACAAAGCAGTTCCCATTGCAATATTCAGTATTAATAGTTAATATCTTTATCACAAAGAGCTGCTCATCACTGTAACATTAAGACATATGAATTAACTAAAATATACACAAATATACTTTAACCTCTACTAATCCCCAGTGAGTCACTGACGGTAAGTCACTATTTAAGGAAACCGAATCAGACCACAGCTAGATGATCAGCTCATCCCCCAGACAGCCAGTGTATATCCCAATGGGGAGGAGGCAGCTCCTGGAAGTGGGAGGTTTCTGCAAGCATCCCCAGGAGATAACACTTCTGCAGATGGCTGCAAAATGCAATGGATTGGGAGCAGGTTGTGTGGGATACGAAGCAGAGAGCTGGCTTCCCAAGCAGGCATGTAGAGACTGACCTTCATCAAACAGCAGAAGGCATAAGATTGTGCTGAATTTATGCTCCTCTCCTTCTCCAGGAGAAAAAGAGCAACACCGGGTAAAAGAGTTTTCTTTCTCTTCTTTTCTTTGTTTCCCCTGTAATAACTACTATCAAGGGTAACTAAAGCACTCTGTTATTGAAGCTGTATCTGAATTTCTGAATCTGCTCAGTGGAACACCCATCACCCTCCCGCATCTTCCCCACACCTTTTCAGGTAGCCTTTACTTACAATTGTGAAGTTCATGACCTTCAGAATCCAGATGGTCATAGCAAGGTTCACCAGGATTAAAATCATTAGGAGCAGCACAAAGAAATAGAGGCATCTCTTCCTCCAGCCATAAATCCCCACTTTGTATACCTGGGGTCCTTCCGAGGTCTGCATGGTGCTCCTGTGTGCGTACTGTTCCTGAGGCATCTGAAACAATCACATAAAAATAACCACGTGTATTAAGCAGCAAGACAAATCCTATGCTAAGAACTGCTAATGGCTTCTGTTGATTCTTAGAGTTTTTTTTCTTTTGACTTCAGAATTTACCAGCTGGGCAGCGTTTCATTTCATATTTTGGCTCTGCATTATTTTTCTTGCTGTTTACTATAACCTACCATAAGTAAACTGTGTGTGTATGTACATACACACACACACACACATATATATATAGAACAAACTCTCTTTCTCTCTCTCTCTGTATATATATATATATATTTATAAATAGGCATAAGCACATTGTCCAAACTGTCTTAAGGCATCCTGTGGAGATCATTCCCTTGCGACTCCCTTCTCTGCTCCAGGTTTTTGCAAGGCAGGCACTCCAGGGCCTCCAAGAATCCTAAGGGGGAATTTTTGCATGCGTTTGGTAAAAGAAGTTGTGTTCAGCAGTTTGTTTTGAAGACGTAACACTACCTCTCTGAGGCTTTAATTCAAAAAAAAAATCTCAAATAAAATCATTCCTTCCAGCCAAACAAAGAAGGCAAAGGGGAAATGTTTGTCTTTTTTTTTTTTTCTTTTTTTTCCCCATTCTCCCTAATTTTTCTTAGCCAAGGAAACTTGAAGCATTTAGCTCTCCAGCTGCTGGTGCCCAGGGGACGACGCGCTGAGCCAGGGCACAGAAGGCCCCAGGGCCCTTTCTATGGGCAACGGTTGTGCAGACTTGGGCTTGCGTTTGTGCAGGCATTTTGTGCCCCACGTGGTTGCCCTCCATGCTTGGAAAAAACATCAGCTGATCCATACATCTACTGGCCAAAATGTCCCGATCTGTTTTGCAACAATTACACGGGATTTCCCCAGGAACGCATGTCTTATGTTTTCAGGCATACACAAACTCAAGATATCAAAACATGTCTAATAACAAGTAGTTTGTTGAATGTTTTGCAATTAAGACTTCCTGCTCTGAGCGTCTGGCCTCAGCCCTCATATTCAAATTCACATCACAGGATGAAACAAGGCAAGTTCCTCTCCACAGGAGTCCGATCTGTGAGGGCAGCAATGAAACGACAGAAATAAGACAGTCACTGATAGCGACTTTTGTTTGTTTGTTTACCATCAGTTTCATGGGAGTTTTTTTTTTCTTACTTCTAGAGGAATTTTCCAACAGCTTCAGCTACAGGCCCCTGTGTGCCACCAAGCTCGCAAGTCAGGTATTTATTTGTTTTAGTTTTCTCAGCTGGTCTAAAAAAAGGGTATTACATCCCCCCACAAACTATGCCTCATTTGCAACCTCAGCCAATGCCAGCTAAAGATAAGGTGGTGAAAATCTGCAGTGCCAATTAGCAAAAATAGCCATATCGAGACAGCGAGAGCCAACCACTGCACTGCAAACACGGGTGTTCTTCCCACGGGTCGTCTCTGCCAACAGAGCTCGTTTCATTACAAGTGCAGGAGAGGAGAGCGTGTCTGCAGCACGGAGCAGTTCGCAGCACAGAGAGCGGACCACCAGGGATCACGTTGTCTTTGCAACCTAGGGTATCTCTGCAGACAACTGGCTCTTCACTGGTATTTTTGCTCACAGTTATTAAGGCAGAACTTTAATCCATGGAGGGTTTTGCAGTGCGGAGCGTGGTGGAGAGGAGCCAGGTCACTAGCAAATACACTCACTTGGAGAAAACCAGGCCCCTGAGTGGCTCCAATTGCTCTGCAAAGGGACATCTTAAACGACAGTAAATTAAAGGGTTTCCACTACCTGAGGGAAATTATAACAGCAACTACCGCACACAGTCAAGGATTTTATTGCCTAATATTTTAACAGGGGATCCTGGAAAGCACGTATAAAATGCAGACACTCCCTTGGCAAAGACAAGTAACTTTATCTCCAAGGCTCTTGAATCATGAAGCAGGTCTGACAGATCAAGAACCAATCTGAAACAGCCAGTTCAAAACATTGCCTTATTGAAAAGCCTGCGCTTTTCTCTTTCCTTTCCCAACATTTTTTTTTTCCACTTGCACTTGAAAGATGGAGAAAACAGAATATCCAATTGGGGCAAAAATTTTGCAGACATCAAGTGATTTATGGAGGAGCAGAATATAACCACGGAAAGCAACCTGAATCTGGACAACAGCCTCATTTTGCAAATGTCTCTGGTTTAGATAAAATATTTAGCCAAAAGCTGTCCTAACAGAGCTAGAGCAACTGAAATCCCACAGCATGAATGGGAAACACGACCTAGTAACACAGCATAAATTTGTAAAACAAAAATAACGTAGAATTGATAGATGGAATGCTTTATATATATAGATATGCTCGCACAGCTACAATTGAATCTATATATGATTTCTAGTCAGTATTTTTCTGCTGCATTGCAAATACCAAAAAAAAAAATCACTCGTGTCTGTAGTTCTCTCAAAAAAGAGGAAAGAATGATGGACATGAAGTGCTAAGCTCTGCTAAACAAGCAAGTTGAATAAGGTGGTCTGTTAGGCAACTTCAAAAGAAATATGCTATATCCAATATCAATAAGTGTCTCTGTGTGGGAGGGAGAAGCAAGATAATTTACATTTTGGAAACTTCTCCCAGCTCAAATATTAGAAAAGAAATAAGTAGCCAATTAGGCAACAGGGAAAAAATAAATATATTACTGTGAAAGTATTATATATTACTCTGAAAGTATATCCAATGCAAGGTACCTTCCTCTTCAATCACTGCAGAAAGGAAAGGAAAGGTAAACAAAGGACAAATCATTGCTATAATGGAGATATAGACATTTATATACACACACCTTTATTTTTTTCACTAGGAATATCCACCCATTTCCATAGGAGTGGTAAAATAAAATAATACTGAAACAAAACCAGTAGATATTGGAAGAGAGGCACTTGCTCCATAAGTCAGATGTGAAAGTGCCTGCCTTCCAGGAGATGGCTTAAATACACAGTGCACAGTATTGACTGCCATTAGTACATTTGTAATAGAAAAATGCTTCAGCTGCATGACAAATCTTTTTGAGTTTAGCCACAGATGACACTACCATGACTATGAAAGCATAGCCTGAAACCCCAGTAATTCTCCAAGGAATTCTTGCTGAAAAAAAAAAAAAGAGTAATAAGTTTTTGCGCAATAGCTGTACACAAAATCCTTACACTGCAACACTGCAAACAGGACCTGATACAAAATCCAGTCAGCCAGAAACGCTTTCCATCTTTTCACTTCACCACACCTTAAATTTGGCCCATAAGAGAAAAAAAAAAAAAGAAAAAAAGAAAAGATTTGCTTGGATTTACTTGTTTTTTAAGGTCACTGAAGAGTCACATCCCTACATACTCCATCCGACACAGGCTGCTCACCAAGTGTTTCTGGCTCAAAGCTCCAGTGATTTCTTTTAGTAAAGCTGCAGCCAGACTCAGCTGAAAAGTGTCACAAATCAGGACTGGCTTTGAATCTCCAAAAAGAAACAGCCTTTGGGGCTGTGGCTGGGGGAAGGCAATGGCTCTGGGGACGGCAGCATTTATTTCCATGTTCCCTGAGCCTGCCCTGGGTGCTGGGACCACTGTCACCCTCTTTTCTTTCTCCCTTTGCTTTTTGAAAGGGACCCCTTTCCCTGCGGGCTGAAATGAGGAGCGCGCTGCAGCCTCCCCAGGGCAAGGCCTCTGCGAGCTCCAAACGCTCCCCACATTCCCTTGCTTTCACGTCTCTGACTTTAAAGTGGGCATTATCCGCCAGGTCCAAAAGAATAGACATTTTGGGAGCACAACTGAGAACAAAATTTGGCATGAAGAACAAGCACTGTTTTGAGCCATCTATCAACACACACTGCTATTCCAATCCCTGTAAAACTCTCAAGTTTTGACACCTCCAGGTCTGTTAATCCACCAGCTTCGTGATCCAGAAGTGATTTACGGAACTGCACATGGGTCAGACCTCAGCTTGCGCATCCATAAAAGGATCCAGCCCTGGGAAATGCCTTTTGACCTGCAGATTGGCCAGCAAGGCCTGAGCAGTGGGGACCGGACAGAAGGGTGAACTACTTGCTGCTACTTGCATCCCTCCGCTATGCTCTAAGCCTTGAGCTCACTCCTCTGTTTTACTGTGTGCCAGCATGAACTAAGCATAAGTGCCCGGGCAGACAAGTGTCATTTTCCAATGGGCTGTGTTGTTCTCTCTGAGTAGTTTCCACTACACATAGAGAGTTCACAGACACCTACCCTGATTCTGTGTAGATATCTCTAATCCAGATCCCTCAGTGCTCCAGGGCTGTCCTCCAACTCCAGCACCTTGAGCTCCCTCCTAACTCCAATATCTTGAGATGTCATAGAATTCCCTGAGAAGCTATGGATGATTGCATTCCCACAATAAACTTTCAGGTATTGCAAATGTCTTCGTTTATAAACCAGCATCCAAACGGAAAGCTCAGCCCAGGACTTCTGCTCTGCTCAGTTGCTGCTCTGCAGTCCAGGAGCCCTTATGGCAAGAACTCTAAACATTAGAGTTTGCTAGAATGAAATGAAGGAACAGGCAGTTCCATCTGTGAAAAGTATCTCCTAAAACAAAAGTGGTGTTTTATTCTAAGATGTTGTAAGAGCCTGTGGGCAATATGGTGTTACTATCGTTTCTCTTCTCTGGAGAAGAAAAACATGTTTGTTTTCTTATATAATTTCTAAATGTTTCTTATAACTTTTAAACATCTTTCTTAATAAAGTTACTTTGTCTTGATATTTTTCTTTGCTACAGTTATGGAGGAATTCAAAAGGAAAGTTAAGGAGGGAGAAAATTATTCTGAAAATGGATTCTCCTAGGCATCCAACTAACCTGCAAAGAATTTTTGGCAAAATGCTCCATAATTTGTTGCAATATATTCATACTGCATGCAAATATATTGAATTTGCTGCAATTGCACGCAGGTTTCTTTGCACCACTCAGATGATATGAAGCAATCATGTAGCCATTTGTGCTAGGTTTATCAATGCTCTCTCCTGCTGGAGCATCTCAAAGCAGGATGAGCGAACAGGAGAGCTAGAATAAAGCAGCCAGCAGCAGGTCTGACTAGAGGAGGCTGCACTAACAGCAAGAGGTCTATAATCAGCAGTTTGAATCAGAAAGCAGCCTACGAAAGGTGACACTTTTCAGACTTCTACCCCAAACTGCGCCCTGTTGTCCCACAATACGGCAGAAGAGACTACGGCCTGTGTGAATGTGCAAAAGAGGATTCATAACATGGATTTGCACGGCTATAATCCAACAAGCATGACAAATTTTGAGAGCTAGGGGCTTGAGCACGTGCCAGCAGCGAGAGTGCAGCCTCTACAGTCATCCTGGATCTACTCTAGCACAAGTTAAAACTCGTTTTGCTGCATCTCCCTCTGCATCTTCCTTATATGTGCATACACCGTGCTTATCCACTTTTTCAACTGCACAGACATACTTGGTTTCCAGTTCGTTCTTAGCAGGACCAGGAGGAGGCATATGCATATTAAAGTGGTTTTACAGTTCTCACGTCTATATGCTTGCAAGATCATGAAAATCGCCAGTTTCACTGCACATACACAAACCCTGAAGTCCCTCGAGTGCCTCGCGCAGTGCCTGCAAGGGCCAGCACGCCGAATAACCCTGCGCACGCTGCACCACTGCACCAGTGGGGCCGGCAGGATTGCAGCAACCCCCGCGGACCTCCAGCTTGGTGTGAAACTTGTGCCGCTCGTGTCACACCAGGAGCTCCGTCAGGACAGCTCCTAGAGCCACATACGAACGGCTGAGTCTGGCCTGCTGCTCAGACAGACGCGGTCCAGGCAGCTCGTCCCTGCGGGTCTGCAGCATCCATGGCCTCACTTGGGAGCTGGGGTGGTGCGTGTTCCAGGGTAGGAACGCGAAGTTGACTCTTCATCCCTCACGCCCCCAAAAGCGCATAACTAGCAGTGAAAAACATCAAAGGTTGACTCAGTGTCTAAATTTAACAACTACTGAAATAAGCAATACAGCTACAAGTCTGCAGGGTCAGGTGGCAGCCTACAAAGGCTCAGGCAGTCCAGATCACTCAAAGTCCTTCATTTAACTGAGCATTTTCCACCACGGCTGTGATTTCTGCAAAAAGAAATCTTTGAGTTTATAAACCCTCATCATCATTTCACCATACTTCTCTCTCTTCCACAGCTCATCTCTGTTCTTCCTCTTATTTCCTTTGTCCCGATCATCCCTGAAGACACTCCAATACATTCCTCACCTGGGGAGGATGCTCTTCATGCATTCCAAACCCACAAAGTCCTAACTTGGTCCAACCCAGGCCATTTCAGCTCCCTAGCACTATTATTTTCCAGTGAACGTTGAATCCACTGAATTCTGCTGTGTCCAGCTCGGACTTCCTCACTGCCTGATCCTGACAGCATCCCCCAGAGCCGCCTACAATGTGCTTCACTGGGAGAAGCTCTGGCCCTGTCCCATAGTGGAGTCAATTAATTTTGGCCCTGTCACCAAACGCTTCGGATCACAAAGTGAATGAGCACTTGAGTCCTGCACACACCTCTTGCATACAAAGCAAATAAAGCAAAGCCAAACGTCAAGGTCTAGCTCCTGTGGTGAATTCAGCCAGAAATGTTTAGTGTTGACCCAATGTACAGTTTAGCAGTATTAATTCTTTCGTCTTAAAAAAAAAAAAAAGAGAGAGAACCAGAAAAAAACTGAAAATATGGCTAAAAAGCATTTTCAACATATCACTGCTGTGAGAATCTGAGGAAAAGACACTAGCAGAGATAGGGAACTTTCTGAAGCTCCGAGGGGCAAACTCCTCCTGAGCAGCCTGCCTTATAAGGTGCTGATATCTCTGCAAAGGCAAGACGAGCCTTAATGCTGCAAGGAAAAGGATGAGAGAGCACTGCCTAAATTGGCAGGCTCCTAAAGGGAGAGGAGCTTTTTATCATAAACATATCTTAAGTTATTTGGAGAAAAAAAAGCAAATCAGAAGAGAAGTTGCAGATAGAACAGCCACTAAATTAATTTTTCCTTCTAATCTACTCTACTTGGTTCCTGACTGTGCTGTCTGCTGCAGTTTGCCAGTGCTTTATACAATATGGAAAAAAAAGTATGCAGGGAATCACAAGGCAATGGTTATCGCTGAACTCCTGCCTCCCTGAACAGTTTAGCCATACCAGGTGGCAGAAATGATTAGTAACACCCAAATAATCCCCCAGACAAATACATTTCCAACCTCTTAAGCAACTATAATGATTCATATGCATATATTTCTGCATATATATGTACTTGTTATGACTGAATAGCATTCTTCCAAAAATCTGCATGCGCCACACGGCACAGAGCAAACCTCTCAGTGCACTCAGACTTTGTGCAAAAAGGACGGAGTCAGATGCGAATCGGTTCCCGCGGGCACAC
>JAUBNY010001072.1:1592222-1606199 GCA_032275445.1 Crypturellus soui
TGCTGAAGTATTGCTCTCTGAACCCTTGTAAAAATACTATATCAAAGAATATGTAAAATCCAGTTCCAGTGTAACCAGCAGTGCAACTAAGCTGCCATCAAGGGGCAGGATGCACTGTGTGCATCCGCCCCTGGCAACTTTAGAAGTCACTTTAAGAAATATCTTATTCCCTTCACCATATGTTATACACCTTAGCTAATGCAACAGCCTGTAAAGTTGCTGCTACATGTGTTTTATCCTGGCTCATGCCTTGAAAAGGGTAGCTTTGACTAAAGTATTGCATGTCAGTGAATTCTGACTTTGCCAATCTCTCTTTTTGCTTCTACTCTTTCTCATCTGGGGCACTGACTCACTTTTTCCTCTGTCCAAAACTATTGCTCATCTTTTGGTATTTCTCCCTTTGCTTTTTCCTTATTACCAATCCTCTGCCTCATAAATTTAGAGTCAGGCATTTTACCTCTTTTGGCAGGAGCTCTCTGGCACGAGATGACTAACAGACATTAAATTGTTAGTCTTGTGTTCTCTTTAAAACGTGCTCAGAGTAAATGCTAATAGCAGCACATTTTGAAAAGCTCCTACCAGGTTGGTATTACATTACCCATCTGTCAAAACCCAGGTTATATTCAAGAGTTTAAATGAAACTTCAGAGGCACCTGCTAGTTTCAAAAACTTTTGCCTGTAAGGCCTGCACTTAAGAAGTAGGATGTGCTCGCCAGGTCCTGGTGTTTGAAGTGTTGGCAGGAAACCAACTACATGGGCACTGAACAAGGTGGGAAGAGTTAAGGAATTTTCCAGTTAGTAGAAACTTGGCTGTAAATGAGTCACAGTCCCCTGGGATGAGGCATATAGCAACTTTCCTCTATAGCTCCTTGAAAGGGCTTGCACGGCTAAAACTCACCAGGGGACCCTGAGCGTCTGGCTGCGCGAGGCAGAGCAGGCAGGGGAAGGCAAGGAAGGACAAAAGGAAAACGAGCAGCATCGCCTGAACAGGTGGCATCAGCAGTTGCCCATTTCTAAATGCAGGAGGCATTTAGTGTGCTAATCTGATCCGAGAAGCAGGCATGGCCACCTCTGCTCACAAAGCTCAAGCCAAGGCATGGAGCTGAAGACAAAGATCACGACTTGGCTGCTCCTATGTCTGAAGGAGGAATACAGAGAGGGAAGATCCATTGAAAGTAACAGCTCTATATCCGCTTTAAAGTCTCCCTTTTCTCTACAGGGAACCCAACAATTTGGATCCGACTTCAGGTTTTACATTTTGAGGTACGAATTTCGTCTTCCATACTGCTTTAAGAAAATTCAGGATTGCATTTTCAACTCGCGTTCCCAAGGTTGTTGCTGACTTTGGTGGAAAATGGACCCTTGCTCAAAGAACTTGGCAACTGTCAGGCATCAAAGCACCAGTAATAGCCTGATATTAAGTTAAGTTTGACAACTCTTTGAATTGCATGCTGTAGACTATTACTGCCACACATTTCCAAGAGTTGCAGCACATTTCTACTTTTTCAAATGGTTTATTTCAATTTGAATTTGAATGTCACATATCTACTGAAAAGCTCAGGGAAACAGACCACTGCCTCCACCTTCCTACATCTTCTGAATACTGATGAGTGCCCATTCACATCACAGTTCGTCTTTCAGAAAGGGCACAGTTGGACTGATGGGGTAGCAGAAGTTTGCTAGACGAGATCCCCCTTGCTTATACGTCACAATATTTAATCAAAATATCAGCTTTAGATTTCTATTTTTGTTTTATTCTTTTTTGTGTGTTTGTTTGTTTTGCAGAGAACTTATACCTATGCCAAGTTAAATAATTCATGGCCATCACATCCCAGCTGTATGCTGAAATTGGTAAGGAACATAGTTCTCAATACAGGCAAACAATATGTTCCTGTGCAGACCTGCAACTCCATTATTTGCAGTCAACAAGCAATGCTATCCTTCAAGGGTCGATTCTGATACCCTGAATAGGAATACTATTTCCACTTCTCCCTCTTGTAACAAGACTCTTGGCAGCACAGCCTGTGCCTTCTTACTAATCCTGCGGTTTCATTCATGGCACCTGGAGGTCACAACCAGAGGTGAGGCTGGCAGCCTCCGTTAGATGTGCTTTTCTGCATCTTGATCAACCCTTTGTGGGCTTAACCTTCACTTTGTCTGCTCACACACATCAGGTTTTAAAAACAACCTTTGTGCTTGCCCGTATTTGAAAAAAGCCTGTATGCTAAAGGCACCACTGCATATATTCAACAGGTCCCTTGGAAATCTGATTTACTTTTTATGACGATCTCTGATATTAGCCCTAATAAATCCAGATGATGCTATGAGCTACGCAATGCCTCTTTTTCACTGGACGGCAGAACGCAAATGCAACACATTCGGAATACGATGTTTGATTACCGAATGCTCGAAAAGCCTCAAACAGAATGTAACTTTTAATTATGCCATTTTATAGGAATTCATTGTGAAGCCAGAAGCTCTTTCAGGGCCATGCAAATGTTTGCCTCATTCCTGATAAACCCTGAAATACATCTTGGTGCCTTCCATAGCCTCTGGGCATAGTCTCTATTCATTCCTGCAGATCTCACTGTTGATTTGCTATATTTTGCTACTGCTACCCTGGCAACACTATGAAACACAAAGAGCTTTTTTCTGTGCCTTTCTTTTATGTGAAGAAATGTATTTATATACTACTAAATAAACAACACCTGGTATCTAATGAAAAAACAATGAAGGAGTGTAATACTGTTGCCATTATGCAAATTATGGTTGACCAAAGGTTGCAAATAAATGCCTCCCAGAAACAGTGCCTTTCCTCTGCATACATTACATTCAGCATGGCTGCATATTCCGCTCTGGGAAATCCTCAGCATAAATACGGTGGCCTAAGGCTGAAGGAATAAGCTGGAATTTGATTATGCTAAAACTATTTGAATAAGTCTCACACACATAACTGAGGGCAAAAATATTCCCAGTTGATTTTTCTCTTTTACTTAAGTATCTAAAGATTAATTACTTCATACAAAATTTTCATTCCCCTAATGAGATAATTTTGAGCAGACAGTAATGTACGTTTGTGGAATTCAGTGCGACTCCTAGTCCATTTATATTGTATTAAAAAAATTACTGGTATGTGTCTTTGTAGAGAAGCATAAGCACTCAAAAAATTTTAAGTTTAGATTAATATGAAAGACTAGTTGTCCCTGAGCATAAAAACAAGAACAACACTGTGTGGTCTTCCAATCACCTTCCTGTTTCTTTTTTTTGACTCTTCTCCCAAAACCTGACCATTGCTGAACATGTGTGCAGGCAGTGGAAAGCAGGGAAAAATGCTAGAGTAGTGTAGCGGCTCCTGCTGAGTTTATGTATGGCGAGATGGTGGAAAAAGTGAGAAACACCCCAAAGATGGATACTACAGTGAGTGCAAGGACATAAGCACATGCAATTAGCAGAAATGGAGGAAAGAAGATACACCCAGGTTATGTTACATGGAGAAAAGGACAAGGATATCAGAAAAACTTGTAGATGGGGAAGGAGTGACAGGTGACACCAGAGTAGTGAGTAGGCAGGACACTGGGCAGCAGTGCAGCTGCCAACAGTAATGGGAAAAGGAGGTTCTGGGTGGATTTTGAAGGATAGCTAAAGAGTTCATGTTTTTGAGCTGTTGAGCTTCAGGTGTCAACAGGACATCCAGAAAGAAGCACAAATCTCCAGAAGAAAGAGGAAAGGAAAGAGAGGAGCCCATGAATCATCAGCTGAGCTGGCAACTACAGCCTCCATGCCCTGAGCAGCTACGTTGGGAAGCCCTTCTCCAGCAGCCCATGCGCAAACTGTTCAGTGCTCAGCATCTGCTACCTCATTTCCTGGGTGAATTAAGGAAATTCACCTTTTGTGCCCATCTTCTAATAATGCTCATGTGGAAATAAGGTGCATTAGCCACCAGAAACCGTCCGCTGGCCAGGGCCGTGCAGACTGTCCACGCTCTGCAGCACCTGTGGCACCTCCACCCACAGACCAGACTCATGCACGGACCTGCCAGGTTTCAGTCCATCAGACCACGAAGCCTGCTGCTAAAATAGATAGGCAGAAGCTTCAGAATGCATCAGAAGCATTGCAGGGCGACCTCGAAGAGACAGATGAATAGGTCGGTGGTCAAAGGCCGCGGTTAGGTCGGTTGAAGCCAGGTTAGCCTGGCGCTGCGGTGTGCAGGAGCAGCTTCCCTCCCCAGCAGCCTGAGGCAGAGGACAGCAGACCTTGCACCTGCACGCCTAACTTCCCATCTGACACAACATCCGAGACGTTCCGAGCGATAACTCTGCAGCAGCTTGCTCCACACGGCTGCGACGAGCCAGACTGACCCCCGTCGGGTTCTGTCTGCCCCACGCGGCTCCATCCTGCCCGACGTGTTTACGGCAGCTTTCTGCAGCAGATGTCACCGCCGCCTCTGCCGCTCGCGGGCTGCCAGGCCCCCGGGGGCAGCCGCCACCCCCTGCCCGCGCTCCGGCTCAATCCACGTGTGGTCCTGCTGCGCTGCAGCTGCCCCGAGCCGCACGCGCGGCCCTTGCGGGAGCTGCCAGCTCGCACACGGCTTCGCTGGCTTCGTCCTGCACAGCAAGGTTAGGAGAAGGCGGCCACAGTTCCCTGAATCGAACTGGTCACCAGTCCAGCAAGCCCAGGACAGCTTTGTAATGAGATTATGAGATTTCCTGGGCAACTTCTCAACCCATTGAGTTCCAAACTTTTAAAAGCTCTTAACAGAAACATCTTCCAAGCCTGCGAATAGAAAAGTGAATCAGGCTTTGCTAATCAGGCGCACATCTCCTGCTCCTCCCGCAGGATGAGCAGTGCCATCACCTTGAAGCTCAGCGAGGCCTGGGGTCCGAACGCGCCTTCCGCAGCCTCCCTGCGGGACAGGGCCTGAACTGCCCATGCTGCCCACAAGCCATGTTTGAGGGGGCATTTCCAGACTGCTCCTCTGCAAGCGAACGTGTTCCTGGCCTGTTACGGCCATGCGAGAAGGGCCACGTTCCTCCCTGGTCACTGCTTTTCTACCCATGGTAGCACAGGCCTTGTTTTCCACATTATTTCCTTCCAGGTACCTCGGAAGACCTTCCCACAGCCTGACCATGATTTACCAACTTCTCCGAGGAGAACTGGACTAGGGTGTAAAATGAAGCCCCTTCTGCAGAAGTACAAAACAGAGAGGCCCTTGGCACACAGCTGTGGGTAGCAGGGACAGATTTCAGATTGATTTCAACACCCAAAGCAGAGCTTAATAGTATTTACTCCTCAGAAACACTCCTGCCTTACTATTTTTAGTACATCCCAAAACATGTCATTTTGTACTTCTGATGTACGGTATTAATGCCAGGCAACTGTGTTGTCTTTATCCTTCCCTACAGGATTACAGGAGAATATTCACACTGGGTTAAGGTTTAAAAAAAAAAAAAAAAAATCAAGACCTGTAGCAAACTCCAAGGTGCCTTCCCCTATCTCTGAAATATAAATGATTCCATCGCAGAAGAGATTCAAAGATACGTGGCCATAAAATCAAAGCTTTGCTAAGCAAATAACAAATAAGAGAGGAGGCTCCCTTTCCAAAGGCTTTGAATCACGCTGACAGTTATGGTACGTGTGAAGCTAAAATATTTGTGAAAAAGTCAAAGGCTGTCAGCAAAAGGTAGCAAAGCACTATATAGGGGGGCACAAGAGACACCCACAGCTTATAAAAAGCACAACAGTGTTTCTTAGAGAGTTTCATATCTGAGCGTAAAAGGCTGCTGTTCTATCACTATAATAACAAGGACACATAATAACTAAGAACTGGTAACAGCTACGTCCTAACTCTGAAAGCAAATACCATGACTGGATACAGTTAAAACACAATCTGCCTTTGTAGATTCCAAAAATCTGTCCATTTACAACTGAGGAATAAAGACAATATATATGGAGGAAATCAATTAAGCTAGATACTGTCTATATTTATGAAATCAATGCATGTGCTTTAACACTGCAATTACTGTAAGACTCCTAACATTTTTCTTATGACAAAAACACTTTACTTTTGCAAAAAAATAGACAAAGACAATTTTTAAAAGCACAGCTGGCCAAACTGGCCAGTTTTTGATATTCTCCTGTTGTTTTCATCCAACAAATTCTAGTGTTTAACATGAGTCTTCTGAATACAGCTCTAGTAAACACATGAACTTATATTTCTATGCAAACATATGAATCCCACCACCCTCAAACCAGGCTCAGGCCCAGCAGGTGCTCAATAGACGAAGCAGCATCATTAACTTTACTGCTTGACTCCAAATGAAGCGCGGACAAACTGAGGAGCTAGAAAGCACACTAGTCTACCTGGCTTAAAGGGAAAAGAAAAATAGCATAGAACATTATCCAGCAGGTTATGTGCAAGAAACCGGAGGTTTAGAAACAGATCTCTAGGAAGAACAGAAAGGAAGGTACAAATCCTTTGCAGGGAATTTCAGGCAAGGTATATGCCCACCTGAGCAGCAAGAAGGCAGCGCCCAGGCTGGACATGTTGTATAACCTGCTTTGGACCACGAGGTCTCCACAGTTTCCATGGGCATAACCTGCTGGTTGCTGGATGGAAATGGCACAGAACAAGCACACAGGGGTTTTCCATATTGAATGTGAAGTTGTGGCAAGGCACCTAACAGTTAATACCCTTAGAAAGAGTAAGGCTGGGGGAGAAATCCAAAGTATTGGCTTCAGTCACGGGTAGGTTAAAAATATACATGTTTGCCAACAGATCTGAGCAGATCACAGGTTTTCCTGTAGTGGCAGTTGCACCAAGACAGCATCTGTAGGATGTTTCAACATCCATGTGCACACATCAGACAGAGACAGTGCCTGCAGATGCAGAGATGTCCTCCTGGAAATGCACTGAAGAACGGAAATATTGATCCAGTTGGCCACAATGCAGACAACAATCACTAAACCATGGGAAAAGTAAATACACCTCCATGCCTTCTCTAAATCATATCCCTTATTTGTTTAACCTATGTCACTGTGTTTTCTTCCCTAGGCATACAGGCCTTCTTGAATGTGAAATATTGCCAGGAGATATTGAGGACTAATTGCCAGAAGTCTGATACAGCATGACAAGCAATGAGCCATTTTCTTCCTCAATTCTGAAAGACAACCCACACGGAATGACAAACTATATTTCTTCTTACTCCAGATTCCATAAGATGTTATTGCACTTTTCATCACAGTATAACTGACTCTTCACCCCTTTTTTATTCTGCTGGTTTTTATAGAGACCAGAAACATAGGGAAAATAGAGGAATGCAGGAGGTGCTGGAGATCCAGCTAAAACAGGTTTAAAGACACTTTCAGCACAAAACACAGAAACAGGGCACGTTCCTGTTTATTTGCCATACATAACCATTTATCAAACCCAGGATAAAAATCTGGCAAGTTTCATATTAAAATGCCAAAATAAAGCAATACTATGAATGCACATGCAAGTATTTGAGGACAAAACAAACAAAAAAGACAAAAACTATCTGTAAGACTACTCCTTATAATCATGTACAAGCTGAAAAGGAATAAGGAGATGCAGACACAGGCTTCATTTGTCATCAGCAGGTCTAAAATTTCCTAGTTATTTTACATAGGAAATTAATTTTATATACACCACTGAATTCAAGCTTGGCTTACTCTCACCAAGACAGAGTACTGGGAACTTGTATGACCAAGACAGAGTTTTGGGAACTGAAGATGAAATAGTAATTAAAAAAAGAAAAGAAAAAATCTCAGTTGAGCAAAGCACTGAGGATGGTGAGCACTGAAGTCCACCAGGTTTGTCCAGCACTGTTCCGGAACCCAAACTACAAGGGAAAACAACCAAAATCTTCAAAATTTTGAAAGAGCTCTCTCTAAACACAGCAATGTTTTGTAATTTAGTCCCACTAAATCTTGACAAAATAGCACATGAATGCATCTTTCTATCTCAACTACTGACATAGTCTATCAATATTAAAATACTTTAGCATGGACTTATTTGCTAGCTGTTTTGTGGGATGTCACAAAACAAAACTGCCTTAAATTTGTGATTTGTGGAAGAAATAAAATCTATGCAGAGAAAATGCTTTCATTGGTATAGTAAGATTTAAAAAATAAACACACACTAATTACAAGGCTGAGTACATTAAATTAAACTTAGTGCAATCATTCTTGACACAAGGCCTACTGTCAATAATTGCACAATTTGGACTTGTGATTGTTAAAAATATCACGCTGCAAGTATGTGATGCCTTTGAGATTCTTCATACAAAAATTCCCAACAAAAATCTCAAATTTTGTTTTAACATAGGCTGCTGCAGTTTTTTGGAGCCTTTGCTACTTCCTCTTTTACTATTTATTCCTTTGGATCCAAAATCCATTTTGTAGTGAAAATAAATTGCACATCATTGCTTGCATGCTCCTTTACCTATAAACATAGAAGACAGGGACAGTGATTGAATCCCTTTCAGCTCTCTCAATTTCTGAATAGACCAAGGCATTACATGGTCTCCATCACTTTCCCAAGTTCTTACATGAGTCTCAACCATTTTGTGTTGCTGTTTCCTAAAAAAAATAATAAAAAAAAATCATTTCTAAAATACAACAAATTCTCCTCTACCTTGCACAGCCAGCACTTTACAAAGTCCTATTTTCTCTTGGAGGAAAATGCAGCTTAGTAAGAGAGTTTTCTATATACTGCTAATAAAGCTTCTGTTCAGTCTATGCCATTTCCAAAGACCCCTCAAGGAACTTGAGCACTCAATTTCCAAGCAGGAAAAGGGCCTTTCTGATCAACTGGCTGCTTTAGAAAAAAATCTTATCCTAATCTGAAGATCACAAATAAAAAGCAAATTGTGCCACCTGTATTGCACTAATACATTTGGCAGACCTCAAAGCTACCCCATCAACTTTAACACACTATTTAACCATACTATTTAACCTTCCAGGTCCAGATGGTACAGCCTTATGTACACCATAAATCTGAATTTTCAGTATCCAAAGCCCCTTTATTTTCCCTTCACATACAGGTTTTTTCTTCTGAGCTCAAAATCAGAAAAACTAGATGTAGGCAGTAAAACGTAGCAGAGGCTTGAGTAATGCCCTGTCGTCCTTACAGTGATGTAGCCACTGGACGTACCTCAGCACACCACCCATTATACAGATAAAAAGCACATGGACAGTTTTTCTGAATTTAAATAAACAATTTGTCTTCCAAGTTAAGACACAGTCTCCAGGATTCGGCTAAATCAGGCCACTCTTGGTGGCTTTTCTGTCTTCCAACCTCCAATTTCAAAATGAGTCATTAATACTTGGCTACCTAGAAAAAAGTTACAGCCCTCAACAAATAGCTTTGCAGACTGGCCTTGCCACATAAACCAGTTACTCAAGTAAGTGCCCGGTAGCTCACACGGTCTCCTTCAACAAGTCTTCTGTTCTTCTTAGACAAATTGTGAAAATTCATAGATGCTGCCTTTAAAAGAGCAAACGGCTTAGTGAGAATTTAAAAAGTTACATCTGTCTGCGAGATCTCCAAAAAGAGGTGTAAAAAAACTAGCTGCATCTCATCTGGCTTTAGATGCTTGACTTTTCCAGTGAGACATTTCCTGATGCAATGCTGTTAACTTGGCATATCTTGGTGGAAACCACTCACAACACCAAGTGAGCAGCCCAGGAGTGTTGTCCACGTGGCCATGGCTCTTGCAAAGCACTTTTGGGGTCTTCATCCAGCTCTGGAGAAGTCTGGACACAGCATGTGCAGCACCTCTGGAGAAAGACCCCAATGGGCAACCCTCCATCTCTCCGCTCTACAATGCACAACTTCCACCTGTCAGAAGCAGCTGACAGGGACTCCCAAATGTCAAAGCAATGCAAAATAATGTTATTTGTAAGGTTGTTTGCCACTAAGCCTTCTGCATAACCCTCTTGGTGCTGGAAGGAGGTCAAGACGCAGCGCTCTGCAGCCCATGCACCCATGGCTGCATTAGCTGGACCCGAGCAGTGCAGCAGAGCAGCACCCCAGCCTGCCACGCGCCAACTCTGACCTTTATAAATTACTTCCAGCTGCGCCACGATCAAAATTTCAGCTTTCTTCCAAATCTCATAATAACCCTCACACACTCCCAACACAAGCCATGGAAACTGAAAAATGACGAGATTCCCCTGCCCCCACTCCTGGCTGCATCCGATTCCTGCAAAGTGCTTTGCTCTTGGAAAACACTAATCACATTAGCGCCTGGACACGTCTCATTTGCAAATGCTGCAGCCCTTCCTCTGCTGCCAGGAACCTTCCCCATCTCCTGTGACTTTATCTTATTTAGTTATTTTTTCTTCTCCTTTCCTCGTTTTGGACTCTCAACCATCTACTCTGATGATTACAGTTAAATGTCAACATGACACAACTCTACATATGAGACCAACATCTTCCCGTCCACCCTCAACACAAGTTGCATCAGTGCTTATAGGCTAAATTATTTGAGTGAATAGACTGCTTTGTTTTATGGATTTTGCCATAAAAACTATCGATCAAAACCAGGCTTCTTGTGTGCTTGCACTTAAGAATTGCTAGTAAGTGACTGGAGGGAAAGAAGTGAGTTTAGGAAATTGAGAATATATTATAAATGAGTCTCCCTTGGTTATGGCAGACTGTATAAAACATTTGAGCATAGAAAGACAAGTCAGTTGTTGTTTTCTGCCACAGAGAAGCACAAAACCCCATGCAAGACTCAAGCGAGGGCATGAGCATCCCAAATAGGTATGCCCCCGGGCTCAGACAACGATGCAGGAAAGGTTGGAGCAGGTAGCCAATGGGAACCAAAGCACTGGGAAAGCCTCCTCCTAACTCCCAGTATTAAAGGTCATTTAGTTCTCTCGATTTGGAAGATTTCTACTCTTCTCACTTTTCTAGGTTGCTGTTTATATATTAAATCTTCGTAACCCTGAATGTTCTTTTAGTGTATATTAGTACGCAGCTTTTCTTGAATGTGGACAACTTTATGGCTCAAGTGACATGCTACAGCACCGTGCACAGAGACACTGTTTATGATACTGTATATATATATAAAAATGAAAGTGTTTCATCTCTCTTATTTTAATAGTCTCTGGTGAAAACTATTATCTAGAGTTAGCATGACAGAATCCCTGAAGCACGTGTGAAGCTAAGCAAAAAAGCAACATTAACATACACATGGACAGGAGTGGCTTAAAGTTTCTGGGTTAGAATGTATCATACAGTTTTGCTACTTATTTCTCTAAGGACGTCAGTTTTTATTTTCCTTTTGTTGATTCACAGCCGTTTACTTTTTTTCTTGCTCATTTCAAACACAAAACAGCTATTAAATCCAAGCTGTTCAAAAATATGCAATTGAGAACATTTCAACTATAAACAATATTTGCAGATTTGCTCTATGAAAGCCATAACGGAAAAGCACAGACTAACTCTCCAACACAATAAAATCATAGACAAAATAGGCAAGAAACAATTTAAAAAATCATCAACCACACACCACCATTCCAGACATGCTTAATAGCATTCCAGGGCTTTATAAAAAGTAATGATCATTACACGAGAACAGACTTTTAATTAGCAAACTGATGCATTCTATAGAAGAGAAACACATTACACCGTTTTCAGAGTCTCAGGTGTGTTTATATGAATTAAATGAAATCTTTCATTCAACCTAAACTCGGCAACTGTATGTAGAATAAAACACTTTTTTTTGTTTGTTTACATAGCTAAATAATGATCAATGTGCACCATATGGAAGCATGTGCCAGCCCTAATGAATCGTTTCTTCTATATAGACACTGTTAATACGTTTGTAAAACAGGCAACTTGGTGCTTGTTAGGGAACAACAAAAAGGATTAAAATACAATATTAACCAAAGGGTTAGCAACTTTTGAAACAGCAGCACTGGCAATTAGAATAAATACAAATACAAAATAAGACTTCCAATAGGCAACATAATTTTGCTTGTAGTATTTATCGATGCACTAGATAGTCACGATGGGCATTAAGGACAAGTGGATCAAGTGCGAGCAGTATTTCATTTAGCAAATTTCATAGTCAAACGGAAAGATTAAGCTAATATGTCCATCTGAATCAGAAATGCACAGGAAAATACAGTTAACACATTGTTCGGGCTGTCCTTGGCATGATACACAACACCAGTAAGGAGATCCTTGGGTGGTGTAACCCAGCACAGCTCCAGTAACGTGCAGCAAACGGTTCTCTCTCCTGCCCCAAATTAAAGTAAATTCCACGTTAACATCTTCTAACTGCATGTTTTGTAAGTCTTATTGTATGGCTTGATATGGCTAATAGAAAAGCAGAGACAAAAGTATTACCTAAGTGCAGAATCGTCATTTAGCTTTTTTAAGAACAGCCGTCCTATCCAGATTCTTAGCAGTCCTTGTGCTTCTTCAACATTTTTGCATATGCTGGCCCTGATCCTCGTACAGATGCAAATTTCTGGACCCCCACTAAGTCTCACTAATTTGAAATAAATGATGTATAAACAGGATTGAAAGAGCAGAGCCGCAGACCATAAAATCGTTACCTCTGGTGTGCATCACAGAGAGAAGACCTAGCATAATGGATAAAAAAGCAGACTCTTTATGACATTCATTAGGCAGAGGCAAGACCATGAAGCTCTCACGTGCTCTCAAGTTCTCACAGCAGAAAAAATGGACTTCACTACACAAGATTCTGTGTAACCCGTATAGACAATATAACCATAACAGGCATTTCCTGACTACACTGCCAAATGTGTCCTACTATTTTATATCTCTAAGGATTTTTTTTTAATATGTAAGATGAATAGAACAAAAGAAAATGAAAAGAACTAAACACTGAATAACTCTTTCCAACATCACAAACATAAATAAAAGCACATTAATACTATAACTAGGGAAAATTCCATGACTTGCAGTACTGAGGAGTTTAGAAGGTTTGCAGAGCATTCAGCTTATGCCAAATCTTGCCAGCTGAAAGGGTGTCCTAAATGAGTGACTCATTAGCAGGTTACTCTCTTTATGGGGGGAAAAAAAAAAAAAGAGGACACCCCCTCCCCCCCCAAACTCTCAAAACCTTAACATTAATCTTGAGTGAATTTGCTTTTACTTGTACTAATAAAACCTTCAAAAGAGACTGAGATTCTGGAAAGCAAAACTGCTTGATCAGGCAATCCCCCTGACAATCCCTATTTTCTACAGGCCACCTAAAGACTTACTTTTTGGTACATTTAGAGGAGTGGGGGTAACCTGAGGTATGAATTCATCCCAATTAGTATTTTTATTATTTGCATAGATTAGTACATCCATCCTGATTAGTACTTTGAATGGATCCCCAGTCCCCGAGGGTGCTGAGAACAAACTACCACCCACAACGGGGAGCGCCACGGGACACCTCCCTCAGCAGCAAAGAAAGGACTGGCGACCGTGGGGCATTTCAGCACTTCACACCTTCCCCACTGAGCCGCAGGCATCAAAGGTCCTGCAAGACTTCACGCTACACCACCTAGTCCCTGGCCCACCACCGTGCAGTGCTGCTAGCGGAACAGGAGCGCCAATACCCCCTCCTGCACCCCAGCTCACCGTACCTGCCTGCTGCCTGCGTCCGTGACACACGCAGCTCCGCGGCTCTGTCTCAGGTTTCTAATCACCAGCCAGATACTTTTCCAAGCAGGATTGGAGACTGACTGGCAGGTTCTCACAGAAACAGGAGCTGGGCTGTCAGCTCCCGTCCTCCCACCCCAGGATGGGTTTGAATTACTCTTTACAAACAAAAGTCCAGAAAATTCCCAGCATGGGAGCTGTATGCATAGGAGCTGCTGGTGTGTTTCTGCTGTGGGCTAGTCGTCATAATCCAGCCATGGAGAAATGTGTCCACAAGGACACTGGAAAGGAAATGAGCTGGTTGCTGACACAGAAGGCTGGAAACCACT
>JAUBNY010001072.1:1625359-1638281 GCA_032275445.1 Crypturellus soui
TAATTTTCCATATGAACTGCTGGCCATGCTCCTCTTCCTCTCTGCTAAGCTACAAATTGCCAAAATTACAAATTACTCCAACAGTAAACATGAGACAGAGCAAGAAGCACTGGATTATTATTTAATACTTTACAGTAATAAACTAGCCAAAAATAAGATGCAACCAAGCTGAGGTGCTGGGAGAGCAGTATCAAAGAGAAGACAGTCCTGCCTTAAGCTGCTTATCATCCAAGAAGTGCAAAAATGAAAGAGAGAGAAAAATGGGATGAGGATGATGAAAGCATCTCACAGAAGGTGGAACCCTTCTGGATTGAGAGCCAGGCAATTTCAAAATGTCTATAGACCCTATCCCAAAGAAACTCCGCTTCTCCACCCCAGCATGAGCCTGCCCCTATGGCAAGCTCATGCGATGACAAGCAGCAACAGTTTTTTGGAGGACAACAGGCCCTGGAAAATAACTGCTTCATCTCTTCAGAGAAAAAAGCTTTACTTGGTCAGACTTTGTTTAGTGTTTAACACTTCTCAGTATTCAAACTTCTCCATTACTGGAGTACTAAGTAATAACAAGAAGATATTCAGTCCTTGCAGAAGAACATTTTCCAAAATAAGATAAACGCTCCTCAATAGTGCTCTCTGAAGCAGCACTCAAACTTCACAGGCTGGAAGGCAAAGTACCAAGCTGACAGTTGAAGAATGAACCCATCTGTATGACTTTGGCAGATCCATTGAATTCTCAGTATTTCAAGAGTACAGGACTACTTTATTACTGTTTCATTACTGATATCTTAAGAGTTCCAGGTTTGGAGTTCCTTATTTTCTTTCAGAAAATTCAATTCAGCTCTGATAGTGATAACAGTTTTTAATTCACTCTGTATCAAGATGCTTGCTATCAGAAATTGTACTTTGATATATGCCAGGTTGATAGATTCAATAAAAACACTATCAAGGGAGGTCAGGTGTATAGGGTTGCAGAAGTGCTGTCATCAACATAACTTGTAGCTTAAAAGCAAGACTGCTGATCTTGCAACAAAATATGCAAAACAATAGCCATTAGATTTCCTCACCTTGGCAAAATAGGTCAGAAAAACACTAGAATATTAGTCATACAAACAAGCTCAGTCTGCTTTACTGATGTACCAGGCACTCACTGATGAAAAGCATATGTAAGAAGTGATCCTACACGCAGTCAAATTTTCCTAAGATTCTGGCATGCAAAAATTCAGTCAAGAAAAATAATGAAGAATATAGAGTTCATTCAATGAAAGGTTTGAACTTAACATTGGGAATTAAGCAGATATCCCTGGATACTCCAATTAAACTTTTACTCCTACAGAAGGAGAATTTTATTAACAGATTTTCAATACAAGAGTAGACCTACATCTCTTAACAAGGCACTGGAAAGTCACATTAAGGTCTCATTTTTGATGCCCAAACTGAAAGGCATGTAAAATCATTTAATAAATTAAGTCAGATAAAAAGCAAGAAGGGTATGAAGAGAGAATCACCTAATATAAGGAGTGACAAAAGGACACATGTACCCTGTCCTGCTTTAGGGCAAGAAGAGTTTGCATAAACAGGTGATACCCTCTCCTCATAGAAACCTTGCTTTGGGATACAGGACTATTGCAGTTACACAAAGGGATCTTTTTAACTCAGGAGGATTTTGAGGTTAGGAGTAGGAGGAAAAAAAATGAAAAAAGAAAAAAAAAAGTGAGATTGCAATTAAACTTTTCAAAAATACAAATAAAACCGGAGTTTAAACAAAGCAAAGGAAGAAGTCTCAAAGCAACTCATAGGAAAAAGGTAAAGTACCTTGGGAATTTATACCCATGTAATAAAGAAAATTAATTGCTATGAGATCTACAAAACACATTAAATGAGCAAGGATTTCTTTTTTTCACTTTTACTTACATGAAAAAGAATATTAACTATGTTTAGTGTTACTTATCATTTTTTCTGATGTATTTATTAAACATGCTTTTTCAGCAGAACATTGAGTTTTAATAACAGGATTCTACTAATCTAAAAATGAGCAATTTAAGAAAAAATACTACTATTCATGTTATCTCCAATTCAGTTAAAAATAATGCTTTACGCAGTAAGATTACCATCACCACAATCACATAAGTGCTGTTAAAAGGGAACCACCTTATTTCACATAGGCAAACAACATTATGTTGCAAAGATGAATGCGCTTAGATAAGTGTTATTTGGACACAGCTTGCCATTTCCAGCAGAAATACATAGCCAAATGTGTTGCGTTGAAAATGCGGGTTTGTCTTTTGGTGCTGCTGCAATCACTGAACTAAAACCCCTCTCTGACAAAAAGACACCAAGAACTGATCCAGATCAGACTGGTGGTCTCAATCCAGAAGATCCATGTCCAACTCCGTGCTCTGTCCTGCAGGCTCTCCAGCAACTCAGCTAAGGTCATGCCTCCAGCTGTGGGCATCCCTACGCACACATTGCACTTAGGCTACCACACAAATTTGAGAGATATTGACGCTGGCTCCTTAGATGTGACCTAAAAGTGACCGCGTCCTTAGTGTCTCTCTTTAAAATCGGGACAAGTAGCACTTCTCTCTGATACAGCAGTGTCATGAAAACAGACCAATTAAAGGCGCTGGTGGTCAGTGATGCTGGTAAGTTTGTATGAGCTCCAAAGACAGAAAGGGTAAAAATGCATCTTAACTCATCTACTGAACAACAGAAGCATTGCCAACTCTTGAAATGTCAGCAAGAGCTTCACAATCTGCAACAATCTTTTTAAAGATCAAGAGTTGCCATAAATATCTGAAATATCATTCATTAAGCAGCAAGTTTTTAGCCCAAATGGTCACAAAAAGTAAGAAAATGCAACCTAATGTCTACATACTGAGTAAGTTAAAAGTGCAGGAAATGCAGCTGGGAAGTTCTGCACAATCCTGTACAACTTCCAACTCAGATTAACACTCACAGTAGCCAGGACATTATAGCTCTTCTTAATTTGTCCCCCCCTCCCTTCAAGCTGCAACAGCACAAAAATCAGCCAAATCAGTCCCCAGCACTTGCAAATTGGAAGACAACCGGGAAAACTCACACACTTTTAGCAAGGAGAATTTACATGTTTTTGCTTCTAAATCTCAAACAAAAACATAGCACAAAACAAGCTGTTAATATTTCTACCTCATAACAGAGCAAACATATTTCTGTACATGAGTCAAGAAGTCCTCTTGAGTACGAAATACTCCTCCTACAGCCTTACCCTTCTAGGTATTACAATCACAAGAGTGGCAGTTTGGAAGTAAAGACGGCAACAAAACCCTGCATGATGTTCAACTGCTCTGTCTATAAAACAGACGCTGCTGAAGCGGCTAGATAAGGAGCAAGTACTGCAGTGCTAGCAATGGTAGGACTGTCCCATCCCTGACACAGGCCATCTTTTCTTTTAAAATGTCTGGAAAAATTAATAACCTATGACACAGCTGGAACAAACTTGTCCTGACCCTCACCATCTCCAAGCAGAGCAGGTCACTGAAGTTATTCCCACAAATTTCCCTTGCAGTTAAGGGGATGGGCAGGCGCCTCCAGAAACCATTGTGCAGCAGACCCATGAGATGTCTGTCCCAAACCTCCTCCTAGAAATGCCTCACTGACTACCCATGGAGCACAATTAATACCTAAAACACAGATGCACAGCTGCATCAAAAAAGTAGAATAATAAATGCACACTTTCCTGCATGTCTCATGCTTCCTTAAGACTTTCAAGTCTTACCTCTTATTTGTTTTTCCCCCCTAACACCATGCATTGGTGTTATATTGCTGCTGCACTTTCCTCAACAAGACTCTACTGCTGGCTCAGTAATGAAAAGAAGCCAATACACATGTGTTAAAACATGAATAGCATCATCTGACATTGTTCTACTGAGACCTAAGAAATAATACTTTAAAATTCATTTCTTTAAAAGCAAACTTTCCCTTGAAAGAAACAACTTGGCCTATATAAAAGAAGCTATAGTATCAAAGGCAACATTACTGCAAATGTTTCTCACAGCAGAGGCTTTCTCCACAGTGCATTTCTCAAGTCCTGATCCTCAACCTCTTGCTAAAGTAGCGTTGCATATTTTCTTACACAAAAGCAAGGAAGTATTTCTGTATGGGAGCCTCCATGCATGTAAAAATGTTAAGTGCCACGCAGCAAAGGCAGGATGTAAGATCATGCAGAAACCAGTATTTTTCCTATCCTTGGCAAATAACAAGACTATACAAAGCACTACGGAAAGCACAAGGCTTTATTACAAATCAGTTGCTTTATTTTTCTCTTCTCTCTGACTCGCTGAAATGCGGTCATTAGTGAAATGCAACAAGTTAGACTTTCAAAATGCAGATGCCTATCGAGTCCATACCAACAACAGCAAAACAACACCATCGATGAGCATTTTATTCAATAAAACCCTAGATAAAAAGTCTGAGACTTTAAAAACACATCCTACTTGATGAATGTTATGCAAACCCAGAAAGAGTAAAGACTATTTACAAAGGCAGTATGAGTACGGCATATACATTGCAACAAACATCAAGGTTGATAGTTATTCTATTTTCCCCATATTCAGATATTAAAAAAAAATAGAAAAAGACAAAAGTAGAGGCAAAATCACACACCTTACCAAACCTGATAGTTATGTTGGACAACTCGTTTCAGAGCAACATTGGCGTGACAGTAAGTTCCTCAGGTGACCACCAAAGGCAATTCCTTTCCAAGCTCTCTAGAGGCTCCAGCTCACCCTTGTCCCTGAGGAAGATGCAGAGTCCTCCAGCACTTTAGAGCCTCAGCTGCAAAAGATGCTGTTGAGAAAATGAAAAAAGAAGAAGGTGTGGCATTAAATTCTAGGGTCAGTTGTTTGGCAGACTCGGAGCGGAACATAAGGCGACATCTGATAGGAATGAAATGTCAAACCAGGACACAGAGACGGTGACAATCCATCATACGTGGCACCTTCGGAGGGCAATCTTTGAATTCAAGAACTGTGGTGCAAAGCTATTCCCGCCTTACAGTGCTTTAATAGCATCCCAGCACCAGAAAATGAATGCCAGCCTGGATGCATTTTATTCCAGTCTGAGATCATACTAAGAAAGTAAGTAGTACACTTCTCCACAGGGAATATTTTAATTCATTACGACATTTCTGCAAAATAACAGGGCTTTCATATTAAAAGCAGACATAGCCTCAGTCTTAATACTTTGCACTCTTAAAACATCCCTCATTCTGAGAGTTCAAAGCTCCTAAGCAAGCAATTACATTAGGCCTTATGGCTAATGGGAAGCGTTGACTGCTACCCGATATTCAGCGACAGGTTCCTGAAGTGCTGTCCCTAAATCAATCGTTCAAGACAGGTAAATGGCCTGAGGCTTTCGGGGAGGCTGGGAGGCGCGCAGCACCTCGCTCCAAGCTCGCGTTTTCCCTCAGCCGCCTCAGCGCAGACCTGGGCGCCTCATGGCGGGCGCCCGCGTGAGGAACCAGCCGCACGGCCGCCGCGCGGCACCACGGAGAGCGCGAGGCAGACACGGTCCCTGCGCCTCCTCTCATGGCGCCCTTGGGCAATGAGTTGTGCACAGAGGGATTCTGATTTTGTCTAGAAACAGACACAAAAAAAGGATACACAGACATATTTATTCCTCAGAGGTCTCCTACGTCGGAAAAAGTCAGGGGCAGGTCTAAATACTGCAAAATCCCACTACAGCTTTAAAAAGTCTCAAATCCATGAGCAGGTTGACAGGACCAGGAAAACCTGGTTACCTTCTGGGCTTGAAAGAAGGAAGACTTCAGCAATCAGTGAGTGAAAGCATCACAAGTTATACTACTTCTATTTTTACCTCCGTTTTTACCAAAAGTCTGCATAGCAATCGCAGTCACCACAAACCAGAATAACCAACTATAGTCACTCTTTTCAGTGAATCACTACCCAAATCACTTCATCAGGCCTTGCATAACTGGTTTGTGCTATCTATCACGCCTAAAGGCTCCACTGGTGGAGCTGCTTGTGAGATATGTACAGTAGCATTAAGACAGCAGAGCCCACACTTACATTTCTTGGTACACATTTCCTTGCATGGAAGTGACCTGAAAAGGTGCTGAGACCACATTTTTCATATTTCAGACTGCCTGCATCCCTCGGACTCAGTGATGAAGGACCAAAGTAGACCTTTATAGTTGGCACCCTCCTCCATCCTAACCATAATGTCCTTCATTTCAAATAGCAGATGAAAAATCAGGACTGCCAACTGAAATGGCTGCTGAGTGACTTATGGGTAGAGGAATGGCTGATGCTGCAGTAGTTTGCAGGCAAAAGCAAGACCTAATTCTACTGCTTTTAAGGGATTTCTATCTCTGGGGGACCAGAGTTACAATTCCTTTTTCAATTTTCCTCTTAAGGTTGCAATGCAAAAGAAAAAAAAAGTGTGGAAGAAAATCAGTTGTACATTATTGTGTATTAGCTGCAGTATCAACTGAGCTGAAGAGCCAAAGGAACAGTAATGGACTAGACCATCATTTCAAGTTTAGTGTAGCAACCTGGTCTAAGGTTGGAAGAGAGATATTTTTGAAAGCTCGTATATAGCACAGTTTGTCTATGCTTCTCTGAAGCAAATCTCTTTAGTGAGGAGAAGTAGGCACATTGCCTTAATACACTGCTATGTACGAACTCGGAGTTCCTGCAGCGTCTGAATTCCTGCACTGCTGGGTGGATCATAAATTACAGCGCCGGCAGGAGAGTGCACTTGCAGCTCTTGACGAAGACAAGAAAAGCTTCCCTCACTACTAACCACTGCCATTACGGGAATGAGAGCACAGCAGCTGAGAGCTGGAAGATGTTGCTGCAAATCCCACCCAAGCAGCTGCCTGAGCCAGGCTCAGAAGAGCCAAGCAACCCTTCCCACCCTGATGGCATCCTACCCAGGTATAGAGGGATGTGTGGACATGCAAGGGAAAGCAATAAAATGGAATGACTGGGCACCACATCCCTGCTCCAGTACAAGTGCTCATCCCACTCCAGTACAAGTGCCCATTGCAGACTTCCTTCCACTCCAGGTACATGGTAATTAAATTCAGCCTGTGGGTTCCTGTAAGCAGCAATATGCAAAAGCTCTGGTCTGAATTCAACCCGCTTTCTCTCTCCTCAGAGGATGTGCATCACACAAACATGCATGTAAACATCTATAGACAGAGCAGCTGGTCAGGGACTCAGAGGAGCTTAGGAAAAACTTGGCATTGCTCCTATTTGAAACAAATCCAAAACTGAACATTCAGAAATGCCCCGTGTACTAGAAAACCCACAATTTCAGTATTTCCAATGGAGAATGCACAGGCTTACTCTAAGACAAAGTAGGAGCCAACTAAAGATTAAGTTCAAAAACACCACTGCCATCTCAACATGTCCCCAAACCACAAATCTATGACAACAAGGAGAATATCTCAAAGGAAGCCTTGTCCTACCTTTGCCCTGTTCCTACCTTCTTCTTTAGATGTCTGCTGTCGACGACCGACAGGCAAAGGCCACCATCCAGCTGCATCTCTACTCGACCCCGTGCAGCCAGTTTGCATCCTGCTGTCACAGAGCTCAAGATGCAGCTTGGTCTTTGTGACTAGTAATGACCACATCAGTGAGTATTTGTGAATTCATACTAGACGAAAGGACATATCTAGAAACTGAACATCATACTTGCAGGCGCACATTGCATATAGTAGGAACTCACATGAATATCAGTCTTGTGAAAAATTAAACCTACCTAACTGCAAGTGGAGAAAATAGTTGGGCATAGAAAGGATTCATTATTCAAGGGGTTTGGTTTCTTAGAAATAATGAAAAAAAAATCTCGTCTAAATATTAAAGTTCTTTTAATTTTACTGCAAGTATAGCCACTAAGAATTCAAAACTGACACAAACGTGCAGACAAGCACAACTCACACTGCAAGAACTAGACAGGGATCCTGAGCATAGCATGCTCTGAACACAGGAAGGGATTAATGAGTATAATCTCAAATTAGACCTTGTGCATGAGTCCCCATACAGCTAAGAAAACTTCTACATTTTACCATAACACTCAGGATTGAGCTTTTTTTTTTTTTTTTTTTTTTTTTTTTTTTTTAAGAGAGAGAGGGCTTCAGGATAGTGGAGCTTAAAAGGATCTCATCATACTCAACAGTTTCAGCCAAAAGCAAACATATTCAGCTACCTCTGGGGATGCTCCTGACTCCTGATGGCTCAAATCCTAAAGGCAATTGGCTTCTACATTTTACAGGAATTTTTTCCTCTGCTCCTGCTGCGTCGAGGAAGCTGCAGGATCAACAGCTCATCCTGCCAGTTTCATCTCTCTTAAAGATTTTACATCAATTTAGTGTAAAGGTGACACCATGGAACAGGAAAATAAAATGAGACTTTGAATGCCTCCTTCCAGAAAGCTAATGTTAAAAAATTGGTAGCGATTGAACTTTGGCACTTTTCCAAGTGTAACACTTACAGCATTGCCCACAACGGTGTCCCAGGCATACTTTGTCATTCACAATAGCTGAGTGAAAACCGTAAATAAAACAGAAGTCACCAGCAATACTGGCACTCAGCTGTTTTGAGACTTTTCTCCTTTCCTGCCAACAAAACAAATAGTGGAAGCAGCACTGCAAGTCTGCTGAATTTGGTGGAGCCAGGGTCTGATGAACTTACTCAGGAAGCATATTCAATTAAATAATGCAAGGTAATTAACAAAATGGAGAATATGTCACCTGATACAAATATAATGGAATACTATGGCATCGCTGAGCAATAATGCTGTTTTCTTCTTTTCTTTCCTTTTCTTTTTTTTTTTTTTTTTGGTCTTTTAAGAGCAACCTAAGAGTATCCAGGAAAAGGAGAGTAAGAGCAGGGGGTAACCATGCTTGTCTCATGCACTGTTCCCATCACAGAAGTATTAATGGGATGTTACGCAGCACAGAAGTACGACGAATGCCTTATCAGATTACAAAACGCTAACACGCTGCATGTCTTGTTACTGCCTAACACTAAACGATTTCTGAAAATGAAACTCAAGTCATACAGTGCAAATATTTCCAGTTTGAAATAAAATGCACATCTCAAAGCCAGGAATTTACATTAATGAGGGCTGTTTCTCAAGTCAAAAGTATCAAGTTGCTAGGCAGTTGGACTGCTTAGTTAGTATCACTGTTCCTACTATTACTACTACAGTCTGGTCACATACAAAACAAGTTCTCTTGGGCCTCCAACGCAGAAAAGTCCTAGCAGTTACAGACATGAACATCTGCCCTTGTTCTGCAGCTCTTTGGTGAGATTATTGCTTCTTCTGTCTGTTCAGTTGAAAGTAAGGATAAAGTTATGGCAATGCACATGCCCTTGTCAAATAGGCATTTCAAAGAGACAGAAACACATTCTTGTCTCTTCTATCCTGTAATGCAGTTATATGCCAGGAAGAGGAACACTTTTATTCCGAGAAGGTTCAATACCTTGGATCTCTTTACCACAGCTGATACCATAATAAATGGATCGTATTACAGGATCAGGGCATTAAAGCATAAGCCTTTTATAAACATACTACATTTCTCTTTATCTATATCAAAGGTATTAGCTTGACCACTATTAAGTTTAATCTCATTTGAACTCTGTGCAGTTGCATTTTGCCACCAAAACTGACAAATTATTTCAACATCTCATTTGGACACATTTTCCCTTTTGCTTTCTTTTTATTTTCTCCATTTTCTGGTCAGGGTGTTCCATTTTGCATGCTGCAGATGAAATTTCTCAATAATTCCGGCACTAGCTTCCCTCTGCTTTCACTGAAATCGGGGAGATTTATTACAGACCCACACTAAGGGTGTTCATAAGAAAATACTGTCTCTGCTGTACTCCAAATATGTCACTCTTCAGAGATTTCTGCATCTTGTTATTGCCATTTCTTTCCTGGTTTTTGTTGGAAAATGAATAAATAAATAAATGCATATCTCCATCTACTGTTAAATGTCAGCGCTAAGCAAACCTTTTGTCCCTTGCTAAGGTTACTTATCTCTGAAGTTATATAAATAACTAACTTCATTGTTTATCTCTGTGAAACATATTGGAATAAGCTGGTATGCCAAATGTTACAGAAAATAGAAGTATATTGGATTCTATGGCACACAAAGGACATACACAACTGTCAGTTTTCAAAATGGAATCTGAGCAGAGTTTTCAATTATTAATTCAGATTACTGTTCTCAATGTTTCGATATTAAAAAGCACACACATCAACATCTGATACATTTGCCAAGAGTCTAAGATGTGACTCTCCTTTGGTATATTAAACTTCATACAGTTGTATTACCAAAAAAAAAAATGTTTTCAATCACATTTCAAACTCTGAAAAGTTTTGTCTGCTAAATTAGTTGCATACAATATACTGTGACTCTGAAAGTCCCACCTCTTGCTGCAGTTTTATGTTGCAGCCCAAGGGAAAGGTAAGAGTCAACCAAGTCCATAAACAACATATACGGTAACGTTGGCCTTGCCCAGCACACAGATCTGAAAAGGATATCAAACTCACTGGTACTTGAATAATGTCATACTTCTGAAACGTGGCTTTTGAGGAGATAGATTTGGAAAAAAAAATATATTAAAAAAAATCAACTGGAACTGGTAAACCAGTATTAAATTCAATTTCAGCAACTGGTATAAAAAGGACAGAGCAGGGAGGACACACAGCATCAACGGGCAGGTCTGGCCCAAGGAAAGAAGTAGAGCCTTGGGGAGACTTTAAGGGGCCGGAGCGCCCAGGGAGCACTGGAGAGCCAAGGCCAGAGCACCTCAGGGAACCCTAGACAACAGCAGAGCTTTCAGGGGGAAGCATCACAGAATTAAGTTCATTTAAGATAATCAGGACAGTAAAGAAACAGGAGCAGCTCCGAGCTCCAGAACTGGGCAGTCACCACCACGTCAGCAATTGCACATGAGCAGTCGCTTCAAGGCTTCTCCCCTTTCCACGTCTACACTTTCTGACTTAACGTATTCTACTCCAGAAGTTCTGACAACCATGCAGAGGAAATCCAGTACTCGTGCAGAAACACCCTGCCTCAGCCTCCACACAAGAAACAATCTTCAGAGTTAACTCATGCCAATACCTACTCTTGCCTGCTCTTGGAGACAGCCGACTAGGTTAGCTGGACAAGAAGCCTCCCAACAATCTGAAAAACTCTCATTCTCCCATAAAACAAGGCAGTGGCGAGCTGCTTCAGTTGGTAAAGGCTGCCTGCTTTGATGCAATGTAGATCCAAACAAATGGGGCAGAAATGCAGCACCCGGAGACTGCATGGCTGAGCTGTCCCCAGCAGCAAGCAGCTGAACCACCTTCAATCTCATTAGGCACTTAGCAGTCTCAGAGCAATCTTTTGATTTGTGCTTAAAACCAAAGCAGCTAAAAGTAGAGTATCAAATGGAGGGGAGTTTAAAATAACCTTGTTATAACATATGCTGAATTTTCTTCAGACACAGCTCAAGACTGCTGACTCCGTTTGAAGTCCGTGATTAGTAGGCTTCAGCCAGAAACATGTCACTAAATCCAGGTAGAGCCAGGCATGAGAAGAAGAGACTCATTAAGCCACTCTCTGTAAAGAAATCATACAATTCACCTGAACCCACACCTAATTTTAGATATGACCAGTGCATAATTATGAAATACCGATGAAAAATTATTCATCCCTGTACAACGTTGAGACCGAAATCTTCCTTGTCACTGAAGATTTCCTCGTTTAGATGTGCATTTCCATATACAGTTAATGGTAGCTTTAAGCACCGTTTAAGCTACTTGCATGTCATCAAGTGGTTCAATTCCCAAGCTCTCTCTCGCACCCACAGCTCACCACGTGGACAACTAACTGCTCAATTAAAAATCCTTTTGAAAATGTGACCCACTAGCTAATAGGTGAGAGAGTTGATTGAGCTTTGCCTTTTTTAAGGTCTTTGTAAAACCCGAAATAATCGCACTGTTGAAACTGTCCTGTAATTCTGCATGTATTTAAGTCAATTAGCACCAATTCCTCTCAAGGGTAACTTTCTTCATTCACCCTTAAACAACTGGACACTGCAAAAAAAAGCCTGCAGCTATCTGTCTGCATAGCTCGGCAAGCGTTTTGAACACTAAAATAAAGTTCACTGACCTGAATTCATCTCTGGTACAACTTCATTGACTTCAGTGGGCTTTTGCCAGTGATAAATTTGCCCACTGGGTTCTGGAACAGAAAACGACTATGAAATCACAGCTCGCAGGAATGCCAGTGAGCAGGTTTGGATGGGGGCAAGCCTGTGCATCAGGAAACTCTTCTCATTACAGATCTGCAAACCTTTGGCAGTTGCAAAATGCCGCTTTTCGAAACATTTTGAAGTGTTATAAATAGGCTACTCAGCCCATGATAAATAACATTCTGAGAAGTCTGCAAAATTAGAAATGCCTACGACTTCAGGTTTTTCCTTTTTTTTTTTTTTTTCCTTTTTCAGTAGGGGCTCTCAAGCCTTGGTTGACACAGGGAACTTTTTCAGGCTTCAGGTCTTCACAGATCCATATATGCACGTGTCTGCACATACATATACACTTTACAGTGCTTCTTTTGGATTCTTTCCGTTTTCACCCAAAACCAGTATTAAAAACAAAAACAACAACAAACTGCATAAATTGATACTATCCAAAGAAATGATAACATTCTGAAGATACAAGAACACGCTCTGCCCTTCCACAAAAGCTACTGAAAGGTCAACATCTTGCGCTCTCCGCTTGGCATTCAGGTTAGAGAGAGTCACATATTCCTATTAATGCCTCTCTGCAAGAAAAACGCAGCAGCTTTGAACGCCAACCACGTTCGTGGCATGACGTAGGACACTGGCACACACGCGTCACACAACGCATGGGGCAA